>SPJY01020977.1:3562395-3698617 GCA_005191435.1 Raddia distichophylla
CGAATATATATATATATATATGCCATACAAAAGAAGACAATTACCGCGGTATACTAGCATTTTCTCATGAAGAGAAATGAGAATAATAAATTAGAATGGTGCATAACAAGGCTGATAGCTCTACGCTTCATGAAGAAGCTTATTCCCTGGTCATGGTTTTTCCTTTATATATATCTCATTGTTGGCAGTACTCAACTTGAAGTTGAGAGTGAAATTTGAATTGAAGGATGTTGTTACTGAATATATGTATAAGAGACTTGGATTCGGATTTATGAATGAAGATGCTTGTAGTATCACCTTCCGTAACCAAGGTAGAGCAAATAGAAACATATAGTGTGAAATTCTGAAAGTCACTATATGAATTGAAGAAAAGAATTAGAATAAGCATGCTCATACTTGAAATATGGTTTTGAATTGAAAGACTTAGGTAAACTAAGCATTGCTTAGGCTTTCAGCTCGAGCATTTCCCTCATGGGATCCTAATGCACCAAGCGACCTATGCTCAGAAGGTTTTAGAAAGGTTTGGTTTTGGCAAAGCCTATTCCTCAAAGAACCCCTATGAAAAGGAGATTTTTGCAGAAAGAAAAAGACTCCTTCCGACCCAGGGAAGAGGGGGAGGAAATTCTTGAGCAAGAAGTCCCGTACTTATGTGCAATAGGAGCACTCATATATCTTGCTAACAGTACACGGCCCGATATTGCATTCGTCGTGAACACGTTGGCTTGATACAGTGCAGCGCTCACGAAGAGGCATTGAAACGGAATAAAGGTTATCTTTCGATACCTCCGTGGAAGCATTGACATTGGCCTGTTTTACAGAAGGAACCAAGATATGAATATTGTTGGTTATGCCGATGTTGGATATCTTTCGGACCCGCATTCTGGTAAATCACAAACTAGGTATGTTTTCCTAAAGTCGTCCAAGCAGACGCTTGTGGCTACGTCCACAAACCACTTGAAAATCATTGCATTATATGAAGCATCTCGTGAATGTGCATGGTTAAGAAGAATGGTGAAACACATCTTGCAGTCATGTGGATTACCTATTGAGTAAACCCCTACAATTATCTATGAAGATAATGCCGCTTGTGTTGCACAAATGCAAATGGGTTATGTGAAAAGTAATCTCACTAAGCATATCGACCCCAAGTTCTTTTATACACATGAACTGCATAAACTGAACGAAATAAATATCCAGCACACCAAATCCTATGAAAATTTGGCTGACCTGTTCACTAAGTCATTACCCTTTGAAAGGTGTGTTAGGGGCATTGGAATGATCAGCCTCAAAGAAGTGCTGAATTCAGGGAAGATAATCCACACACCCTGAATTAAAACTTTGGCAAGAAGCCGGAGTACCCAACTCGATCTAGAAGATTGAATGCAATGTTGGGTGATTTGTACTCTTTTTCCCTTAGTGAGTTTTTCTCTTAAGTTTTCTCACATAAGGTTTTTAATGAGGTAAATCGTGCGCAAAGCAAGCGTATGCTATGTACTCTTTTTCCAATCCTTTTTTTTCCACTGGGATTTTGGATGGAGTTTTGATGAGGCATATGCATCTCGCTGGCAAGGTCCAAGGGGGAGTGTTGGGAAACCCCTGTGTGGGGAGTTCGGCCCATGCCCGGGTCGGCGCGCAGCACGGTGCGGCTAGGGCCGGCCGGCGGCTCCCCACGATGGGTCCCACATTGGACCTGGCCTAAACCCTAAGCAATATTATAAAAGAAGAGGTGTAGCACCTATTGTATAACAGATCTGAGAATTAATAAAGAGAAACTCCACCATATATCCCTGTGTCTCCCTGTGTTCTTACTCTTTCTCTATGATTGTTCGACCACGTTTATACCTCGGACTACACCCGGTAGCGAGGTTCCTCAACAGGAGGGAGCCAGGGGCGCCGGGCGGACCAGGAGGAATCGGTTGACCCCTAGGATTGTGGTGCTGGTCCCGGTAGCAGCGACGACAACCAGGAGGAAGCAAGCAGCAGCAAAAATAAGGAATGTGCTGGCTCGATACGTTAATTCATTTTCTTGGTTAGCGTGAAGAAAGGATGGGATTGATTTTCTCTCTCTTTCTATTTTGATATGGTTAAATGCTTAAAAAAGATAAAATAGCAATTTGCTCTAGCTTCATGGACCATATAACTAAGGCGAGCGCTCCGATGCCTGGCGCTAGCGCGGGACCAGGCTGAGCCATCGGATCATCGCTACCGCATCAATCCTACGCCCTGCGTGCGCCCGCGTCCCTGCGTACGTTCCCAGGCAGTTACTAGTCGTCCTTTGATTAAAATTTCAAATAAATTTTTGATTTTTGTACAAAATTCAAACAGTGTTCAAAATGCGTGGAATAAATTTCATAATTCTTATAAAATCGAGAGCAACCCATTTTAAATACTTTTTAAATTTTTTTATTTTTTTTTCACATTTTCATTTTTTTATGTGAAACTAGGAGAAGACACTTATGAAACTTACATCTATACTAGCGAAACTTGGCCGTGTGCTGATGAAACTTAGCAGTGTGCTGATGAAATCTGATGAAACTTGGATGAAACTTCGATGTAACCTGATGAAACTTGGATGAAATTTGTTGAAACTTGAATTGACCTGATGAAACTTGAAGAAACTTGGATTGATCTGATGAAACTTTGATGAAACTTGGATGAAACCTCATGAAACTTGACAGTTCGACAAGTTTAACGAATATGAAAGCTAAGTTTTAGTAGGCGAAATCCAAGTTTCAGTAGGCGAAACCCAAGTTTCACCAGATAAGTTTGAGGAGTTATATGGCAACGTATATCTTGTTTTGTTCGTAAAAATATGAGGAACACGTTGTCGCAAACGGTTTGTGGATTGGAACACCCAGTTAAAAATTATGGTCGCCGAAAGAAGAAAAAAAATCTCATGGGCCCCACCCCTGCATGTGCACAATGCCTTAATTTCCCTTCGCGCGTACAACGCTCGCGTCCGGCCGCGCCGGCCTCCCGGACAGAAGTGTTTTCGTATAACTAAAGTCAAAATAAATAAATAAATACTACAAAATAGGAGTGCTTTGGGGGCGAACGAGAGTAAATTTACGCAAAAAAGAAAAAGCAGCGTCGAACTCGAAGCCGAAGAAGAGTGAAGCATCGAAACAAGACAAGGCACCAGACAGGAAGACAAGACTGACCGAAATCTTACTACTATTGACTGTGGGCCCACACTGTGCAGTGAGAGAAGAGAAAGAATGGACCGAACGGAGACACCGGACCAGCCAAAGCAGTCGCCAGTCACGCTCACGCTCAGGCATTCACCACTCACCAGAGGGGTAAAGATGCTAGTAGAATCTCATATAGTACCAAGTTAGGGCACTGTTATTGTTAGGAGTGAGATGTTTGATGCAACAGGAGCAGGACGCACAGAGCCACAGATGACAGAGCCCCATCCAGCAGCTAGCCGGTACAGCTCGAAACAACGAAACAAGGAATAGAGAACACGCAGTTGGGATAAAGAAGACGAAGAAGCAAAGGAACAAGAGGAGAGGAACAAAAGAAAAGCTCCAAAGATGATGATGGCCGGGGCGGTATCTGGCGGTTAAAGGGAGGACACCACTCATCCGATAGAGCTCAAAAGAGGCTGCTTTGTGCTCTTTCCCTTCCGTTAAGCTTTTCCTCGCTTCTTTGCCCTTGTTCGTCTTTTTCTTCTATGCTTTCGACTTTGAGGGGAAAGAAATGATGTGAGGTTCCTGTCATGGCTGCCTAGATGTTGCATTGTGCTCATGGTTGGTAGTGGCTGCGGATGAGCTGTGGTGGGGGAGGTATTTGTATTCGTCTTCGTCTTGTGGGGGGTTTTAATCTGTAATTCGGTATCTGTTGATGCCTTGAACCTTTGAGGCAGTTTTGTTGTGGTTTTGCTTCATGGTAGGTGTTTCTTCAGGGAATTGGTGATGGTTTTGATCGGTTCGCTGAGAGAGAGTGGGCGTTCGTGTGTGGCCGGAACTGAAGACTGAGGGAGGATTGTGTTGTAGAGGTATGTGAAAATGTGGTACCTTCTTCTTGATTCTTTTCTTTCCGATATGTTTTACCTAAAATTGATATCTTGACTCCTATAACTAGGAGAATTTTAGGCGGCTTTGGTGGCATTTTATTTTGGATTTGGTGGTCTTGTGGGGTTTCTTTTGAAACAAAAAAAAATGACGAGCAGTTTTTTTTTCTGAGCAAATGACGAGCAGTTTTAAGTCATCTATGTATTCAGGCTCTAGAAATGTTGGGAGTTTGGTCTAGCTGTTCGTGTTTGGTTCCAAGAAAGGTTTGATCACAAATTTGCCAAGTATTTGCTGTTACTTTGAAAAATTTTTGTGCTTGAAAGATGGGTCTGAGTTGTGCTACTTTAGCAAATTATGAATTTGTGGGAGTTGTGCTCACTGCTTATGGAGAAGATACCGTAAACTTCCATCTTCTCTTGTATGCTTAAGAGTGCTACATTCACAATATGCTCTATTTCATAGTTACAACTTCAATTCATCAATTTAATTCACAATATGCTCACTGATCAGGTATATGAACAACTACTGTTTCGTAGTTAACATCAGAGAAGTTGGCCACAACCTTCCTGAGGTAAAATGACAGAATTCAAGGTTGGAAGCGTCGATGCCAGAGCAACAAAGATCAGAAATGTCCCAATTGCTGTAACCCCAGAAGGATTCTGGTGCTGCCCGTCCCAGGCTGTGCTTCAGAAGACAGTGAAGAACCAAAATCAGCATGCAAAGCCTAAAGGGGGTGCATCCCCTCCTGCTTCAAAGGCGTCCTCAGTTCAGAGAGCGCTAACTATCTCGTCGGAGAGAAGAACACAGTCAACTCCAACAAGGTCTATAACCAATTCAGAGGAGCAAAGGTGTTTGTCGTCGGACAATGCCATCCCCAATCTACCAAAGGTTAATGAGAGGCCATCGAAGCAGCATAAGATATCTGTTGGTTTTGGTCAGCTTGAGATGAGTGACTTGAAGGTATTGCTGTATGGCAAGACTGGGGTTACTGTAAAGATGACTGTTCACAAGAACATCCTCTCTGAAAACAGTACCTTCTTTGCTGACAAGCTTTCAAGGCAGTCTCCAATGTCGACCATAGAGGTGCCCGATTGTGAGGATGTGGAGATTTATGTTGAGACTGTTGGGTTGATGTACTGCAGTGATGTCAAGCAGAGGTTGATCAAGCAAAGTGTTTCACGCGTTCTTCGAATATTGAAGGTTTGGTCTAGTTCAATTTATGTTGTGTTATCTTCCATATGACTAAATATTCCCATAGTTTATTGATTTGGCTTTTTTATCTCAGTAAGTTAGTTAGATAAAAGACGGGGTAAAATGCTGTATGATGTAACATATTACAGATATTTGCCTTTGTACAAGAACCTTTTCTATATTTGAACCTTTTAATATCTAGAAGCTTCTTTTATGTACAATCTACTAAAACTGAATTTAATGCTGTCCTATAATTTCAGAAGAAAAAGGTTAATTTGGTATATCCACCTGAGGGAAAATATTTTGCTTGGCAGCATGATTATAAATATGTTACTAGTCACTAGCAATCTTTACATTTGAAAAGAAGCCATCGTTAGGTTTTTAAATAATGGAAAATCATTCCGGCCTAGCCATTGTTAGGTGTACCAAGTATTATCTGAATGTCTATATTGTGCTGTTACATCCAATGGATATTCTCCTGTATACCTATAAATATAATGCTCCAATGTGTCACTTAATCAATACAAGTTGACAAAGGCTGCAGAGTCCACACCTGATAAATATATCTTACACATACCAGTTGGTGGGGGTTGGGGCAAATTCAAGCTAGGCAGGCTGCCATTCATTATGTTAGTGCTTTATGGAGCAAATGGTAGGAGGGCAATCACACCAATCAGGCCCATGACACCATGGATCTTGGCCATTCCTCAATTCTAACCAGTGTGGTACCTGAATTAGGACCAACCAACCTGGAAACTTCAGAACATATGCACCTTTCTTCTACTTATGTTTTGTTGTTCCGTGTGTAATTGAGGTATTATGCCATACAGGTTGCAGAGTTATTAGGTTTCCGAGCATGTGTCATGTCATGCTTAGATTACCTGGAAGCGGTCCCTTGGGTTGGGGAAGAAGAGGATAATGTGGTATCATCTATTCGGCATCTTCAGAGTGAGAATTATGGCATTGGCCCAATACTAAAGAGGGTAGCTTCTGATCTGACAAGCCCACCAAATGACACATTTGCGCATATCATAGAATTGGTTTTGAAGAGCAGCGAGGATAGAGGGCGGCGCGAGATGAAGTCCTTGGTGCTGAAACTTCTGAAGGAGAATAGCAGCGCTACTGGTAGTTCTGCTGACTTGTGTGTTGATACCCTCTACAGTTCCTGCCACAATTGTCTGGAGTCCTTACTGACTTTGTTTCGACGAGCGTCTGACCCTGAGTTTGTCGAGCAATTATTGGACCTGAAAGAACCAGTTTTTCGGCAAATTGCTCTAGAGGCAGATAATCTTCTTTGGCTAACTGAGATTTTAGCTGATAGGAATGCTGCTGACGAGCTAGCAGTCATGTGGTCTAAAGAAGGTGAGCTAGCCAGACTGCACTCCAAGTTACCAACCAAGTCGCGCCACCTTGTCAGTTGTGTCACAGCGAGGTTGTTTGTGGCAATTGGAAAAGGAGAGATGCTCCCTTCAAAGGACACAAGACAGCTCCTCTTGGATGTCTGGCTGCAACCTCTAATGGATGATTACAACTGGTTGCAGCATGGCTGCAGGACATTTGACTGGAAAGTTGTGGAGGAAGGGATTGGCCGGATTATCTTGACGCTCCCGCTGGAGGATCAGCAGACGATACTTCTCTCGTGGCTTGGGAGCTTCTTGAAGGTTGGGGACAGCTGCCCCAATCTGCAGAAGGCCTTTGAGGTGTGGTGGAGGAGGACTTTCGTACGGCCTTACGTGGATCAGAAAAGGAACTAGTGGCAACCAGGTCAGAGCTGAGATCTCAAGTGGTTGTGCAAGACAATCACCATGTTTCTTATGTAGAATATTGCTGAGAAAATAGTGGCAATGTCTTACGTTGTAGTATGGGGGGGGTGTAGATTATTAGTTTTGACTTGGAGGATTGAAAATATGTGTGCATTGTGCTTGTGATGCTTCATATATATACGTGAAGCTATCTGAATTCTGGGTACAGTATTTATTGTCTGATGTTGCTACTTATGATGAGGCGTCAGTTTTGTTGCGCTGTATCGAGTATTACAACATTGCGCAGTAGTAGTACCACTGTATTACTGGTCACATCTAGAAACTCTATGCTTGTGATGCGGTAAGCAAGTTTTTTGTTGAGATGTCTTGCGCAGAATTCTGGAGAAAGGTGTCCATTTTGTTTGAATCTTGTTTTAATGGCACCCAATGCAAGTGTAATGCAATGCACTTCTTTTTTAATGTTAGTTCAATGTTACACCGTTACCCATCTAGTTCATTTCCAGACCTGTATGTGTTCGAAAGCTAAATCACATTAAGAAAATATTTCTACGGTAGAAATTCTACTAAACGAAACTTAAGCACTTAACCATACCGATATATCATTCTTTTGCTTACCTCTTGAAGGTAAATCCTTTGGGTAAAAACACTTGTAGAACAAGATAAATACTTGCGGTAAAAGAATCAACTCTAACTTTGCTGATACACTGGTGTGGGGTTGGCACACCAAAACAACACAAGATGCCACTGCAAATTTGCTTCAGGCAAGCAGGAGTTCTGCAAAGAACTCTGCTGCCCTGTAACAACCTGCATTGCCTCACCTGGATGCAGATTTTATGGACAGCCCTTTCCTAAGGGCTCGGAAAAACTGAAACTGAAGAACCCACTAGCTCATCATCATCTGGAACTCATGGAAGTCGAGGCCGCCGTCGCCGTCGACGTCGTACGCCCGTATCATGGCCTCGCAGTCGGCGACGGAACGCTCGTCGCCGAGCTGGGCGAGCACCCTCTGCAGGCCCCTGGCCGTGATCCTCCCCGCGGACTCCACGGCGTTGAACACCTCGAACGCCCTCCTCAGGTCCTCTTCTTGGTTGGCTTCACCCCTCTCCATGAGGGCCACGAACCCGGCGAAGTCCAGCAGGTAACCGCCGCCGCCGCCGCCGCCCGACGACGGCGGCATCGGCACGTCGTCGCCCATGGACGCGAAGAACGCGCTCAGCTCAGCGCCGGAGATCTTCCCGTCGTTGTCCCTGTCGAAGTGCTGGAAGATCCTGTGCAGCTCGCACTGCCTGCTGCTGGTTCTGGACGACCTCCCCCCGAAGGACGACGGCGGCGGCGGCCGCGCAGCGGGGTTCGCCGCGTCCGACTGCCCGCAGAGGAGCGGCAGGCCGAGCCTGAAGCTCCGCTTGCGGGACAGGCGCTTCTCCGGCTTCGGGAGACTCACATTCGCCATTCTTGCCGTCACAACACCCACTCACTCGGTGCAAGAACTGAAGAAACCTTTTCTTAAGCTAAAAAGGGAGAATTCTTGGAGTGCAGCAGCTATGGAAGAATGCGTGGTGTGTGCTCCTTTTATAGGTGCTGAGATCTTGTAATCGATGTGGAGAAGGAGCTCATTGGCATTGTGTGTGTTTTGACTTGACTGGTCATGATCAGAAGTTAGTTAGGCCGGCATGGCAACTACCTTGCTCTGCTCAGATACTGTCCGCTTGGCATTATCTAACTCCCATCAGACAATGTGATCATGTGCTCATGATCCGCGCGCCGCCGCCCACCCAACAACAATATCTCGGAGTTCGTGATTTGGTTTTGCGGGGTTTGAATTTGCAGTGTAGAGAGCCCCTGACATGGTGAGTCCTGAGTGGGATTTCACTGGAAAAAATCAGTGTTTGTGGGCCTTTAGAAGGTGGCATAGTGGCAGGCAAAAGTGAACTCGATGCAGTGAAGCAGTGAGCCAGTGACTTCTGCAGAAGAAGGCTACTCTGAATACTGAATAATGTGACAAGTTCCCTACATTTCCAAAGAGAGAAAAAAAAGAAATTTGGATGCATCATTCAGTCCTTTAATGATTGTTCGTGATCTTGTTTTCTTCAAATGTCAAGGATATTGAGATTTCAAGGGATGCCTTGCCACGTTTTGGGGAGCCAGGAAATCTGAAATTTATATACTACCCAAGGAGCAAATCAATTTCTATTGCAGAGCCTCCATGTGCCTCTCATGGAGGCTATCAGCTACTATAATTAGGAATTGAGCATGTCACATGTATGTGTGGCATCACCACATGCCAGTAGATGCGGCTGGTTATTTAGGAATAGCTAAATAACCCACCTGAAACTCATCATTGGGCTCAGGCATCGAAAATGACCAGTTGAAGAATCTTTCTAGTTAGTTTATGTTCATGCCTGATTTGACCAGTATGAAAAATGTTATGTACCAACCTGGTCTATATTGACCTACAATAGAGGAGATAACAACACAGGTTGAACACACCGACCACAAAAATAATGGCAGGAATGGGAGGCCTCGCCTGCATCTCAATAACAATCAAGCCTTTCCTTTTGTATGTTTCAGTGAGTTTATATGATGGTTTTGAACATGTTTCCAAAAATATCAGTTACAGAAACAAATGGTACATGTTCAGGGTATAATTTATCACTTTGTTTTGTAGTAATAGAGCGACATTATCATTTAAGTTTTGACCAAGAATATCATTAAGCCCTCAACAGTTTAGATTCTACAGTGACCTTGTCATATGGCCGCTCTGACGTTGTATACAAATCCAATAGCAGGATGATCTTCACCAAAAAGTAGTATGATTTTGTGTTCTTGAAGGCATTTGTTTCAGAATTCCAACCTCAATTCACAAGAACCGAATATCTGCATTTTCAATGGCCTCAACCAAAAAGTGAAAAGAAATACCTTATGTAGCACTAGATTTACTATCTACTGTATTCTCATTGAAATTGATCAGCTCTGGTACTTTATTAAGTAACCTGTTCATCTCTTCAGAAAACTCAAGCTTGGCTCTATTTGTCTTCCCTCCGACGATTACTGTACTTCCGTCTTGCAAGGCCCATATCTAGATAGAAAAAAATAATATACTTTCAGCAATTATTACAATACATTGTCCAAAACAACAACGAAAAGTAGCACCACATACGGACACACCTGAGAGTGCGAAAGATAGCTAATGCAGGTTGTTAACATGAGTGCACCAAATCCAGCATATACAATAGGAACTCCTGGATCAGTCTGATGGACAGGAAGACATAATGGACAGGATGACATAAGACATATTTAGTGACATATAAACCATGTACAAAATTTTTCAATGGAGAAGGAATGAATATGCCGCCTTGACCTTAAGATCGAGGCCTGTACTGCCAATAGCATCTTCAATGACTATTTCGTTGCCATTGATTTCAATGGGGAGTTTTGAGCTTGGTCGACGAACCCCTACAAACTTGCCCTCTTGATCATACAATACAATAGACTGTAGATCTCGAGCAAGCATCGATCTACAAATCATCAGTTAAAGAAGTTAGCAACTCAATGCTAATGGATTAAAATCATTGTTTCATTCAGAACAGGGTAGAACATACATTCCCTTGACATTAGATTCTGAATCTTCAAGTGGCAAAAATGTTCCAAAGAGCTTCTTATCACCATTCAATTTCAATGGAGCCATGGCCAAATTGAAAGGGCCTTCACCATTTTTCTTCACTTGTAGCGCTGAAAACCCCCAGTCCGTTTGGTAGATTGTAACCCCTCCATACCTCAGGGGATCATTAACTTTGATTGTCTTCCTCATTACTTCTTTACCATCAAGGTCGAAAAGTGAAAGATCGCTATAGAATTGTGAAACCTGGCGACTCCAATTTTGTTTGCTTAAGTATCAATCTAATGGCATATATGCAATAGCCACACATAATGCTAAGCAAAGTGACTACCTCTCCGCTATCATAGTACTCCATGTAGAACCGGTTGACATGAACTTCAGTATTGAAAACATCAGGCGCGACAGAGAGAACGCCTCTGGGTTTCATAACATCTCCAATGACGAAATTCAGCCCTTGGGGAACATCTACCGAGCCTTTAAAGCTCCCTGTTGCACTAAGCGTGGCACCTGCCATGATGAAAAGCATAGCTAAGTGCACGCCAATAGGCGCAAACCGACCAGCCAGCCCTTTGAAAGCATACAAAGACGGTCCCTTTGTGAATACCTGCAACAAATTGAAGACAAATATTGTATTTGTCAATAAGATAAGAACAGCACTCGGATCAAATCAATTCAATCAAGTACTCTGAAAGGTACATTCAGATTTAATTAAACTTCTTTATTCATCTCGTTTTAAAAAAATGTACATTCTATAATGAGATTTTCAAAATCCAAAAGTACATTGCAAGTGACAATGATCACCTCGTATCCAGCACCCATCAAGATGACTCCCAAATCCTGAATGGATGCGTGGGGGAGTGAGTCCGCAAACTCTTGCTTCCGAATGCTTCCTCCCGAATGTATAAACGACCATCTGCGAGAAACCATTGGCACCTGGTGTCATGTCTCACCATGCCACCATGGGCACCATGGTCTATCAAAAAAGACAACATATGCAACAGCACAGTCATACCTTCTCGCGACCTTGACCATGGGGATTTGGGTCGTGTAGGTGCAGGCCATGAGCGACACCGCGAGGAGTGCGAGGAGGCCAAGGAAGAGCGGCGAGGAGAACATGTGGTCGAACCCAGGGGTGAGGATCCACCTCCACGTGATGAATCCGAACACCGGGTTGTCCTCAGGGAATTTCTCAAAGTAGTAGTTCGGCGCCTCTCCTTGGTCAATCACTGTGCCTACGATTGCAATCGAAGCATCCATGAGCACCACGATTCAATCCGGAGGCACTAGCAAAGCGAGAGGAGAGCACCTAAGGCCATGAGAGCGGCAATGGCGAACATCTCGGTGATGGCGAGTGGGAGGTTCGACAGCAGCGCCAGCGTCTTTTTGGCCGCCCTCCTCAGCAGCCGCAGCGCCGCGTTGTCCTTCGCCTTCGCCTTGGCCTTCCCCTCCTCGCCGCAGCCCTGCTCCGGCTGCGCCACCGGTGGAGCGGCGTCGAAGAATACGATCCGCTTCTTGGTCTTGCCGGCGCCGGAGGGGAGGGCCTCGCGCTTCCCGCCGGGGGAGCCGCAGCCGCTCCTCCCCCTCCCCGGCACGTCGCAGGAGACATGGAGCCGGCGAGCGGCGAGGCGGGGAGACGGCAGGCGGTGGTATGATTTCGAGGCGTTTAGGAGGAGATAACAAGTGGGAGAAGGCATCGTCTTCGGCGGCGGCGTCGGGATGGCGGGGAGGAACTGGCGACGCACTCGGCCGTTCACTTCGTGCCGCGCGAAAACAGAAGCGGTGGGGTTGATGCGGATAAGGTGTCAGACAACGGCGCGGAATTATGGCCGATTGTTTTCACATATCTTCCAGGCCGGCCTGGGCAGTCAGGCTGAATTGGAAGGCCCAGCCGTTCCATTGTACTACCTCCTGTCATAAAAAGAAGTCGCCGTTGACTTTTATACAAGCCTTAAACTAAGGGTGAAAACAGAGCGGATAATGGCTTTACCATATCCGTATCCGCTTTCTTTAATTAGATACGGATACGGATAGTATTAAAACGGATCGGATATTGAATCGGAAACGGATATTAATCAAACGGATAGTACCTGGAATCAGATAATAACCGGAAACAAAATCAAAAAAATTTCGGATAGTATGTATATCATAATAAACTTTAGATTATCATAGCAGTATTGTCCATAACATAACAACTTAAGATAACAAAAGTGCACAAATAGTTTACACATTGACCATACATGACGACAGATGACACATTGATCACATATGGAAACTTGGTCAGTAGCTGGTGCCTGATGGTTGACGACCTGGTGAGGTGGGACGTGAGGTGTTAGGCTTGCTTAGTCATGGGCCTTGTATTGATTTACAAGCTGTTGGGCATCAACCTAGTTTTAGGCCATTATCTGGTTAAATATCCAGGTTGCAATTTTATCCGAAAATCCGAATCGCAATTTTATCCAGATATCCGTACCCGCTCCGTTTCCGTCGGATATCACCAAAACCATATTCGCTCCGTATCCGCTTAGGCCTAACCGGATAATTATCCGTATCCGTATCCGTCGGATACTAGAATTTCATGCCATTTCCCAAAATACGGATATCGGATACGGATACGGTTCGGGTATTATCCGCTCCGTTTTCATCCCTACCTTTAATCATTCGTCTTATTCAAAAATTTAGTTCAAATATGTAAAAATATAAGTCAAACTTAAAATACATTTAATAATAAACTAAATCATAACAAAATAAATAATATTTATATAATTTTTTTGAATATGACGAATGGTCAAAGGCGTGTCCAAAAGTAAACGGTGACTTCTTTTTATGACCGGAGGGAGTACATGCCTAGTCGTGTCGGGACTTCGGATAGGTGGATAACAGATTAACAGCCACGGAGCTGAGTGAAAAGTGCTGGCCCTTCTATATCTTCTCTCTAAAATATTATTAGTGTCCTCACTATCTATCTCTCTAAATTTTTTTTCATAATCTATACTTCACTATAGTATTATAGAGTGCCTCTAGCAACCCTTCTATATCTGCTGCAGTATTATATATGGTCTGCTGATAATGTTCTACCAGCAGGGATGGGAATGGAGCCTAGATATAGGTGGTCCTCATGCTGTTGCGTGAGGCGTTGTCGATCTTTCCAGTGGAGTCGTCGAGAAAGTGAGAACCAGTGAGCCATTGTCATGCCGGTGAAATGAGGTGTCCCCATGCTAGTTGAGCCATGGAGGGGAGGGAGACTCGGCGCCTAGATTTACGCCGGTTACCAAGAGAGAATGAGGGAGATGGCCCATGGATGTCGTTGCTCACGCCGCCCGCCACCGCCATGGTGAGTCGGAGGCAATCTTGTGTCGACTCCCGAGGGGGGGGGGGGGGGGGGGCAGAGGCGGCATCCGATGGCCGGGCAAGACCGCCATGCATGAGAGTTTGAGGGGAAGAAGTGTGAGAGGAGAGGGAGAGGGGCATTAATGTCTATAAAATTATTAAAATAGGAAAACAAAAAAATTAACAAATCATGCTGAAAAATAGGGAAAATGTCATAAAATTGAGAAGTTTGTGAACAGAGTATACGTGGGTTGTTAGAAATCGACCCACAGTTTGGGTGTCGTGAAACGAAGTTTCCCACAAAATACACCAAGTGTACTTGTCGCTGTCAGGTAAAAGACTATGGATTTTCTTCATATGTGAATCTTTTTTTAGATAATGAAAAGAAAATTTCGGTCTCTACATCGTGAGCCATATGCATGTTTGTCCATTGCCACGACTCGCTCTTCCCTATCGTGTCAAGTGAATCCTTAATTTCTTTAAGCTCCTTGAACTTAACTTATCGTTTATCTAAGCAATCATACCAGAGCCACTATTTTATGAATTCTAGCATTCTTTTCCCTCGTAGAGAGAGTCTCATAACGTTTTATGTTGCTAGTGACTAGTGAGCAGTGACACTCCGCTCAAGCACTTGCTACATGGTTCCGCCGGAGCGGAAATATCAACGCACGCATTGAACGCATACCAACGCATCAACGCATGCATTGAACGTGAAAATTCTCCCGTCAGGGCGTGAGCCCTAGTCAATTACAAGACTCGGCGCCTAATTCAAGCTTAACGAGGGTTAGACAGCACGGCAGTGAGTCACCAAGTCATGCTCGATCGAGCTGGATTAGGCCGAAGGACCCGAGCCTCCACGTCGGTTTTTCACCGGCCGGTTCGGCGTGCCGCGTGCCGCGTGATGGCCTTCTCGAAGCGAAACGGCGGCGCGGCTCTTTGGCCGGCCGCCGTTTTAAGCTCGGTACACTCGTATCGAGTGGTTTCCGCCGCGCGGCGGCATGGAGCTCGCGCTCTGGAGTATGGAGTCTGGAGTCTGGAGTCGTCGCCCGGCCCCGGCACGGCACGCGACGTGAGCCCGCGCACGGCGGCGCTCAGCGCCGAACCAAGCGCAGGCGCTCGTCGATCTGGTGGCGTTCTGCACGCACTCCGGCCTCGGGGGTTATATATCGTGCTTGGAGATTGGAATCGTTTTTATTTCCGCTCTGGGGTCCTGATGATTGTGTTGCTGCCTGCTAAACCTCGCAGCAAGAATCACCGCATCTTTGAAGACTTGTTTTTAAAAATAAACCCCCAGCTATCCCTCTGTTTAACCTCCATAGACCTACGTAGCTGCCCAGTCCAAGCCTCCAAGGCTCCAACTAGGAGGCAACACCGTGTCAAATTGTACCAAGAAAAACGAACTCAGCTGAAGTGTGCGAAGTAAAGCGAACTTGACAGTTGATACCACACCGAATGGCACATCACCCTTGGGCCGCCATCTAGAAGGCCACCAAGGCGAAACGCTACCTTCCAGCATTCGCGATTGGCGAAGTGGCGACGTTGCCGCGGCCCGGGGGAATACAGGGCCATGGTGGGCGCGCGCGCACACCGCTTTTCTATACGAAAACCCGTGGTTTCCCCACCCACTCACCACCACTGCCGCCGACGCCTCCTCCCCCCCGCGCGCGGGGGCCCGGAGCCTCGACCAATATAAGAAGGAGGCCACCAGAAACGCTGAAAGCTCCAACCCAATCCTGCAATCCACCACCTAATCCTCTACCATTATCGATCTGCCGTTGCATTGCCGCTAATCCGGCTTCTTTCGCTGCTGATTCGACGAGCGTTTCTGTCGGGGAGTGTTGGTCCGGGCGAGTGGCGGCATGAGTAGCCGCGGGTGCAAGCTGAGGTGGCTGTGGAGGGCGCCGGCGAGGGCGCTAGGCCGCGCGCGGGACCTGTACGTGCGGGGCGTGACGGGGTGCGCGCGCTACGCCCCGTCCGACGCCGCGTTCGGGTACCCGGTGTTCGTCCCGGCGGCGCTGGCGAGGAGCCGGAGCTACGCCTCCGACTGGAGCGGCGGCACCGGCGCCGAGGACGACCTCCGCGAGCTCATCCGCGCGGCGTCGCAGAGGCGCGCAGAGCAGCTGCGGGAGCAGGCGCAGGCCGTGGCCAGGAGCCAGAGCATGGCGGGGCTGTCCATGGCGCGGATCGACGAGGACTCGCCGTGCGAGTTCGGCGCCGGCGCCGGCGCGCTGTATCCGAGGAGCCAGAGCTGCGTCGGCGGCGCCGAGGGGAGGAGGTCTCACTGCCACAGGAAGGTGGCGGCCATGGGCTGAGCTTCCGGCGACCGCAGTTGCTGCCGCCGCCGCTCCTTCTCGTGTTTGATTGTTTGATCGTGTCACTATCTTCTGTGGTCTGGTCTGGTCTGGTCCCTTCAAATCTTTGGGATTTTGCGCTTGTAAATATACGATTTTTGGATTCGCGAATACTACCTTCAAGTTGTTTTCATGTTGAGTTGGGCAAAGTTTAGGTAACACAGTGGCTTTCTGCGATTGTTAGCGAAACAGTGAACTCCTTCCGTCCTTCGTGATCTAGGATCTAGTGTTCGTTAATTTTGCTTACATCGAAAACATCAGAATGATTAGCGTACAGAATTTTGCAAATGGAGCGAATGCCGTCGCCAGTAGCCGTCTCTTATTATCGGCGTTCACTGGACTTCTCGTCCATCACAGAATTAACACAGTGGACTTCTGTCCATCACTGCCTTCACTGGACCGGCGTTCATCTCATTGGATCTCTCTCTCTCTCTCTCTCTCTCTCATATAGCAGGTGCATACAAAATAGTGTTATTTTGTTTTGTATATAAAAAACTGTGGAACAGGTATGACTTTACGGGCATCGATTTCTTTGAGAGGGATTACACAGCAGGGTACATTGCTGATGGGATATTGTAGACAACAGTTTCTCCTCTTCGTCAGTGTGTCCGCGCGCCTCCGCCTCTCATCTCCACCTTCGCCTCTATCTACGCCCTCGCCGTATATGCTCCACGCTTCCCAGTTCCCTCTTCATCTCTATCCATCACCCACGGCAGGCGACACCTCGTCACTCGATCAACTCCCTTGCTCAAAACCATCACGTCTTTTTTTTTTTTAACATGAACCCAAGGGGAAAAATTTTAGCATTGTTTTTCGTGACAAAATTCTAACAATGTACGTGTATAATTACGATGTTTATGCACAACAATGTTTTGGTTTAGTGGCGCCAGCTCCAACTGCTGCCGAGGCACGGGCGGTGGATAAGGATAAGCAGCAGTGCGAGGGACGTGACGAGAAGCCAGCCAGCCAGGAGCACGACTTCGTCCGGGAGTTTTTCAAGGGCATGCCGTCAACCTTCTACTTGCTACTAGCGACATGATAGACACTTGTGGACTTGATGTGATGATTCTGGACTTGCATATATGTGACTTGCGGACTTGTGGACGATCTGTTGATGTTTATATGTTTCTGTTGTCTATGTGTTGTGATTATGTGGTTGTATGAGATATGTATGTACGTCTATCGTGAATGTGGCCATGAATGTGGTCGGTGTGCCAATTTGGGAGATATATATGTGGGGTATTTGGGTTTGCAAATTATGTCTACAACTGTTGGGTGCAACAGATGCTGCAAAATTCTGGTATTTTTAACATTTTTTTTTGGACAACCATTACTTTCGACGTTTTGGCTTGGCCGTCGAGAGATATAGTATGCGGGCCCACCCACTATAGTTTTGGCTCAGGTAGATGCCAAAAATACTCTCGATGGTTGCTATACCATCGAAAATGCATTTCCGAGGCCGACCTAGCAGTAAAGTTGTGGACCGCCCGTGTCTAGGAACAATCTCAACGCCCTTGGAAGCCATCAACACAACTACCTAGTGAACTATCCAAAAGTGGGTTGACCCACTTATCTTAGTCTCGACGGCTTCATGGCCATCGACATTGAGTCATCATGTACTTGGAATACAACTCTACCAATAGTCTCGACTACTACTGGAAAAGTTGTCGAGACTATTAATCCCAACGGCCAGATCATCGAGAAGCAAGACTTCTCTATACCCTGTATTCATGACGGCTTATTCTCGACAGCCGGCCGTCGAGAGAGAGACTTGGTAGAGTTCAAGATCCCCACCCGCGCCCCGACCTGGCAACCGGGTCACGCCCGGATCGGGGCCCTGGTTACAGCCAGGGCGGGTTTGGGTCAAGCTCTGCCCCGGCCCGGCCCTATCAACCAATTGCCTGGCCTCACGTCCCCACCCCCGCTCACCCGCTGCCCTTGTGGCCTCGCCTCCCACTCTCGGCATCTCTCTCCCACTCAACTCTCCGAGTCTCCTACTCCCTCTCCAACTCTCTCTCCTTCTCTGTCTCTCTATCTCTTCGTCTTTCCCTCTCTAGATCTAGCGAGTGGCGATGACGGACGGCGGGACTGGCAATGTGGAGGCCGGTGACAAGGCGGGGAGCGCGGGGACCGCGCGAAGGAGGGCGGCGTACGTGGCATGGTCCCCTGGATCTTGATCTGGCGAGTGGAGGCCGGGGACGGCCAACAGGGCTGGGGCACTGGCGGGCTGGATGAAGGAGGCCGGCGACGGGGTGGCTGGTGTGGCGCAGACCTCTCCATCGACAGCGACGACCCACGGCAGCCGAGGTTCTCCTCCCCTTCCATCCCACCCCCTATGCGGGTTCGGGGCATGCCAGGGACCCGGTGGGTCGGGTGTGGGGTAGGGGGCAAAATTTTGGGACATTTGATTTTGTGTGTCCGCGCGCCTCCGCCTCTATCTTCGCCCTCGCCGAATATGCTCCACGCTTCCCTCGTCATCTCTATCCATCACCCACGGCAGGCGACACCTAGTCACTCACTCACTCGATCAACTCCCTTGCTCAATACCACCACGTCTTTTTTAACATGAACCCTAAGGGGAAAAATGTTAACATTGTTTTTCGTGACAAAATTCTAACAATGTACGTGCATAATTACGATGTTTATGCACAACAATGTTTTGGTTTAGTGGCGCCAGCTCCAACTGCTGCCGAGGCACGGGCGGTGGATAAGCAGCGGTGCGAGGACGTGACGAGAAGCCAGCCAGCCTGGAGCACGACTTTGTCCGGGAGTTTTTCAATGGCATGCCGTCAACCTTCTACTTGCTACTAGCGACATGATAGTCACTTGTGGACTTGATGTGATGATTCTGGACTTGCATATATGTGACTTGCGGACTTGTGGACGATCTGTTGATGTTTATATGTTTCTGTTGTCTATGTGTTGTGATTATGTGGTTGTATGAGATATGTATGTACTTTTATCGTGAATGTGGCCATGAATGTGGTCGGTGTGCCAATTTGGGGGATATATATGTGGGCTATTTGGGTTTGCAAATTGTGTCTACTACTGTTGGGTGCAATAGATGCTGCAAAATTCTAGTATTTTTAACATTTTTCTATTTTGTTGACAACCATTACTTTCGAAGTTTTGGCTTGGCTGTTGAGAGATATAGTATGCGGGCGCACCCACTAGAGTTTCGGCTCAGGTGGATGCCAAAAATACTCTCGACGGTTGCTATACCATCGAAAATGCATTGCCGAGGCCGACCTAGCAGTAAAGTCGGGGATCGTCTGTGTCTAGGAACAATCTCAACGCCTTGGAAGCCATCGACACAACTACCTAGCGAACAATCCGAAAGTGGGTTGACCCACTTATCTTAGTCTTGACAGCTTCATGGCCATCGACATTGAATCATCATGTCCTTGGAAGACAACTCTACCAATAGTCTCGACTACTACTGGAAAAGTTGTCGAGACTATTAATCCCAACGGCCAGATCATCGAGAAGCAAGACTTCTCTATACCCTGTATTCATGACGGCTTATTCTCGACAGCCGGCTGTCGAGAGAGACCTGGCTACAACCGAGGCGGGTTTGGGTCAAGCTCTGCCCCACCCCGGCCCTCTCAACCAATTGCTTGGCCTCACACCCCCACCCCGCCCACCCGCTACCCTTGCAGCCTCACCTCCCACTCTCGGCACCTACCTCTCTCTCCCTCTCAACTCTCCAGGTCTCCCACTCTCCCTCTCCAGCTCTCTCTCCTTCTCTGTCTCTCTATCTAGATCTGGCGAGTGGCAACGACAGACGGCGGGATTGGTAATGTGGAGGCCGGCGACAAGGCCGAGGAGCGCGGGGACCGCGCGAAGGAGGACGGCAATAGGGCGGCGTGCACGGCGTGGTTCCCTGGATCTGGATCTAGCAAGTGGAGGCAGAGGACGGCCAACGGAGCTGGGGCGCATGTGGGCTACACGAAGGAGGCCGGCGACGGGGTGGCGGGCGTGGCGCAAACCTCTCTATCAACAGCGACGACCCACGGTAGCCTAGGTTCTCCTCCCCTTCCATCCCACCCCCTCTGCGGGTTCGGGGCATGCCAGGGACCCGGTGGGTCGGGTGTGGGGCAAGGTGGGGCAAAATTTTGGGACACCCGATTTTGGCCGGGTTGAGGCGGGGCAAGGCCTGACCCGCCCCGCCACTGCCCCATCTTGAACTCTAAGACCTTGCTCGATGGTTTTGCTAGTGTACTAGACGGTTTCGACCATCGACAAGCGGCCTTGTCGTATAGCGTGGGAGGTCATGGAGGACATGTCGCACGCGATGAAAGGGTGTTAGCTATCATGTCTTCAACCGGACACCCTTGGTAAGCCTTTCTCGTTTCTTTAATGGATTGGTTTCGGTTTTGTCCGTATCATATCTGATTTTTATGTATGTTGGTGAAATATGGTGTTCGAGAAACTAAATTGTTTCGACTTATTGTTATTGGTTTGAAAAGAATCTTGAAAAAAAACTAATGAAAACTTTTAAAGAAAGGGAGAGGCTTGATGGCAGGCGACTGCCCCGTGCCTCGCCCACGGGAAAAGGAACAAAGCGGAACAACTTTTCAAATTCACTTCTATAAATTTTCAAAACATATCAAGATACATAGATAATTAGATACAACATGGCTCAAGAGCAACCCCAATATGTTCAATGAACATTGGCATTGCAATAGCTGTTGCCTTGATCCGGAGATGCATCTGGGTAAACGGGTAGACTGGGTGCACGTAGCAGATGGGTGTCGTTTATTGGGCCCAACCCACCTAAGTGAGAGTGTGGGATGGCCCAAGGTCCCATGGCTCATGCCCACTATTCGGTCCAGCCAATTTTAACAAAATACAGAGTTCTGGGCTTTCAATATCTCATGTTTTTTTATTGGAAAAGGTCCAATTTATCTCCCTCTACTATTGCAGAAGTTCATTTTTCCTCCCTCAACTCATTTGTGGCCGTTCGATATAAGATTGGACGGCCAGATCTCACCATTTAACACAGAGGGAGGAAAAGTGAACTTTTTCAATAGTAGAGGGAGGTAATGTGGACTTCTTCCTTTTTCTTTTTCTTTTTCTTTTTTTTTTTGGGATGAGACGTGAATTACGTGCGGAGCATAGACCCGACTCCCGACTCCCGAGTACCCGACGAACAGTCGGCCGCACCTGTGGGTCCCGCAGGCCCCATTGCCATTATATATTACTCCGCGTCCCCAAGAAAAAACACGGAAAAAAGAAGCGAAAAACTACTCCTTGGCGTCCTTGGCTCCTTGCACGCTACGCGCACCGGCGCACGGCGCACGGCTCACCGCGCCACCGTCCCATACTCTCATCCGACGTGGCCGCCCCATCCGAACCCTAAGCTCTGGTGACCACCGGGCGATGGATCGCCTCGTCGCCTTCTCCCGCCGCCGCCGCCGCCGCTGGCTACTCATCGGCGCGGCCAGCGCCGCGGCGGCCGTCGGGGCGTACAGGATCTACCACCACCCGGCCGTCGCCGCCCGGCGCCGCCGCCTCGTGCGCCTCGCCGCCGCCGTCTCGTCCTTCATCGATGCCGCCGCTTCGACCGCGGACACCGCGGCCCTGGTGTCCTCTGACCTCGCCGATTTCGTCTGCTCCGACTCGGACGAGCTTCCCCGCAGCGTCACGCAGCTCGCCAAAGTCGCCGCCTCGCCCGAAGTCTTCGCCGCCGTCTCCGCGCTATCCGAGGCTGTCACCGTTGGTATACTTCGCGGCGTTGGCTCCACCTCCGGGCCTGGCTGCAGAGAGAGCGTGGCCCTCTCCGAGCGCCTCGTCGACAAGCTTTTCTCCGGCTCCGGCGAGCGCCTTGCGTCGGTCGTCGCCGGGAGCTTCGCCCATCATCTCGTAATTGCCTTCTATTCCGCCCCGTCGCCTCCCGGGGAGACCTCCTCGCCGATGAAGTGGATTGACTTGGTTGCCACGGGAAAGGGCCGGAAGGTGATTGACAATTGGATTGATGTCTTCGTGAGCACCGCAGTGGGAGTGTTCATTGACAAGACCATACACATCAACACATACGACCAGCTATTCGAAGGTATCACCAATCCAAGCCACGAAGCCAAGGTGAAGGAATTGCTCGTTTCAGTATGCAATGGGGCTGTTGAGACTTTGGTGAAGACCACTCACCATGCCATGTCCAAATCCAATGCCAATGATAAATTGGTCGGCAACGGTAATAGCAATGGTGGAGCTGGGGACGGGTGGGTGGAGACTGTGTCGAGCACTTTGGCAGTTCCGAGCAACAGGAAATTTGTGCTTGATGTTACTGGGAGGGTCACATTTGAGACGGTTAGATCGTTTCTTGAGTTTGTGCTGTGGAAGCTACACGATGGAGCAAGGAAGAGCGGGGACACAGTGGTCGATACCGGACTGCGTGCCATGAGGTATATGAGTGACAAATCTATGGTTATCGCCACAATCTGCATAACACTGTGCTTGCATGTGTTGAATGGAACTCGGTTCTTGATAACAGCTTGAACATGTGTTCAACATTTTGGGAGTTATTTGACTTGAACATTGTTTGGAGCATTGCTCATGTACAATTGTAGGTAAAATTATACTTAAAATCTGTAAATTTAAAAAGAAAAGTGAGCTAAAGAAGGGGACTTCAGTGCAAGGTTTTCTTGTGCTATTTGTTCAATATCATGTTTCACAGATTCAGCGTTAGGATGGTTGATTTGTTTGCCTTTGGCCAGTGTATTTGCGGGATCAATTGATTTGGAGATATGTATTGTATACTCTATGGGATTTATGTCATTGTAACATTGCTGATATGATCAATTTTATCAAGGAATCGTGTATTATCAACACTGCCGATATCATGTATGTCATCTGTTTTTCTGTTCACTCCACCAAATTGTGTGGTTTTGTATCTCTTGTTGTCTGTAATATTGAGTAGAGCTTAACTTCATGCCAGCATCGGTTTTTTGAAATTTGTCAGTTTTGGTTGGATGATTCGAGTAAGTTTGACACTAGTATTATCCAATCAATCTGGTGCACCATAAGGCCTTTAAAATTCATACCTAAAGCACTATATGTGGTGTATTTGTAGTGACATGGTTGATGGATATGCATTGTTTTGCATAAGTGAGACCCAAAAGATAAATAGTGATGCACCAAGTTTAATTGCCCGACCTTAGTTGCACTTTATGCAATTGTTGAAACAGTTTTTGACATGTGCTGTGTTATTAGGATTCAGCGGCAAATTATAACTATGCAGGTCTTCTCTTTACTCTCTTGCAAATTTAAAAATGTTATTTTTTTGGACATGGTCTGACCTGAAGGTCAGGAATAGGGGGAAAACTCTGTACTATTGTCCAACGAGTTTGGGCTGAGGCTTCTATACTGCAAATCTGTTATACATTTACTCCAGTATTGTGTCGGGCAAAAATATAAACCTGTACATGATCCTTTTTTCCTATTTCTGCACAACCGGATAACCATTTTGACATTATTACATAAAGGCGCATATTGATGATTGACCTAGGGCGTTGCCCGTAACACTTTAAAGTTCTGAAAATCTTAAAACAAGATCTATTAGTAACAAAATTATCTTTCTAGAGCAGCTTGCTCCGCCTGAACTTCACAGATTGACAGCTGCCTAGCCTTGCGCCCTTGCCCTCCACGAGCCCTAGTGCCGCCACCCTCCCTCTCCCTCGGCGTCCGGCAGCGAGAGAGAGGGAATCTATGCTCCTCCTCTCCCTAGAGGTGTCTCATGTCTGGCAGTGAGAGGGAAGGAACCTATGCTGCTCCACCATAGAGCTAGTCAGCTAGAGCAGAGTTTGCACAGTGGGTGCAGTCTGCAGGTTGGGCTTGGCAATGGATTCAGGCCTTTTTTTCAGATTAAATTAAAATTTAGCTTGTTATTTTTGTACAACCCAAATGATATAGTGCTTTGTAATTATTTTTGTGGGGTTTCAAAAGGTCCTTCTTAGAGTTTCTAATGTAATTTTTTTCATAATTTTTTGGACTTTTCAAGGCCTCTCTTGATGGGTCACAACTCCTCTAGATTAAAATTTTCAACGACTTTTCTAGATTAAAATCTTCAACTACTTTAAAAAAAAGGCTTTTAGGCCTTGTTTGAAAACAAAGTTTTTTAAAACCATGATTTTACAATACCATGATTTGTCAAATATTATTTTACCTAGATATCATGGTTTTACCAAACTCCATTAAAACCATTGTATTTTCGAACTACCAATTGTTTGGTTGCATAGTTTTTTTTATCAAATGCTCTGTTCTTAACGGTTTAATGGCTTATCTACGTTTTAAAAAGACATATGCTTTGGGTTTTGTTAGTTTATTTTTTCGATATGTCGAAGGTGGGTCCTAACGTTTTAAAAACCAAGTAAAATGAAATGGATCCGAATCTCGAGACTACCTCGAGAGGCTCTCCAAATTCAATCATTTTAACTGTTTAGCCGTTCAGATCAGCCAAAAAGAACAGAACCAAAGTATTAATCATGACCAAATAAGATAAGTGAACTTTAGCTTAGATTGAAATTTTCAATACTTTAAAAATACCATGTTTTTTGTGAGACCAAGATTTTTAAAAGAGTTTTCTATAATGCAACCAAGCACCTCATAGTATAAAACACTGTGATATTTTTAGAAACTATGGTATTGTTTCAAAACTATGAAAATGATTTGGTACCATAGTATAAAATATGATGATATTTTAGAAACTATGGTATTGTTTCGAAACTCTGAAAATAATTTGGTTCCAAATAGATCCTTTAGTTTGGATTGGACAAACAGGCATTGCTCTTAGGCAGTTAGAGACTAACTATTCTGGGTGGTCCTTTTCGGTTTGTCAAATAATAATGGAAAAAGCGTCGATTTGGTTTCTCAACTGTCTGCTGGACCACTTTGGTCCCTAGACTTCAATACGACTTGTAAAGTTCCTTATGTAGTAAAACCAGACCAAATTAGTCTTTTAACCAGGTGAGTGAGCGGTTTTATGTTTTTTTTGCTTGTGTGGTCATATGGCATCCATCTCATTGCCTTATCTCTCACTTTCTCTCGCAAATCTCTTTTTTTAGAGAGATCGAGAGTTTTTTTTTGGAAGAGTAGAGAGTTGAGGGTATTAATAATGAGGCAATGATGTGACAGTCCATGTGTGCTAAAATTGTACACGTGGGCGCCACGTTCGGAAGAAAATCCTAATACCGTTGTTTTGACAGGTCAAAGGATCGGTCAAACCCTGTTTTGCTATATGAGAGACCTCACAAGTCCGATATTAAGGTTTAGGGACCAAAGTGGTCTAGCGGATATAGTTAAGGGGCCAAATCGATACTTTTTCTAATAATAATATGCTCACACAGTTGTGCTCGTAGATTATGTCCCTAGATTGTCTAGATGGGTAGATTGTAGCTAAGGTTTCCTCGACGGCATCGCCTTGACATCCAACGAGGTCTTCAAATTAATCTCATTTGCCATTGAGAGTTAGCTTTTCCTTGATCTGCCATTAAAAAGTTTAACTTTCCTTATCTGTCATCGTTTCTCAAACTTATTCCCTCCCTGGATTGTTAAGTTGGCATGAAAATGTAACTTCTACCCCCTGTGTGTTGTTGAAACCTGATAATCTTGGACCAACTTGTTCTCCCGCTCCTTTCATTGATGCAACTGGCGTTGGCATGACCGCATGAATACGTACATTAATTCTACCCCTGTGTCTTATTGAAACCAGACGATCTCGGGCCAACTTGTTTCTCCCTCTCCTCTCATTGATGTAACTGGTTCTAACTTCTATTCTCCGTTGTCCTCCTCGAGTGCCTGTGAACATCAATGTACGCTTATGCCCAACATTTCTAGCTTTGTCAGCAGCTCATTCGTTATGTCGTGGCAAAGTAACCTGCCACTTTGCACTCATTTAGAGCTTCTCCAATAGTGTAGATAGTTAGCTATAGAGACATTACATGCCATCTATAGATAGTACTAGAGAGTAAAGACAGCTTCTACAACGGATTGTCTACAACATTTTCTATATACTGCATAGGAATTATAATGATTTACACTAAAACATTTTTTCTTTCTGTTTTCTGTTATAAACTAGCTCTTGTTGAACTAGTTATGTTCTCTCTCCTTTATCTTCCTTCTATGTAGGATAAAGGAAAAAAGCACATATTAGGTCCTGAACTTTTGCTTCGGTCTCTATTTGGTCCTTGAACCCTAAAACTGGGTTAAAGAAGTCCCCGAATCGTTAAAAACGGACACTAGTCCTTTGGCTGGTCAATGAACGGTTTTGAGCTATATAGGTTGTTTTCTTTACATTGATTGCGATTTTTTCCATATGGGGCCATAAATAAAAATTTAATAAAAAAAATCAACATGTAAGGCCAGGCCACTTATAACCGCCAAGTGTAACTCCATGTTGACATCTAGTCAGCAAAACCCACCCCAAATAGCCCAAAACCACTCTTTAACTGGTCAAGGGACCAATTGTGTCCAGTTTTGACAATTTCAGGATCATTTTGATCCGGTTTTGGAGTTTAGATACCAAATCGAGACTGAGCCAAAAGTTTAGGAACCAAATAGACACTTTTTCCTAGGATAAATGATGACATAGCCTTAGTCTTGCTCAACATGTCGGTTAGTGTACAAGAACAAATAGTTCTCCCATGATTCGGTGATTGGGCTATATTTTAAGATCTAAAAGAGATGCTTTTTAGATATTAAGGCATGTTCAGAGTGGTTTAGTTGAATGAATAAGTTGTTCAATATGAATATTAAATTAGACTTCAAAAAGTTCTTGAATCCATTTCTCAAAACTAGATTGCTTTACTTATGTTATTTTCAAGAGCCTTTAGAGATTGTCTTTGTAATAGAAAAGGCTAGACAAAAAAGGAAACATTTAGCTTTTCATCTCAGATAGGCTTAAACTTAAGCATAAACCATACCACTCCAAACAAGGGGATTATTTTTTTTCAAGAAAAACTTTTTTAGAAATATAGCGTTCATCTGCATGGGCAGCATGGCATTGCCACCTTGATCTCCTGCATCAGTCTCTCCTCTCTCCAATCCACCAGGCACCAGCCCCTCCTCTCTCTCGACGGGGGAGCGTGATGAACCCGAAGGGGTTAACTCAACCGAGGTGGTGGCCGGACACCTCGATCGTCGGAGCCTAAGCAAGGGGAATCAAATTAAATGAGATTTGAGAAAAATTCTAGCGACCGACAATTAGCAATTTGGACAGTTAAATACCACACATGTTTGCCTTCTAACGCAAAATAAAATTCCATGAACGCTAATGATTATGTATTCATATTGAGCACAGTACGCAACGTGGATAGATGCCATGATCAACGGTAATACTGTATGTCACACAACGATCCATATCTGTGCCACGATGGCGGATCCTGTTTCGCATAGTTTGTTCCGACAACAGCGACACACTTCTGCTCTTGCTAAATCTAGGATGAAACTGCTGTACATAGCTCCATCTTGACAATCTACGACTACGAGTCTGCAACTGAGATATACCCATCATCTAGAAGATAACTACATATCTAAGACGTTTCACCTTTAACCTTGTCACCGCCTCTTTTCTTTTCCTCACAACACCTTTTCTATGTCTAAGTAATTATATGTGACTTGCAAACAATTAAGGTCTTAGCAGTTCTAACACAAAATAACCAAAGTCGATCGATAAATCCCGTACCCTATCACGTTTATATATATTATCTGTGTTATTCTATTTGCGCATAAATTCCAAGATGGGTAACAACAACGTACATACAAATAAGGTGGAGCAGGAAGAACCATGCATGTATGCAGAAACATCACTCATAATCTTTTTTAAAAAGAAGGCATAACAATATTGGTACATAACTATTCCTTTGACATTAGCTACAGATATACACCTACAATACATACATAACTACATATACACAAAAGAGATTGATATGCTATAGTAAATCAGACAGTTCAAATCAACACAGCCAGACTCAGAAAGATGAGAAAACGTCCTTTCTGAATCGGCACAACTAAATAGAGAAAAGAATAGCTGTTATATAAACACATATATGCCTTACGGCCCATTAAAGCATATAAACATATATCAAACCTAGCCACTGCATGTCTGCATGCAGTAGGGCAGTAGTGAAACTTAGCGTTATTAGCTAGTTATACCCAAGCTTCAAGTCCAGCATCTCGTTCAAGCTGACGCCTTGGTCCATCGTCCGCACCAATGGCGACCCTGGTGGCGGCAAGTTAAGGTCTAGCACTGCCGTTGCGGCCTCGGGCATTTCCGAGCCGGTGCTGCCAGCAGCAGCGTGCACCACCACCTCCGAGAAGTTCCTCTTCGAGTGGCATCGCTTGCGGCCGCCGCCGGGAGGTCGCCCGCTCGCGAGCTCGCGGACGCAGACGCTGTTCTTGGCCGCCGTGCCGCAGCTCTCGTTGGCACCGGGGGAAGCTGCTGGGAGGATCTTCGTCTTCTTGACTTTGCCGGAGGCGCCGTTCCGCGCGCCTGCCAGCAAGAGGAGGCTGGCGGCGACCTCGCGCTCCTGCAAGGTGAAGTACCTCCCGGCGGCTGCCGCGGCGGCGGTGGAGGCGGAAGCGGATGCGGTGCCCCCGTGGTGGAAGCGCGGCGGGGGCGTGATCCCGCGCCACTGGCGCTCCGGGTGGCAGCGCATGTGGCCGAAGAGCGCCTTCCAGGACGGGAAGCGCTTGCCACACTCGGTGCACGGCGGCGTGTCGCCGGTGGGCGAGGACCGCACCCGCGCGAGCGCCGCCGCGCCGCCCTGGGGCCCCCCCGCCCGCGCGTGCTCCATCGCGACCGGAGGGGGGGGCGGCGCGAGAGCTAGAGTGAGCGTCGTGTCATGCTGACGATGCTGCTGCTGCTGCTGCGGAGGCGGCGGCGGCGGCGGAGCAGGCTGACAGGGAGGAGGTAGGGGAGAGCAGTAGGCCATGGACGCGCGCGTCGTTGCAGTAGTGGGGAGTGGTTGGAGGCGATCGAAGGGAAGTTTCGTTTCTTTTTTGTATCGGGACGGAGGGATGCAGTGGCGTATCCACCGCCCGGGGGAGGGCAACTGCCCGGGTAGTCCTGGGAATTGGGCCGTGCCGGCCCATGCGGGCCCGTCGTGCCTTGGGCCGCCATGCCGGCCCGGCATGGACTGCCCAAAGCCAGGCACGGCACGGCCCAAAAGCCCGACGGGCCGCAATTGGGCTGGGACGGCCCGAGCACGGCATGCCTGACAAAACAAAGAGATAAATGATTTTTTATAAATTTATTCGTTACTCAAATGAAAAAGTTATCTATACAAAAAAGCCGCGTCTTGAAATTCTCTACAATTTCATGTAGAACATAAATTTATCTGAGCAGAGGAATATCTCGAAAAATGTTAATTACCTAAATGGGTCATGTGGGTTCTAAAACAGCCAGCGCACTAAATATTTTTTTATAAATTCACGCATTGCTCAAATGAAAAAGTTATCTACATGAAAAAGATGTGTCTTCAAATTCTCTACAACTTTCATATAGAAACAAAAATCATCCGAGTAACAAAAGACCACCAAAAATATAAATTACTGACTCGTGTCTCAGTTCGGGCCGTGCCGGCCCGAGCACGGCCCAAATGTTCAGGCCGTGCCGGCTTCTCGGGTCTGGCACGGCACCGCAATCAGGCCGGGCCAGCACGGCCCAAAAAATTTTATGCCGGGCCATGGTCGGGCCGGTCCAAAAAAGCACGGCCCAATTCCCAGGACTATGCCCGGGCTCCCACGGATGCCAAGTATCATCAACAATGTAGGTTTCAAGTCCAAAATTAGGGGAAAATCACAAACAAAATCCTGAAAACAATACTAATGTTTTTTAAACTTTCGTTGTTATGAAGAATTTCTATTTTTATGAAAAAACAAACCATTAGATCGACTGTGTATCAAATCCGAACTTGCAAAATTAGGGAAAACGTACCAGAGAGAGAGGGAGGAAGGGGGATGAGGCTGGGGAAGGAGAGAACCGCAGGAGAAGGCAGCGCAACAGTCTTGAGAGGGGAGCGGCGGCTAGACGCCGGCCTGCCGCGGTCGCACACGTGGCCGTGAGTGGACGGGGAGGCGGAGGCGGAGGCGGAGGCGGAGCAGGGCAGAGCAGCCAGCCCTCCAGGAGACCAGGAGGCAGGCAGCGACGCAGTGTTGGGTTGGTGATGAGCAGCACGGCACGGTTTATAAAAAAACCTTTGTTCCTTCGGTTCCGGTTTACATTTTGTCAGAAAATCGGATTTGAGGCCGATGAGTTTGGTGTTGGTGTTGGATACATATACGGATAGTATCGGATAGTAGTATATATTTGGATACAGGTCAGATAAATATTCGGACAAATATCCGAGTGATCGGGTCGTGTACAGATACCTGAGATATTTTAAGAAACTAAGTACCCACAGCCTTATCTATAAAGGACACCCGTCCTATGCCCAGCCATTCCCCGCCCATCGCCCCGCCGCCTCCCCTCCGTGCGCAGTCCCACCGCCCATCCACCGTCACCCGCGCGCCCCTCTGTGTATCGTCCCTTCGTTGTCCCCACGCCGCCACTTCGTCAAGCGGCATCCCTCTGTGCGTCACCCACCACCTCCTATCCCTACCCCGCCGCCTCCGTGCACCACCCCTCCGCCGTCGACTACGCCACCCCTTGGCCAAGTGCTGCACCTCCGTGCGCTGCCCGCACGGCCCCTTCACGCGCCGCTCATCGCCTCTGTGCCCCTTCGTCGTCGCCCGTGCGGCTCGTTCGTCGAGCGCTGACCCTCCATGCGCCGCCTACCGTCTCCTGTCCATGCCGATGTCAGGTCACCTCTGTTCGCAAAACATTGTTTCTTTTTAAGTACCCATAATCATGGTGTTATGTTCTGTTATTGATAAGTTTGAATGCCAAATTTTTTTACTGACATGTAGAAATGCCGATGCAGATGTACCTGCTAATTTGTGTTGCATTTTTTTACTCTCTTTGTATTCTTTTTATTGTAGTTTGAATCTGGCATGCACATAAAGTCTGTACTTTCCTTGTTTTATTTCACGAGCAGAATCGCAACATGTAAATGGCAAACTGGTCGTGCGCAAAAAAAAAAGATTTAGATGATGACTGAACCAATGCGTTATATAAACACATATATGCCTTACGGCCCATTAAAGCATATAAACATATATCAAACCTAGCCACTGCATGTCTGCATGCAGTAGGGCAGTAGTGAAACTTAGCGTTATTAGCTAGTTATACCCAAGCTTCAAGTCCAGCATCTCGTTCAAGCTGACGCCTTGGTCCATCATCCGCACCAATGGCGACCCTGGTGGCGGCAAGTTAAGGTCTAGCACTGCCGTTGCGGCCTCGGGCATTTCCGAGCCGGTGCTGCCAGCAGCAGCGTGCACCACCACCTCCGAGAAGTTCCTCTTCGAGTGGCATCGCTTGCGGCCGCCGCCGGGAGGTCGCCCGCTCGCGAGCTCGCGGACGCAGACGCTGTTCTTGGCCGCCGTGCCGCAGCTCTCGTTGGCACCGGGGGAAGCTGCTGGGAGGATCTTCGTCTTCTTGACTTTGCCGGAGGCGCCGTTCCGCGCGCCTGCCAGCAAGAGGAGGCTGGCGGCGACCTCGCGCTCCTGCAAGGTGAAGTACCTCCCGGCGGCTGCCGCGGCGGCGGTGGAGGCGGAAGCGGATGCGGTGCCCCCGTGGTGGAAGCGCGGCGGGGGCGTGATCCCGCGCCACTGGCGCTCCGGGTGGCAGCGCATGTGGCCGAAGAGCGCCTTCCAGGACGGGAAGCGCTTGCCACACTCGGTGCACGGCGGCGTGTCGCCGGTGGGCGAGGACCGCACCCGCGCGAGCGCCGCCGCGCCGCCCTGGGGCCCCGGCCCCCGCGTGTGCGCTATCGCGACAGGAGGAGGGGGCGGCGCGAGAGCGAGCGTGAGCGTCGTGTCATACTGACGATGCTGCTGCTGCTGCGGCGGCGGCGGCGGCGGCGGCGGCGGAGCAGGCTGACAGGGAGGAGGTAGGGGAGAGCAGTAGGCCATGGACGCGCGCGTCGTTGCAGTAGTGGGGAGTGGTTGGAGGCGATCGAAGGGAAGTTTCGTTTCTTTTTTGTATCGGGACGGGGGGAGGGATGGGGCGGAAGTTATTTTCCCCGGTAATGCTTCGATCCGGCCCGCGTGGCCCAGCGCGCGGCCCAGCTACGCACCAACACAGCGACTAGAAAAAAGTTGTTTCATTTTTGCCCATTTAAATTTCTCATTTTTGTCTCTATTTCATCTGGAGTCCGAAATGCATAGAACAAATTTCATAATTCATCTAAAATCCTAATTAACTCATTTTAAATACTTTTTTATTTTTAAATTTTTTATTATTTTTCATTAGCCAAATTGTTTCAACAGTCTTATACAAATTGTTTCCAATAGGCTAAACTAGTTGTTTCAGCAGGCTAGACATATTGTTCCAATAGAAAAAATTAATTGTTACACTTGGATAGGCATATCGTTCCAGTATACTAAACTAATTGTTCCAACAGGCCAAAAATATTGTTCCAGTAGGCTAAACCAATTGTTTCAACAGACTGATAGATTGTTCCAACAGGCTAAACTAATTATTTCAACATGCCAGACATGTTGTTCCAATAGGCTGTACAAATTGTTTCATTAGCCTAGACAAAGTGTTTCAATAGGCTAAACTAGTTCTTTCAGTAGGCTATATATATTGTTTCAATAGGCTAAACCAATTGTTTTAGCATGCTATATATATTGTTCCAATAGGCTAAACCAACTGTTTCACTTGGTTATACGTCCACTAGGCAACAATATTTGTTTCAACAGACTAGCCATATTGTTTCAACATGCTAAACTAATTGTTTCATTAGGATAACAAATTGTTTCAGTAACTTTTTTATAGCAACTTTGGTCTTGCTTTGTTCGTAAAAATGCGACGAACGCAACGGTGCAAACGGTTCGTGCATTTGAGCAACCAGTCAAAATCTATGGCCGTCGAAAAAGAAAACTGAAAAGAATCTTCTCGCTGACGTCAACGCTGACAGCGCTGCATGCATGCAAACAGGAGGCTTTTTCGCGAGTTCGCTGCGTGCGTGTAACAGCCCAGCTGTCATTTTCGATTAAGCATGCATACTATTGTTGAGTACATTTGGTTTTTCTATGGTTCTTTAAAACTTTTCATTGATATGCATTCATCCATCGGGCTATACGGATGGAACATAGGACTTTAAACTAAAACCATTAGAATACCAGTCACCCGAGCTACCAAAATGGTGAGGTAGCTATTGACCGGGCTTTGGCGGGCAACTATATATAACCCGCTGGGCACGTTCCTTAGCTAGCCGAGCTGGAAAACACCCCACCGAGCTAGCCCGAGTAATCCACTATCCAAGCCGAGCTTCCCCGACTAGGCCCGAGTGGCAAGCTAGCAGTCGGGCGACCACTCCCGACTGAACCTTACCGGGAAACACCCAGCCCGGGGGAATTGAACCGAGTAAGGAGAAGCCCGAGTAGAGCTAGGAGGGCTACCTCTCGTATTAAAAGCTACTGAAGCAGCCCGGACCCGTTTAGTTTCTTTATTCTTTATGTCCCGGACAAAGACCCGGTGACTTCGTTCTCATTGGAGGAAATGGGCGGTGCTTCAGACAGAAGGCCACGCGCCCCAAGCCATCTGCGCTCCACGACCAAGTGGCGGGCGATGGTGCAGAGTGAAGCCAAATGTTGTAGAATTTCGTACAGCTGCAGCACCCTCACTTTTCTAACCATTTCCCTTACCCAAAACCCCTCATTTACAGGTGGGACCTAGCCCCACTTGTGACCCACATATGGCAGCTCTATTTAAGGCTCCAACCAGCCCTCTTCCACCTTTCCACACCCTCATTTCTGCCTCCCCTTCTGCTGCTCGAGCTGAGCAAGAATAGCAGCAGTTCCTTCACTCCTCCACTCCCAAATCCACTAAAAAACTTGGAGAGAGCTTTTGCATGTTAAAGATCCAAGCTCTCCATCACCTGAGCTCTCCATACCTTCGAGGGCATTCGCATGCACGAAGGATTCGGTGAGTTCTATTCCATTTTCGTCGCCACCCAAGTTTTGAGTTTACAGCAGCAAGAACTCACTTAGTTCTTCTCCTTGCTGCCATCTCTTGTGTCCCCAAGCCTAAGGAAGATTCTTGGGAGGTTCTTCATCACCTGGAAGAGTGAAGGAGCAGTGGGAGAAGCATCAACAAGGAGGGAAAGGCGGCAGCAAGAAGGATGCGACATCAACAAGAAGAAGGAAGCCGTTGTGAGCTCCATCCTCTCGACGTCCAATATTAAGCAAGGCACCCCCTTGCTTAGTAAGAACCTTAAAAAATCTCTTCTCCATTACTTGCATCATCTAGGCCCCATTCATAAGTTCATTTTTGAGCTAAACCGGGCCTAAGTACAGCAGTCTCAAACCTATTCAGTTTCAGTTCGTATCCAGAAACAACCACTCGGTAAATAATTTCTATAAAATCAACCGTAGCCCGGATCGAGAAGTGTTCTACATGAAAGTTGTTTGTCAGGAAATTCTCTACAACTTTTATTTTGACCCCAGGCTTAGCCGAGCTTGTCCTCTGCCTCAAAAATAGCCCGCACTGAGAGATATACCTGCCTAGTGACTTACCCGAGCTAAACCTGTTAGAGCCCGACCAAGAGGCTTAGCGAGCTAAGATAAGCCACATCCGACCTATGGTAACCCTTATTTGACAAGAGACCAACCTTCCCTGGCAAGTAGGCTTAGTTCCGAGCTACCTTGAGCATTTCCGAGTTTCCTATTCCTAGCCCGGGCTACCCATAGCATCCTGACTTCAATCATATCTCCCTCATCCAAGCTCGGAATTGAGTGATTCTTTTTGCAAAACCTGCATTAGCTCATGAACTTTCTGAAATGTTATGTTGTTCCATGTTTCTTTGTGTTTTGGTATTTTATTTTGATTTTATTTAATGTGCTTGTTATGGAAACGGTAGGAAACGACGTTCCGGAGGAGCCCGGACTTGAGCCAGCAGCTCTCCCTTTCGACGACAAGCAACAAGGCACTTATTACTCCCCTCCTTTGACTCAATCATATTAAACTCTATTTACGTGCATTACTTTACTTATGTTCTATACTGGATGCATGCTAATTTCTACTATGTTATTTTACGGGTAGAAATAGTTATGTCCTATTAGTGGTCAGTTTAATATGTATAGGTTCGACATCTCCATTCTTTGGTAGCCTAAGTGGGTACTAGTAATTATGATCGCGTCACGTATGCTTAGCAATGCTTAGAGTCTGCATGGTACTATGGATTACTCGGTTATGATATGTTCTCAATTCGGATGGATTGATCCATGGTTATGGTGATGATTTGGTATGTTGGATTGATGCTGGGCTTGACCGGATGATAGGGATATGATAGGAGGAGCTCCTGGTCATATAGCCCCGTTTAGGCAATTAAGGACCGAGCTTTGGTCCCGTCCCTCGAGCTACTATACGTACGACCACACGTGTCATCATGGGAACACTTAGCTAACTCCTTGCGCATGCATGAACCATGGGGTACCATACGGTGCAATTGTATGTTTTCTTGTGGGTGGGGCGACAGGGTGGCTCGTCCGTGGTGCGTCCCTGTGCTTGGGTGTTATGGGCATTGGACAAATCCACTGCAACTGTTAACCCCGACTCCTGCAATCGTGGATTGGGGCAGTTGGCAAGTTAACTGAGTGATCCCATGAGCATGCATATGTTTTGAGAGGCTTCGGCATGGCTTGTTGTGTCGTGTGGGTAAAGTCGTACACCTCTGCAGAGTTATGAACCGTTCAAACAGCCGCGTCCCCGGGTTAGGGATGAATGCTTGAGCTGACCCATCGCTACTAGTACTTGGGATTATGGGTTGGTTATGGTGATGGCTGAGTTGTGTTTTCCGAGAACAGGGTTGCTCGTGGTGTTGGCCGAGTGGTTTATTCTTGATGGAATTGATGATAAGGATGCACATGCTGATATGTTTATATATTACTGTTGGTCAATGGTTTTCTAACATGTTTATGCAAATGCCTTTGCAATCTATTTGTATTTACGTCTTGCAAATGCTCTTTATGCTGAAATTGTCATGCTAGCCAATCTCTCGATATTTATATTGCATGGAAGAGGCTATAAGTATCTCCTAGTGTTGAGTACCATCTGTACTCAATCCTCAGTGCTATTGTTTCAGGTGATAGTGATCCCTGGCTTGAGTACTACTATCAAGTGGGAAATAGCGACGCTAGCGAGCACGATGCGGGTTTCTGACTTCCAGTCAGTTGCCCTTGGGGTGTGAGGCACACCTAACTGGTCTTTTGTTGTTATTTATGGAGGTTCCACTGCCACTTTTGATCAAACAATATTAGTACTTCCGCTGTGGGAAAAACTCTGATCTGTATGTTAAACTTATTATATGGACAACCGTCCATACCCTTTTATAATATTAAGTTGTGACCATTTGCTTATGTGTTGTGTTATCGATCCAAATGAGGATATATGTGTAACGGTAGCTGATCTTGGGAGCCGTTACTGAAGCACATATCCGGTACCCGAGCTCACCCTCGTTTCAATTGAGATAGCCCGCTCTTATCGTTGTAGCCCGGGCTGAGAGCCAACCTACTTGGTATGTCTGCTGGCTACTCGTATGTTGGTTTCAGCCATTCGGTCAGCACGATAGCCTTATCTCCATTGAGCCGAGTGTGAACATGGGGGTACTATAGTGCGCATTGCGGTGGGTTGGGCCGGGGCAGCGTCCGACGCGCGCGCGTCGGACGTCCGTCCCCAAATCCACGCCTATTTTCCCTGAGGATGAAGTGATGAACATCGTCGGGAGCCCGTCCCCGTCCATGGTCGGCAACTTCCTCGCCGTTGGTCGGTGTGTGCAATTACCCAGCCCAAACCCAAAAAAGGCAACCGTGCAGCGAGATGGCGGCGAGCCTGAGCCGGCTATGCAGTTTTGGGTCTAGTTGGGAATAGTGTCCCGTGTCTTTGTAGCTCTAAGTTTGAGTACCAGGCTCTGCAGTTTTGAGCCCTCAGACGAGCTCTGGCATGTTTTGGGCCACGGCCGTCGGCCCATTGCACTCGTGTCTCCGTGCCACTGTTCAGTGAGGACGAGCACCGAGCACGTGCGCACGGTTGCACTTGTTGTCTTCTCGCCAGTGCCGGGTTGGAGCAAACTTTCCCGCGCGTTCGGAGCGGTTGAGATGCTAAATAAATAGGCTAGCTGTGTTAAAATTAGTTGTATGCTAAGCTGAATGAATAAGGTTAATCCACTTTAAACATGCGGTTGTCGGATGAAATCACCAACCACACAATCAATTACAAGAACGATAAAGAATAATTGACACACATATGTAGAGAGAGAAAGCAAGACGGTAGCACTTTATTAATCATTTGCTCATATTTTACAATATGGCCTCTATTTATAGTGTAAAGTTTATTAACCAAAAAAAAACCTCAAGAGATGATTTCATATCCATCTCAATTTAGTTTTACGCATATATAATACCGCTAGGGTTATAACACTCCCCCTAAAACAAAACCGCGCTATGTCAATGCCTTGTTAAAAACTTTATTCAAAATCCCAGTGGAAAAAAGACTGGAGAAAAAAGCACACTGCACACGCATGTTGTATTAGAATGTTGCCTTGTTAAAAACAAACCTTGCTATTTGAAACCCTATGGAAAAACTCATACAAAAATGAGTACAATACATAATCTTCAAAAAATTATTTTCAAGGTCAAGGTATTCTTTTGGACCTTTGAAATATAGGTATTCAAGATCTACATTATGGTGTGTGCTAGAATATTTTAAATTGATTGTCATGTCAACCTTGTAGGTTTGAACAAAATAAAATATTCACGATCTCATATGAAACAGTCATGCTTAATACTCCCTCCGTTTATTTTTATAAGACGTATTTTGTTTCGTTAGGATAAAGCTTTCACCAACAATTACTCCATTAATACATAACTTTATGACACAAAATTGATGTTAATAGATTTGTATTCAAAATTAATTTCATATGTGTATGATTTTCTATCATATAAATGACATATTAATGAAGTAACAGTTGGTAAAAGTCTTGTCCTAACGAAAAAAATATGCCTTATAAAAATAAGGAAAAAGTCTATATTACACCCTAAATTATAGGTCTTTGTCTGGATAACCCCCAGAACTCACAAACCATGTATCGTAGCCCAGGAAACCTGCAAACCAGCGCACTTAACACCCCGCAGCGGTTTCATGCCCGGTTTTGCCATTAAAATGAGACATGTCTGCCTTGGCATCAAATATGGTATGACCACTTCTCTTCCTCACTGCCTCTCCAGCATTGTCATCCTCATATGAGCAGTCCTCACTTGACTCAAAGTAATCAGTCTCATTCCCATCTTGCATGTTTTCTTCTTCATTACCAAAAGCAACCAACTATTTTCCATTCCTCATTGACTTATTTAGCTCTTTGGATCTCTCTCTTAGCTCCCTTGCCTCGTCATCATCAGTCGATGCATCCATGTCATCATCTGATGGATGCCATTCCCCATCATTGTCCTGATCTCCACCTTTTTCTTCAACAGGTACATCTTGTGGGGGAATCAGCCTTCTTTTGGTTGCATGTCTCTTTACATTGCGCTTTGGGGTGTCTTTGTACCACTCTCTCACTCTCTTCACTTCTTTCTCCTGTTGTTCCTTAGGAGAAATCAGCACTAGTCTTGGTTTCTGTTTCTTCTTGGCCACCTCTTCTTCTGATCCAGTTTCCTCTTTAGAACTGTCATCCTCAGCTTCCTAGTCACTTCCTTCCTTCTTTTCTTCATAGTCCTCTTCTAATATTTCCTCGACAAATATGTCAACCACACCACCATCTGTTATGTACTTTGTCATTGCTAGGCAGGACTGATCATCAACTAACATCCTTAACCCTTCACTCATTTCCTTCCCAGGGAACAACCAGTGGAACAACTGATTATCTGAAATCTTGGTGTGATCAGCAAGGTGACCTTTCAACTCTGGAATTGAAATCTTGTCCATATCTACAAAGGACATGGCCTCCTGCCCTCCAAGATAAGTAACATTTTTACCCTGTAACTTGAATTCCCCATTAAAACGGAACCTGACCTCAATCTTATCTAGCGGATCCATGTTTCCCCTATAAATATGCATTCCAAATATCATGAATAATACATAAATTTCAAACCGACCCAAAAGTCTAGGGTTCTGGCAAAATCCTAAATGCAACAAAGATTACAACTTTGTGCTAAAAACCGACCAAATGTGCGACGAATATGCTAGAAAACATATATGCAACTTGCCCAATGCCTAATGCATCAAAATCCCCTCCAATATGCAATTCTCCCATTCAACCTAAACCCTAGATGTCAACATAGCCTCTATCGTACAGATTAATTGCCAAATGTTTTTTTAGAATCAACTATGAACCGAAATAGGACATTAACTCCCAAATTCCCAACCCAAATCATCATCTAATGTTCTACCGAAACATTGCACAAAAACCCCACCAAAATTGATGGAAAGCGACGGCAAGTGCTTGGGGACTTACCTGGATGGCTTCGCAAACAATAATCAATCCATCTGCGCTTCGATCATCCCCTGCTTAGCCGGCGATGGCGACGGTAGCGAGATAGCGGGAGCAAGAAACGCAGCGTCGGGCTGGTTGCGGGCGGAGGTCTCTAAGAGAAATGGGTATGAGAAAGAGGCGTGAACTAGACCCATATAGACCGATGTCCACTGAGGCAAACTTCGCTGACATGTCGTGCGCGTGTGGCAAATCCAGGCACGAAACCACCGCGGGGTGTTAAGTGCGCCGGTTTGCAGGTTTCCTAGGCTACGATACCTAGTTTGTGAGTTCGGGGGGTTATCCAGACGAAGGCCTACAGTTCTGGGTGTAATATAGACTTTTTCCTAAAAATAAATGGAGGGAGTATATGCTCCCATTAAAAATGACATCCATGGACATCTCCCAATTTCAATGTCTTTTAAACATCTATCACACATTCTTCTGGAAAGTATAAATATGAGATAATTTATAAACAATATAGCCTAACACTCAAATACACTATCCACTTACATGCAATACAAACAACATTATCCTTATAAATAATTGTGGGGTATCGATAATATCAATACCACATGATTTCTGGATGTGGTCACTAGACCTAATCATCACCCGGGCCGGGCCGGGTTTCGGGCCGGGCTTAGCAAAGCCCGGTCCCGTGGGACCAAGCCCGAGCCCGGCCCGGCCCGACGCACTGGGCCTCTGTTTCGGGCCCGAGCCCGGCCCGAAGCCCGAAAAGCCTGGCCCGATCCCGCAAGCCCGGCCCGACCACAGCTTGACGTGTAATTTTCTCGGGCCCGAGCCCGGCCTGACCCGACGGCCGGGCTTCAGACCGAGGCCCGAGCCCGGCCCGATGCACCGGTCGGGCCGGGCTTTTTCGGGCCGGGCTCGCCGGGCCGGGCCGCCCATGAACAGGTCTAGTGGTCACCATCCTTCTCAACCAAACAAATTCTCGTGATGCCTTAAATAAAACAATAATTTTAGAGTGATCAGCGGACACCGCCATCAATGTTGGCCTACTCGATCCCTATAAGATTCTTGTACGCCATACAGATAAACAAACTCAGATACGTGTGTAGGCAAGTGCACAACTGGTCGCCGTGCCTCCAAGGCGCACACAAGCTTGCACAATCTGCCGCTGCCGCCGTCGGGGTGTGCACAGGGAACGAGCGTTGCCGATGCCAAGGCGCGCACGGGCGTAAAAGCCACCACCCACTACAGGAAACGCACTCTATGTGGGCGGCCAGAAAAATCAGTGTCGGCGGCGAAGAGCCGCCGACAATACAATGTCGGCGGCCAAAACTATACCGTCGATATAGATTGAGGAAGTATCGGCGGCCATATAAAGACCGCCGACAAACATTAGCCCTCTCCCACCCGCCTGACGAAAATTCAAATTAGTTTCCCGCCAATTATTCTATGTCGGCGGCTAAAATAATACCCCCGACATTGCTCCCTCCCCAGACGAAAAAATAACGGTTTGAACGGTTGAACAATAAAGAGGCCCCACGCGTCAGTCAGGCGACGTCACTGCCATGTGGGGCCAGAAGGATAGCGGCCAGGGAGCCTGGACGGCCATCTGTGTCGGCGGTATATAGTAGGCCGCCGACACATAAAAAATAAAAAAACAGGGGGCGCAGCGTGTCTCGAACCCACGACCTGCGGGGAGCCATCGCCGCGCCGCGCGCTGTTAACCGGGTGAGCAAAGTAGTTTATTCAACATATGATGGCTACAAATTCTTTTATATGTTGCCGATTCCATCAGTGTCGGCGGCTATGTGCTATGCCGCCGACACTGGTGAGCTCTGTATCGGCGGCATCCCCTGCGGCCCCCTATACTGACCCTGCCCCCTCATTTACATGTGTCTAACCTCACAACTTCATATGGGTAAACGATTTATATATGTTAGAGATGCTTGTTATAAGTGTGGCCACCATCTTATCGTTTTTCTTTAACTATCTTTATATCTTATACAGTGAACATAATAAGCATGTTCCATTGGCACGTTATAAATTATGATCATTCGTGAAGTTTTATTTTTGTTGAACAAAAATAAAGAAAGTCGCGTATGAAAAGTAGATGGATATGAAATAATCGAAAACAAAATAATAATATGACCAGACCCTAATTAAAAAACTAATATAAAGTATGAAAGTGACAAGAATTAGCAAAACATATTTTACAAAATTCTATTAAAAGTTTGAAGTTTTATAATATGAATAATATATATAAAGATGATAGAAAATGTTTCGCATCAAAGTATTAGAACATCTAGAAGCTCTTTTTATCATAAATATTATCTTTCATAGATAAGTAAAGAATTGTCTAGATATTAGATAATTAGGTAGAAAAATCTAAGTTGAAAAATATCTTTATAGAAGTTTCTAGATTTATGCTATATGGTGCATATTTTAACACATGTTACATCACAATAACATTGTAATAGTGTAAATAGAACACTCGCCTTTATATTATTGGAGATATTGTTTTAATCATTATGTACAACTAAAGCTTATTTTTAAGTTTACTATGACATAAATTATACATTACATATTATCTCATAACATTACAATATCATTACAACAAATATAGATAGCGATGTTTTCATTTCATAAACCTTCTATTGCAACCATTTTGTGTAATTTGGGCTTACTTTTAAGTTCAGAATGATGTATACATTAAAATGTTAAAAATGAAATATTTTGGTTAGAAAGTTATTTTTTTTTAAGTTCACGTATTTAGTTTTTGCCAACGTTCCTGAAAATTTCTGTATTCGCCACTGGAGGGATGGATGGAGCGGAAGTTATTTTTCCTGATGATGAAGTGATGAACATCGTCGAGCCCATCCCCGTCCATGGCCGGCTACCCAGCCCAAACCAAAAAAAGCAACCATGCAGCGAGATGGCAGTGAGCCCGAGCCGGCTATGCAGTTTTGGGTCTAATTGGGAATAGTGTCCCGTGTCTTTGTAGCTCTAAGTTCGAGTACCAGGCTATGCAGTTTTGAGCCCTCAGATGAACTCTGGCACGTTTTGGGCCATGACCGTCGGCCCATTGCACTCGTACCACTTTTCAGTGAGGACGAGCACTGAGCATGTGCGCACGGTTGCACTTGTTGTTGTTGGCCTCTCGCCGGTGCCGGGCTGGAGCAAACTTCCCCGTGCGTTCGGAGCGGTTGAGCTGCTAAATAAATAGACTAGCTGTGTTAAAATTAGTTGTATGCTAAGCTGAATGAATAAGGTTAATCCAGTTTAAACATGCGGTTGTCGGACGAAATCGCCAACCACACAATCAATTACAAGAACGATAAAGAATAATTGACACGCATATGTAGAGAGAGAAAGCTAGACGGTAGCACTTTGTTAATCATTTGCTCATCTTTTACAATAAGGCCTCTATTTATATTGTAAAGTTTATTAACCACGAAAAAACCTCAAGAGATGATTTCATATCCATCTCAATTCGGTTTTACCCATAATACCGCTAGGGTTATAACACTCCCCCTAAAACAAAACCGCGCTATGTCAATGCCTTGTTAAAAACTTTATCCAAAATCTCAATGGCAAAAAGACTGGAGAAAAAAGCACACTGCACACGCATGTTGTATTAGAATGTTGCCTTGTTAAAAAAAACCTTGCTATTTGAAACCCTATGGAAAAACTCATATAAAAATGAGTACAATACATAATCTTCAAAAATTTATTTTCAAGGTCAAGGTATTCTTTTGGACCTTTGAAATATAGGTATTCAAGATCTACATTATGGTGTGTGGTAGAATATTTTAAATTGATTGTCATGTCAACCTTGTAGGTTTGACCAAAATAAAATATTCACGATCTCATACGAAACAGTCATGCTTAATACTCCTGTCGGTATAATAAATACCGGGGTATGAAGAGTCCGAAAGAACGCGCATAGGGCCCCTCACTGTCAGGTGGGGCCCGCGTGGCAGGGAGCGTCCCGAAGGGAGTCTTCCGGGCGAAGGCTCTCCCCTGCTGCGAAGGACAGACGCATTCAATGCGACATTACGCGCGGATGGACAGATGAAGAGATGATTACCGCCACAGTGACCTCTGTTGGTCTGTCCAACTGTCACTGTGGCGCAGCGGAATTGACCAGCAGAGAGAGAGTTCACCGTCGTCAGGATGGCCGCCCGTGTCAGAAGGAGCAAGTTGGGTCCCACTCGTTCTCTCACCGGCGTGTTCGCACGAGTCAGAGGCCACTTGCGGAGTTCGCGTGGGCGGCGCCCCTCGGCACAGTAGCAGCACGTTTTTGTCTCTCCTGTCCCGTCCCTCACGTCGTATCAGTGTACTGAGAGTACTGTACTGCCTACCCCCTCGGCTCTCTCCGCCAGTTCGAGGCTTGTATAAAAGGAGAGGAGAGAGAAGGGAGAGGGGGTTCGACACATTCTGTAATCGCATTCCACACAACCATAACACGAAAAGAGCTAAGGCTCGGCAGGAGTAGGACTATTACCCGCAGGGGGTCCGAACCTGGGTAATCGCTGCGCGTCGCTCCTCGCCGCGTCCGACGCTCGAATCGAACTGAACTCGAGCTGATCGGCTAGCAAGTTAGAAAATCTGACAGGGGTGTGATTCGCCATGGTTAAGTGAAGAACACGCCGTCAACTCCCTCCGTTTATTTTTATAAGGCGTATTTTGTTTCGTTAGGATAAAACTTTCACCACCAATTACTCCATTAATACATAACTTTATGGCACAAAATTGATGTTAATAGATTTGTATTCAAAATTAATTTCATATGTGTATGATTTTCTATCATATAAATGACATATTAATGAAGTAACTGTTGGTAAAAGTCTTATCCTAACGAAACAAAATATGCCTTATAAAAATAAGGAAAAATTCTATATTACACTCTAAACTATAGGCCTTCGTCAGGATAACCCCATGAACTCACAAACCAGGTATCGTAGCCTAGGAAACCTGCAAACCGGCGCACTTAACACCCCGCAGCTGTTTCGTGCCTAGTTTTGCCATTAAAATGAGACACGTCTGCCTTGGCATCGAATATGGCATGACCACTTGTCTTCCTCACTGCCTCTCCAGCATTGTCATCCTCATATGAGCAATCCTAACTTGACTCAAAGTAATCAGTCTCATTCCCATCTTGCAAGTTTTCTTCTTCATTACCAAAAGCAACCAACTCTTTTCCATTCCTCATTGACTTATTTATCTCTTTGGCTCTCTCTCTAAGCTCCCTTGCCTCCTCATCATTAGTCGATGCATCCATGTCATCATCTGATGGATGCCATTCCCCATCATTGTCCTGATCTCCACCTTCTTCTTCAACAGGTACATCTTGTGGGGGAATCAGCCTTCTTTTGGTTGCAAGTCTCTTTACATTGCGCTTTGGGGTGTCATTGTACCACTCTCTCACTCTCTTCACTTCTTTCTCCTGTTGTTCCTTAGGTGAAATCAGCACTAGTCTTGGTTTCTGTTTCTTCTTGGCCACCTCTTCTTCTGATCCAGTTTCCTCTTTAGAAGTGTCATCCTCAGCTTCCCAGTCACTTGCTTCCTTCTTTTCTTCACAGTCCTCTTCTAATATTTCCTCGACAAATATGTCAACCACGCCACCATCTGTTTTGTACTTTGTCATTGCTAGGCAGGATTGATCATCAACTAACATCCTTAACCCTTCACTCATTTCCTTCCTAGGGAACAACCAGTGGAACAACAAATTATCTGAAATCTTGGTGTGATCAGCAAGGTGACCTTTCAACTTTGGAATTGAAATCTTGTCCATATCTACAAAAGACATGGCCTCCTGCCCTCCAAGATAAGTAACATTTCTATCATGCATGTAGCTTGAATTCCCCATTAAAATGGAACCTGACCTCAATCTTATCTAGTGGATCCATGTTTCCCCTATAAATATGCATTCCAAATATCATGAATAATATAGAAATTTCAAACCGACCCAAAAGTCTAGGGTTCTGGCAAAACCCTAAATGCAACAAAGATTACAACTTTGTGCTAATAACCGACCAAATGTGCGATGAATATGCTAAAAGCATATATTCAACTTGCCCAATGCCTAATGCATCAAATCCCCTCCAATACACAATTCTCCCATTCAACCTAAACCCTAGATGTCAACACAACCGCTATCGTCGAGATTAATTGCCAAATGTTTTTGCAGAATCAACTATGGACCGAACTAGAACATTAACTCCCAAATTCCCAACCCAAATCATCATCTAATGTTCTACCGAAACATTGCACAAAAACCCCACCAAAATTGATGGAAAGCAACGGCAAGTGCTTGGGGATTTACCTGGATGGCTTCGCAAACAATAATCAGTCCATCTGCGCTTCGATCATCCCCTGCTTAGCCGGCAATGGCGATGGTAGCGAGAGAGCGGGAGCAAGAAACGCAGCTTCGGGCTGGTTGCGGTGGAGGTCTCCGAGAGAAATGGGTATGAGAGAGAGGTGTGAACTAGACCCATATAGACCATGTCCACTGAGGCAAACTTTGCCGACATGTCGTGCGCACGTGGCAAATCTGGGCACGAAACCGCTGCGGGGTGTTAAGTGCGCCGGTTTGCAGGTTTCCTAGGCTACGATACCTCGTTTGTGAGTTCGGGGGGTTAGCCAGACGAAGGCCTATAGTTCTGGGTGTAATATAGACTTTTTCCTAAAAATAAACAAAGGGAGTATATGCTCCCTTTAAAAATGACATCCATGGACATCTCCCAATTTCAATGTCTTTTAAACATCTATCACACATTCTTCTGGAAAGTATAAATATGAGATAATTTATAAACAATATAGCCTAACACTCAAATACACTATCCACTTACATGCAATACAAACAGCATTATCCTTATAAATAATTATGGGGTATCGATAATATCAATACCACGTGATTTCTGGATGTGGTCACCATCCTTCTCAACCAAACAAAGTCTCGTGATGTCTTAAATAAAACAATAATTTTAGAGTGATCAGCGGACACCGCCATCAATGTTGGCCTACTCGATCCCTATAAGATTCTTGTACGCCATACAGATAAACAAACTCAGATACGTGTGTAGGCACGTGTACAGGCCGCCGTGCCTCCAAGGCTCACGCAAGCATGCACAATCTTCCGCTGCCGCCGTCGGGGTGTGCACAGGGAACGAGCGTCGCCGATGCCAAGGCCCGCACGGGCCTAAAAGCCACCACCGTCGCCATGGCGAGCGCAGGCTATAGTCGTGTTTGTGCGGAACCTGAGAGTGGATCATGCTGATAACATGTTATAAATTTTTAATGGTTGAACAAGTTCGCCAATCACACAATCAATTAAAAAACGATAGGGAACAATTGACACACAGATAAAGAGAGACAGCTATGCACCAACACTTTATTAATCAGTTTCTCATATGTTATAACGGGTTTTCTTCTATTTATAGTATATAGATTTTCTAAAAAAACAAAAGTAATTTCATATCTATCTTCATTCGATTTTGTCTACAATTAATATGCCTACAGCGTTATAACACAAACAACAAAGGGACCTGTTACTCTTGAAAATGAACACGCAGGCTGCTAGCTAGTACTAGCTAGTGTGTGCCCCACGGTGATCTTATATGTAGCTCACGCTACCTGGCTTGATCGCCAAAGCAGAAGCACAAAGCATGCAGCTTTCCATTGTCCAAACCGCGCCAATAATTAGACACATGACGGCACCACGTGACGTTATTCCCGTTAATGAAAAATGTGCAATCTTTGACAAGCGTGACACTGTCAAGACTCGCTCACGTAAGCCTGGAATGAATTAATGCGCTACAGCAGTACAGCACCGAGACTTGAGTACGACCGTTGTGTCAGTAAATCTTGCTTGCACAGCTGCACGCAGGCGAGGTGAATCACTGGAGAATCTACAGTTCAAATGGACACTTTACGGCGCCGAAGCGGTAATATTTTACTGGGGGTAATTTACATCGGACTCCATGTGCTTGACTATGCGATATATGTAGACGACGTCAATACGAGAGACCCTAGCTACGTTTATGCATGCATGCAGCAGTGTTCTTCCCAGCACGTACGTTCTCCATGCACGGCGTATTATTAGTTCGCGTGTTCACCTGCGATGTGCGAGACTGAGAGTTCCTGTGATAATAATTAGTTCGTCCTCTTGGATGAATTCCCTACGTCATCAGCGATGCCAATCCCACGGGCGCCGCCGGCGCGAGGGCGGCCGGGGCGGCGTGGCCGCCGGCCGCCGGCGGGTCGCGCGGTGGCAGGATCCGCGCGAGGCGGCACAGCGCCAGAAGGCGGCGCGCCTCGCGGAGGCGGCGGGCGAGCGCGGCGGCCTCGGCGCGGAGCCGCGCGCCCTGGCACCGCGCGGCGAGCTCCTGCCGGGACGCGGCGTGCAGCTGCGCCGCCAGCTGCCGGTTCTCCCCGCGGAGGCGCGCCACCTCCGCGCGGAGCTCCTCCAGCCGCTGCTGCTTCCGCGCGCGCGACCGCTGCGCTGACAGCCGATTCGAAGTCTTCCGCCGCTGCCGCCGCCGCTCCAGCTCCTCCTTCTCCGGCGCCGTCCTGCACGCCTCGTCGGGCAACGACGAGGACGACGAGGCCATCAGCTCGTCCAGGGTTGGACACGTGTCTGCGCCCCACGGCGTGAACCAGAGCCCGGACGCCATGATGTCCAGGTCAAGGCCGCCGCACACACCGCCCACCTCCTGCAGAGACAGCATTCTCTTTCTCCAAACAAAAGGGCCTAACCGTAATTCCACAAAACCAGAGGGCTCGAGTGAGGGATCGGGGAAAAGGGAGGAACGATGAGGAAACGGACGGTATTTATAGACCCACGAACAACGCCCCGACCCCCACCCTCCAGGTGTGGGCCCCATAGCCTCGCGGGCCCCACCCTTACGTGGGGTTTTTCTTTCCGCCATCTCCGTCCTGGTAGCTTTTACGCCTTTACCCGTGTCGAGAAAAGATTTAAGATTCTATGGCCGTCGCGGTATATCCGTATATATCCGTCTCCGCTTACGTGCATCCACCCGCGTAAATCGACGGCGGAGGATCACTCTGGCTCCGGGGATGGACGGCGGATGCGTGCGGTAGGCCGCGTGGGGGAGGGGACTCGCCTTTTGTGGGTGCCCCGGTTGCTGCAACGTGGCGTGGGGCCCACCCCGCGTAGTACGCGCGTTTTTAGCTTAATCGCGAAGTAAACGGCGGCGAGAAGCTGGGCGTCGATGGCGTATGTGTCAACTGTCAACGAGATTCTGGCACGTAGGGCCCGGGCGGGCGCTTACGTGGCTGCCGCGATCGAGTTCGCGGCTGGGCGATGCGCCACCTCCGCGTGCGCGAGGCACAGCATGAACAGCGGCAAGGCTGCGCAGCCTTACAGGAAGGATCGTCGATCGAGCTTGACTTGAAGTTGCGTTTAGCAGATTTTAGGCTCGCCAGAAAGAAAGAGTGGTAATGACATGTCTGTTTAGATTTTACGTACTTCCTTAGTTTTTTATTTAACGTTTTTAACTTTTGTAAACGTTTTTAACTGTTCGTTTTATTAAAAAGACTATAGAAATACTATTTATTTTGTTGTGATTTGTTTTATTATTAAAAGACTATAGAAATACTATTTATTTATCACTTATATTTTTACATATTTGCACTAAATTTTTGAATAGCACGAATGGTTAAATACATGTTTGTCGGTGTATTATACATCGGGGTGTACCCCCCCGTGCCGTTGACGTGTGTGACCGATGGGCCGTCCGGGAGTGTCCGCAACATCGAGCCCAAGCGGGTCAAAATCTGGTTTTAGGTAAGCTATCAATTAAAGTCTACTTTAAGCTTTGTTCCTTTTAGCGTAAAGTTGAGTTGAGTTTTACTGTAACAAAATTTTTATTTTTATATAGCCTATATGTTGTAATAATTTGTAACGATTTTTTCAAAACTTTTAGCGTTCATATCAAAGATTTTAAAACTATTTTTAATTATTTTTTCAGTCTCTTTAGACCCCTTTTTGAGGAGACTCAAGTTTTGCTACAGTAAAATTTAACTTTACTCAATTCTAAAAAGAACATGACCTTAGCCACATGGCGACCCGACATGCATGCAGGCGAGCAGGCCCTAGAGCCAGGCGGACAGGCTATGCAGCGACCCAATGAGCAGGCGGGCGAGCAGGCCTCAGCGCCGGTCGGGTAGGCTACGTGTCGACCCCGCGAGCAAGTGGGCGAGCAGGCCCAAGCGTCGGGCGATCTAGCCTCATGGCGCGATGGTGACCAGGTGGGCGAGCAGGACCTGAAGCTAGGCGCCTAGTACGCATGTTGGTCCAATGAGCAGATGGAGGGCGTACGATCCCACTGTCAAAGGGTGCGGAGCGAAAGAGGCAGTAAGCTTCCCTCCTAAGAACTGGCACAGATCGCCTCGGATCTGGTGCATTTAATGCGACGGAGCTGGCCTGACGTAGTAGGCAGGGTTTGACGACATGATTGCCCCGCCACTCCATGGCGTCAGCTACGCAGTAGCTTCTATAGGCGCGTGCGACAAGGTGCAGCGACAGCCGCGGGGGTAGGCGCTCGCCTTGTCACTTCCTTTCTGTCCCCAAACGCTACGGGTGTGCTGCAGAGCGGCGACTTCAACGTGCAATTAGTGATAGGACTGATACAATGGCCAGGATTATTTTATGTACACTGTTCTTTACCTTGTGACCCATGCCAGCCCAGGTGTATAAGAGCTGGGGGGTGCATCTTTAGGGGAGGATGGATCTTTTCAGATCGAACACCCGAAGATAGCCAATACTCATGTTGCAAGGAGTTTGAGCAGGACTTGGGCTATTACCCGATCAGGGGGCCTGAACCTGGGTAAACTTGGTGTCTGTTCTTGCGGGAGAGAGAAGAGAGGAATGAGCCAACTACGCACACCCCCACTGCCGAACAACCGGAATAGTTCTTGGAAAAATTGTTAGCTAAGAAACATCAACAGTGTTCAAAAATCAAAGTTCATCAAATAAAAAATATATAGGTAGTATTTCTTATCTACCATTCTAACAACAGATATACTATGTCGCTGTAGAAGCTACAGATAAATGTACCGAGTCATACAGTGTAGCACGAGAAATAAATAAAATTAGAGTTTAGCACTACACATGTCCTAACATTACGTACTACGCAAATGGCTTTTAGTCCCTGTTGGGAATAGGCTTTATTGCCGGTTTCTCCAACCGGGATATTAAGGCCTTGTTTGTTTGAGCTTCTAGCCAGCTTTTAGCCTAAGAAGCCAGAAGCTCAAACAAACAGCCAGCTTGCTAATTTTTTGTGGTGCAGCTGCGCCGCCAGCTGCCGGTTCTCCCCGCGGAGGCGCGCCACCTCCGCGCGGAGCTCCTCCAGCCGCTGCTGCTTCCGCGCGCGCGACCGCTGCGCTGACAGCCGATTCGAAGTCTTCCGCCGCTGCCGCCGCCGCTCCAGCTCCTCCTTCTCCGGCGCCGTCCTGCACGCCTCGTCGGGCAACGACGAGGACGACGAGGCCATCAGCTCGTCCAGGGTCGGACACGTGTCGGCGCCCCACGGCGTGAACCAGAGCCCGGACGCCATGATGTCCAGGTCAAGGCCGCCGCACACACCGCCCACCTCCTGCAGAGACAGCATTCTCTTTCTCCAAACAAAAGGGCCTAACCGTAATTCCACAAAACCAGAGGGCTCGAGTGAGGGATCGGGGAAAAGGGAGGAACGATGAGGAAACGGACGGTATTTATAGACCCACGCACAACGCCCCGACCCCTACCCTCCCACTGTGGGCCCCATTGCCTCGCGGGCCCTACCTTTGCGTGGGGTTTTACTTTCCGCCATCTCCGTCCTGGTAGCTTTTACGCCTTTACCCGTGTCGAGAAAAGATTTAAGATTCTATGGCCGTCGCGGTATATCCGTATATATCCGTCTCCGCTTACGTGCATCCGCCCGCGCAAATCGACGGCGGAGGATCACTCTGGTGCCGGGGATGGACGGCGTATGCGTGCGGTAGGCCGCGTGGGGGAGGGAGGGACTCACCTTTTGTGGGTGCCCCGGTTGCTGCAACGTGGCGTGGGGCCCACCCCTCATAGGTACGCGCGTTTTTAGCTTAATCGCGAAGTAAACGGCCGCGAGAAGCTGGGCGTTGATGGCGTACGTGTCAACTGTCAACGAGATTCTGGTACGTGGGGCCCGGGCGGGCGCTTACGTGGCTGCCGCGATCGAGTTCGCGGCTGGGCGATGCGCCACCTCCGCGTGCGGAGGCACAGCATGAACAGCGGCAAGGCTGCGCAGCCTTACATGAAGGATCGTCGATCGAGCTTGACTTGGAGTTGCGTTTAGCGGATTAAGGCCTTGTCCCTTGTTTGTTTCAGATTAATGTTGAGTTACGTTTTACTATAACAAATTTGTGACCTCTCAAAATACGTTTTAACGAGTTCAAAAAATTATAAAAAATATTTTACAAATTTTAAAAATAACTATTTAAAACCCCACAAAAATGACTATAAAACATTAAATCATTTGGCTTATACAAAAATAATAAATTTTTATTTAATTGAATTTAATTTAATTTAATCTGAAATAAACAAGGCCTAAGGCTCGCCAGAAAGAGTGGTAATGACATGTTTGTTTAAATTTTGCGTACTTCCTTATTTTTTTATTTAACGTTTTTAACTGTTCGTTTTAATAAAAAGGCTATAGAAATATTATTTATTTTGTTGTGATTTGTTTTATCATTAAAAGTATTTTAAGCATCACTTATATTTTACATGTTTGCACTAAATTTTTGAATAACACAAATGGTTAAATACATGTTTGTTGGTGCATTATACATCGGGGTGTACCCCATGCCACTGATGTGTGGGACCGATGGGCCGGAGTGTCCACAACATCGAGCCCAAGCGGGTCAAGGTCTGGTTTCAGGTAAGCTAATCAATTAAAGTCTACTTTAAGCTTTGTTCCATTTAGCGTAAAGTTGAGTTAAGTTTTACTGTAACAAAATTTGTTATGTTTATATAGCCTATATGTTGTAATAATTTGTAGCGATTTTTTCAAAACTTTTAGTGTTCATATCAAAGATTTTAAAACTATTTTTAATTATTTTTCAGTCTCTTTGGACCCTTTTTTAAGGAGACCCAAGTTTTGCTACAGTAAAACTTAACTTTACTCAATTCTGAAGAGAACATGGCCTTAGCCACATGGCGACCCGACGTGCAGGCAGGTGAGCAGGCCCCTAGAGCCGGGCGGATAGGCTACACAGCGACCCAGTGAGCAGGCGGGCGAGCAGGCCCCAACGCCGGGCGAGTAGGCTACGTGTCGACCCCACGAGCAGGTGGGCGAGCAGGCCCAAGCGTCGGGCGATCTAGTCTCACGGTGCGATGGTGAGCAGGACCCGAAGCTAGGCTCCTAGTACACATGTTGGTCCAGCGAGCAGATGAAGGGCATACGGCCCCACTGTAAGAGGGTGCGGAGCGAAAGAGGGAGTAAGCTTCCCTCCTAAGAACTGGCACGGATCGCCCAGATCTGGTGCATTTAATGTGACGGAACTGGCCTAACGTAGTAGGCGGGGTCTGACGACATGATTGCCCCCACCACTCCATGGCGTCAGCTACGCAGTAGCTTCTACGGACGCGTGCGACGAGGGGCAGTGACAGGGCCGCGGGGATAGGCGCCCGCCCTGTCACTTCCTTTCTGTCCCCAGACGCTGTGGTTGTGCATGGGACTGATACAATGGTCAGGATTATTTAATGTACACTGTTCTTTACTCTATGACCCATGCCAGCCCGGGTGTATAAGGGCTGGGGGTGCATCTATAGGGGAGGATGGATCTTTTCGGATCAAACACCCGAAGATAGCCAATACTCATATTGCAAGGAGTTTGAGCAGCACTTGGGCTATTACTTGATCAGGGGGCCTGAACCTGGGTAAACTTGGTGTCTGTTCTTGCGTTCTTGCAGGAGAGAGGAGAGGAATGAGCCAACTACGCACATCCCCACCGCCAACAATCGGAATAGTTATCGGAAAATTGTTAGTTGAGAAACGCCGACAATGTTCAAAAATCAAAGTTCATCAAATTAAAAAAATAGAGGTAGTATTTCTTATCTACCAGATATACTATGTCGCTCTAGAAGCTACAGATAAATGTACCGAGTCATACAGTGTAGCACGAGAAATAAATAAAATTAGAGTTTAGCATTACACATGTCCTAACAATACTACGCAAATGGCCTTTAGTCCCGGTTGGGAATAGGCTTTAGTGCCGGTTTCCCCAACCGGGACATTAAATTTCGAACTAAAGGTCTGTGGTTTTTAGTCCCGGTTCCCCCCAACTGGTACTATAGCCACTGAAATATCTAAAAAATATGGCGAACCCAGACTCAAACTTATGATCTCATGCCACTACATGACTCCACTCACCCTTCTAACCAACCCACCTATCCACGCGTATTGATTAGAGTAGGATATGCATTCATTTTGAAGTTTTCTTTAACAAGTCTTTATTACCGGTTCGTAACTGATGAGCCCATATCAGTACGGGTTCGTACTACAAGCCGGTACTGATGAGTCCGTGCGCCAGCTGGCCTGTACTCGCCTGCAAAAGGTATCTTTACTGTTGCCTCCAACCGATACTGAAAGTCTAAAATTGCTACTGTTGCTACGAACCGGTACTGGTGCACTATCAGTACCGGTTTGATCAATCCAACAGGCACTGATGTGCCGGTAAATATGGCAATTTCTCTAGTAATGTAAGTAGATTCGAATATCAAAACTACGGTGAGAACTATATTTTACATGACATTGGTATTTGCCATATAAAGTACAATAGATATAACTCGGGACCTTTTATATATCAGATTTATATAATATATCAAAAGCTTAGGAAGGATTGTCGGGGACATTAATACGCATGATAACAGCGAATCACATGTGCGGTAATACTGCATGTACACGTCTATAGTCTACTCTCTCCGGTCACAAAAAGAAGTCGACGTTGACTTTTGCACACGTCTTTGACCATTCGTCTTATTCAAAAAAGTTATGTAAATATCATTTGTTTTGTTTTGATTTAGTTTATTATTAAATATATTTTAAGTATGACTTATATCTTTATATATTTACAAAACTTTTTTGAATAAGACGAATGGTCAGAGATGTCTCCAAAAGCCAACGACAATTTTTTTTGTGACCGGAGGTAGTAATTTATTATCGTCTCTCGCTACACATATGTGTTTGTATGTTAGCATTAGCTTTTCAAGACAACAGAATATAATTTTAATTGGTCTCTAGATATTTGTGAGGTTTTTTCATTCTATGTTAATTAGACTTTTCAGAATTAGAGAAATTGTTAGCGGAAATTGTTTTGAAAAAAATAATGTAGCGTGAATTGCGAATAACTTTTTAAAATGTTTTAAAAAATACGATGAACAGTGTTTCAAAGAATAAAATAAGATCGAAAAAAGCCTTCCAGATTTTGTTACGCATGCATGCATCATGGATATTTTATTTTATTATGCTATGTCTTTTGTGAGTGCATGGAATAGCTAGCTATATAGCTAGCTAGTCCCGCCTAATTAGTTTCATCCCACGTACGTGTTCTTACCAAATGCATTGCACTGTTGCAAACCTCCACGTTGGATGGATCTCTGGATGCGTGGTACTATATAGAGCAACGTGAATATATAGATAGCTGAATATACGCTACACAAAATCCACATGGTGCTGGTGCATGCATGTCCTTTCGAGAATGTCAGCTCCAGTGGCCTAATCAAAGTTAAAGCAGACCAACTCATTCGACGGATCGACGCGATAGACACGGATAAAGCTGGCTAACCTGCTAAACGATCAAGTACTCCTTCTAGCATGTGCAACAATTAGTTGCTTTTTTCCAGGTGTCGTGCAACATTTTAGCACAGGTGGTGATGTGTGCGTGTATATCCCTTCTAAACTTAGATTTTACTGTATGTAAAGAATGAATACCAGCAACCTATTTAATTTTTCTGGTTTTTTATTTACATCTAATTTGCCATATGCTCATCGCCTCGACGATCTCTTGATCAATGTTTCCGTGCTTCAGGAAAAAAAAACTGCCGTTAATAAGAAAATATCTTTGCCCGGACCTTCTATCGCCATCAATCCTAATTTTGAGGTCTTTTTCAGCGTGTAGGTACGTGTAGTTTTGCGCGGCACGTAACTTACGTAGCCAGGTAAAGCTTTATATATGCCGCTTTTGAAGCATTCGTCAGGCTGGAAAAGTGGGAATGTAAGAAGGTTGTTTTCACCGCGTACTTTAGGAAGACTAATTAATTAAGTAACCTTTGAGAGTGTTGGTTTCACGGTCACTAGCTAGCTCGCTACCTCATGCATGCACAAACGCGGTTCCATATGGAGTACTATCTAGCTAGCTTGTCGATGAACAACGTACTCACCGCCTCCACGATTCCACGGATTTCTTCAATATCTTCACCCTTCACCCTCAACGATCGCAAGTTTTCGGTCAAAGCCAGCTAGCTAACGCCGCTTGTTTCAGATCTACCGCCACGATGATCCATTAACATCGTTTTCTTGTCACCACCATTAATGGGTTCCTGCGAGATTGGCGAACCAATCCTAGCCATCACCCAATCATCCCAAGCCATTCTTTGCTGCTGCCGGTGACAACCCGGCCGAGCCGCCATCATGAAAAATGGCTCTTATTGGACAAGCTCATCTCTATGTTTTGAGCTGATGGGGTAGGTTGGCATATTAGGAGCATATTTCTTTTTCTTTTTCTTTTTTTTTTACGATCTCGTCCTAGATCAATCGATCCCTCACTTTTTAAAAAAATTTGAATGATCTCATCTAAAACGAATCAATCTAAAATAATGCATTCAAACACGTCCATAGTACTCGACTAATTTTTTACAAAGACCGTTGGATCGTCAAGCTCCCCAGTTAGATCGGGTAAGCTTTCCATGTCTCTAAGTGTCGTCTTTCCTCACCCCTTTGCAGACCTGGCCAACAGGCCGATCCGTTTCGGCACGGTTTGGATTCAGGCCGGCCCGGTTTAGGATTCGGCTCGACTACTATGCGAACCGGGCCAGACGAACCAACGGACTGAGAGTTGAGCCCAGGTTCGGTTCGTTGGCTCCACCGAACGAACCGGTCCGGCCCAGATTCGTTTGTCGTGGGTTGGTGCGGGTCGGCCCGGTTAATTGGTGGCGGACGACCGTTAGCGTGGACAGCCACGTGGCAGACGACCATTGGCGTTGACAGTCGGCTGGGCCGGAAACGGCGCGCCAGCGGGACACGTGGTGAGCGTCGGGGCCAGGGTGCGCCGGCCTGCGCGCGGTGGGGGGACACGTGGCAGCCGAGAGGGGACGGGCTGGGCGGGAAAAGCCGAAAAGGCACGCACCGCGGAGTCGGGGTCGCGCCGCGCGCTGCGGGGGGACGGGTGTGTGCGGCGGCCGGCCGCGGAGAGCTGAGCGGGCGGCGGGGGCGGGAGGGAATTTTTTTGAATTTAATTCTGCTACAGTGAGCCGGGCCAAACAAACCGAACCGGTCTGGTCTAGTTCGCAAAGTAACGAACTGGGCCGCTACTATGCGAACCGAATTGTGCCGGCCCAACGGGCCAACGGCCAGGCCCATGGTGCATAGTACCGGGTCCCCCGGTTCGGCCCATTTGATTCGGCCCATATGGCCACCTCTACCCCTTTGTTGCTTGGCCCGCGTCACACAATATCTCCCTACTCCAACGGATTTTGTCGGTGTGTTCTACACCGGGGTGTCCCCCCGCGTCGTTGGAAGGTGGGACCAGCGTCCCAGAAAGGAGATGTGTTGTAAATAACTGTTGTAAAACAGTCGTCGCACACACGCAAACACAAACACAATGACAGGAGATACAGATCTAGAGAGACAAAAGCCAGGCACAATAATCTTTATTGATGATCTCTCTTGTGTACAAGGGGTTTTCATATATATAGCCTAGCCTACATTTGGTTTTGCCCATAATACCTCTAGGGTTTGATGTGGGCTTCCAGCCTATAAATCTCCTAGGGTTATAACAATAACATCGAGTTCAAACAGTATGATGGGCACGTGGCGCCCGGCGCGCAAGCGGGCGAGCAGGCTCTAGGTGCCGGGCATCAGGGCAGTAGGGGGCGCGGGGGCCCCATTGTCAGGGACATAGGGCGAGGGTGCAAGGGGTTCGCTTGCTATAAGGATTTCTTCAGGATACGCCGAATCCGAAGCATTTAAGTGTGGCGGAACTGCTCTGGACGGAGTGGGCGGGGCTCTGACAATACGTGTGCCTCCGCCCTGCCGAATGATGTGAGCAATGCTATGATCGTCCCCGTAGCTGTCTCGCTTCGTATCAGCTACAGAGCGACAGTAAAAGGGCTAGGGGTAGGCCGGCTGCTCCGTCTCATCCGAGCCGTCCCGCTGTGACAGAAGCGGCGTCAGAGGCAGTGGCAGCGATGACTGGCGTAGAGAGAATGATGGCTACAGTGGAGAAACCATTGATGTGTACGGTGTAGCAAGTTGTGGCCCATGCCAGCCCGGGTATATAAGGGCTAGGGGGTGCATTTGTAAAAGGGGTTGGTTGGTTGGACTCAGCTTTTCCCGGGGTGATCGGATCCGGAGAAGCTAGCTAGTTCACACATTGCAAAGGAGCTCGAGCAGGATTAGCGCTGTTACCCGATCAGGGGGCCCGAGCCTGGGTAAACCCTTAGTGTCTGTTCTTGAGCCGAGAACCGTCCGCGAGAAGAGATGAGCCCTCCGATCGCGCAGATCCCCATAGCCGAATCACCGGATTAGGTCTCGCAAAACCTGTCGGCTGAACACGCCGACAGATTCAGATTCTCTGACATACAAATCTCACATCATAGCTAATAACATTTCTCAAATTTAACTCAACAACAAAAGCTCAGAACAACTGTCAAAAAATATGCCTGCTACCATTTTTTTCTAGCTATAATATTAATATTTTAACTCAATGGTTTTATGATTGATTTGAACCTCTTACTCTTGATTCGATGGTTAGAAAGCAATTTCATGCCATGGCACTTTTACGCCAATATTAATGGATATAAACCATATTCCCACCTTTCTTCCACGGTTTTCCACCATGCCTTGTCCTTGGCAGCTTTGTTGCCATCTTGACTCCTCGAGTGAGTCCTCTTAACATAACAAAAAGGAGTGAGTCCTCTTAACATAACAAAAAGGAGTGCATTGGGCAAGGGGGAAGCCTTGGTGCATGGGAGGCAGTTGGTCGCACCATCACATGAAGAAGGTTTAATTATCAGAGTATCTCATTGGCACAATCAGGAGTTTGGGTGCTCGACTTTAAAAACCAATATCACAGCGCACATTGCTTCATAGATGTTGAATCAATGGGCTAACATTAACCATTTGAAAAGAGTATAGCAAGGTTTCTATGCAATTTGATCTAGGTTTTTTTATCAGGAGGTTGAGATTCGAACCATAGTAATATATCTTAGGATCCCATCAACTTTTGTCATGGTCTTTCTGATGTTTATATATGTGAGTTTGTCAAATCCACGTGCGGGCGGTGTGGTTCATGTAGATACGATACACCATATGAATTATGGTTGACAATTTATTGATGGCGGCTTATAGTCAGCGTCCATCCATCGATCCTAACTTATAGACGGTATCCTTGCTCTGATAGACAGTTTTGACCATTGAAAACAAGTGGTTTTTCTGTAGTCGAAAAAGATTTAAAAAAAACTACGAAAACAGTCGATCAATCCACTATCTTCAAACAGTTTGCCATGTGTGTTTTAACGGTCTCTTCAAGCAGCTTTCGCTGTTACAAATAATGTCGGGCTTATGGTTTTTGATGAACAAACCAGAAGTTAAGCCCTAGGGCGGGGTTATTAAAACCGCTGCCTCTAGTTTTGTCTGGGTTAATTTGTTGGTTTTTAACGAACCAACGAGAAGCTAAAAGCCTAAAACATATATAGTGTGAGTTTGGAAGGGATAATCAAAGTGCCATCTATATAATTAAAAAATGGTGAAGGTGTCCATATCGTACTTGCGCGATGCACTGGACACCTAGTACTAGCAGCTAGATTACATATGCATATTGTGTCCCTTTTGGTAGGAAGCCGATTTTTCCATTTTTCTTGAAAAAATTAAGATATGACATTGTTGGCAAGCTTAGTATATCAATGACATGGGATACTAATTTACCACCTAAATTTTCTCTTTAATATCTATATAGTTTTCAAGAGAATATGCATATTGCATAGTCCATGCAATGATACATATTTATGATTATAAAAACTAAGACAAGATATGCATGATACATGTTATGGTTGACACTCCCTGATCCCTGTGTGTTTAGACATTATCTATAGAGGGCTACATATACTGATGGAGCTAATCTACATATACGATCAAAGCTATGGGATAGCTTGTGTCTAAATCGAAAGCATACAGATTAACAATGCTTGCAAGTTAGCTAAGGTAGTGATGTTTCTTGACATGTAGTGCAGCTGAATATTTATGCATGTTGGCGTGTTAGGACGATAGAAAAATTAAATTCTTTGATTTATTGATCCCGGTTTTAAAGAATCTTAAAGCAATAAATGAAAGCATTAAAAATATTAGGAGCTAAGCAAAAACAACTTCTTAAATTCACATGTGCAAACTCTTGAAATTCACCAAGTACTCTAGCTAGTAGATAATTAGATATGTTACATCTAGAGAACAATCTCTAAGAAGTTGTTTCGGTTAACTTCTATTTTTTAAAATCTTCCATTATTTAATTCAAAATAATTTAAGTCAAGATCAATAAGTCAAAAAATTTAGTTTTTCAAATAACCTAGTTTGCCGACGTACATACTAGATAATAAGATATGCTGCATCTCGAGAACAACCCATAATTTCTTGTATCAGATAAGGAGAAATTTCACTGTAACCCCTTTGAATTTGTCTTCGTTTGCATGATTACCCAAAACTGTTAGAAAAACCGTGAAACACTGACGTGACAGTCTAGGTGGTCATTAGAGGATGAGGTGTATACTATGCTGTAGTTAAATGCTGACATGGCTACCACATATGAACAAACATTAAGGTTGTGAGAATACACATCAATTTTTTAAAAAAATTCTTTTTTAAAAACAATTTCAATTTAAAATTTACAAAAAATTGAATTTTCAAATCTTATAATTTTACATTTAAAATTAGTATTTCAAAACACATGCTTTGTAATTCTAATTCTCAAAATTAAACCTTTTTTAAAAAATGAAATATATTTTTTTCAAAATTTCATAACATGTGAAAATTCAAAATTTAAAAAATGGGTTTTAAAATTCTAAAAAATAAATTTTGAGTTTGCATTTCCAAAAAACCAACGTTTTAAAATTATAAAAGACAAAGTCCAAAACTTACATTTTGAAATTCCAAAATTGAAATTCTAAATTTTAGTTTGAAAATGGTTTTTTGAAATATCAAAATTTGAAGTTGGAACTCTTAAACAATCAATGTTGATAATTTTCAAAAAAATTACAATTTCTAATTTTGTTTGAAGTGAACTTCACTCATTCTTGAATCTATTAGACATGTGTGGCTAGCGATGTCAGCATTTTGTCATCAATCTGACATCTAACACAACAATTAACGGCCACTTAGACAACATCATCATTTAATGGTTTTGGGTAGCCATGTTAGCAGAGTCAAGTTTAGGGGACCAACAGAATAAAATGCAAGCTTAGAGGGATTAATAAGAAATGTTGCAAGTTTGAGGGTCTTCGTTGCAATTTCTCTTAGATAAACAAAGGCGTTCTTTCCAAGCTATCCGAACTAATGGAAATACTTTTGCTTTGGGCGGTGTTTGATCCTCAACTCATCTTTGATTCCTCCAGCTTAACTAATTAGGAGTAATTGCTTTTAAGCCGAAGCCCTTCCAGAATGACACTTGGCTTAATATGGTACACTAATGGGAGCCTCTGCTGCTTCATGGCAGCGCAGATCGAATTGCTCCACCTGGAAGAATCGGCGACAAAGTAGCACTCTCCTGTTTTATACGAGTAGTAACTAGCCATGCTCGTGCGCCGACGCCGGGAAAAAAATAGGAAAAACACAGCGCAATCAGGATTTGAAAGGCGCACCGAGGCCGGGGTAAAAAATATGAAAAACGCAGCGCAAACAGGATTTGAACCCACGACCACACGCGGTTGCTAACCAACTGAGCTACGCATGTCTGCTGTCTATAGTGCAGGTAAGAAGGCAAGAAATAGAAGGTAGAAGAGGAAAGAGGAAAATCGAGAAAAAGCGGAGTGGCTGGGAGTGGCTGGGGAGCGACTGGGACTCAAACTGCGGCCAGCGACATGAAATCTTGTGTGTAAGACCAACCGAGCAAACTTCCCGCGCTGTTGAAATCATGGGAAAAGAAATCGTTTTATATAAAAATTATAAACGGATGGTGGGATTCAACTATCGGTCACGATCGAACGATCGTGGTCATCTCGTCGACGTGGCCGTAGGGGGAGGATTGCAAAGCGTCGGGTGGCAGCGAGCAGAAGGCCAAACTCTCTCTCTTGTATATTTATAGATTCACATAGTTTGCATGTTCTTATTTAGAAATAGGCGAGTGCTAGGTGTCGGACGTCCGTTCGAGCGCGCGTCCGTCGGACGTCCGTTCGAGCGCGCGTCGATCGGACGCGCCTCGGCTGTGAGATCGCCGGCACCGCGCGCATCCGACGCAGCCCGCGCTCCCGCATGCATCAGATGGAAGGCGGAGTTGTTAGCCGTGCAGTTGATCATTTTCAATTAAACTTCTGATTTTTGTATAAAATTCAAAAAGTGTTCAAAATGCTTGGAATAAATTTCATAATTCTTCTAAAATTGAGAGCAACCCATTTTAAATACTTTTAGTTTTTTTATTTTTTTTTCACTTTTTCAATTTTTTTGATGTGAAGCTAGCAAAACCCACTTATGAAACTTGGCAATATGCTAGTGAAATTTGGTCGTGTGCTGATAAAATTTGGCTCACATATTGATGAAGGCGAGCGCCAGATAAAACTTGATGAAACTTGGATGTAACCTGATGAAACTTGAATGAAACATGTTGAAACTTGATAAAACTTGGATTAACCTAATGAAACTCGAAGAAACTTTGATGAAAGCTGTTGAAACTTGATGAAACTTGGATTAAACCTGATAAAACTTGGCATTTCGGCAAGTTTCTATAGTGCAGGTAAGAAGGCAAGAAACAAAAGGTAGAAGAGGAAAGAGGAAAATCGAGAAAAAGCGGAGCGACTGGGACTCGAACTGCGGCTAGCGACATGAAATCTTGCGTGTAAGATGAACGGAGCAAACTTCCCGCGCTGTTGAAATCGTGGGAAAAGAAATTGTTTTATATAAAAATTATAAACGGACGGTGGGATTCAGCTATTGGTCACGATCGAACGACCGTGGTCATCTCGTCGACGTGGTTGTAGGGGGAGGATTTAAAGCGCCGGGTGGCAGCGAGCAGAAGGCCAAATACTCGCTTGTATATTTATAGATTCACATAGTTTGAATGTTCTTATTTAAAAATATAAGATGTGCATATAAATTTGTTGATGTTTTTCTCTTATACTCTTATTTATTACACAATTCTCTCTAATACATTAATGGTTAACTCTCTTATATAATGTTGTCTTTCATATTTTCGAGGCATTATAACTTTATTAATCTATGTGATATTTTAAAATATGCCTCACATAAAACAGGAGGGACTACCGATTTAAGAGCATGGTAAAGAAACATTCATAAAGGATTCACGATACTTTTGCAATTTGGAGCGAAAATGACACCACAAGTGAATACTCTAGTTTAGCACGGAGAGGTTGATGCCCTCTGGGATTATTGCGACTCTTTAAAGGAGTATTTTGGTTGGCTTTAAGCATTAATTGTCCTACACTTATAGTTAATTCAGGTAATGGTTGTCATCATGATTGATAAAACATTACATTATTTTAATCTTTTTGAGATAAACACATTATTTTATCTGAAGTGATTGATTCTCAGGCGTAGAAAATTTGTAGTAGCGCGATTGTGTAGTCAGTGCTAAATATTCAGAACGCGATGCAATAACCAAAAAAGGCATCAATGGTAGTGAGAAACCGAACGGAGCATTTTTTTTTTTACTCGAAACGATCCTGAGACCAAACACAAACCAACCCAAAAAACAAATATGTGCACGTTAATCTCTATTTTTTATTTTTTAATTTTGAAAGCTTTTAAGATAAAATGACGTGTCGAGGTATTTCTTTTAACTTGTATTTTAGAGCTCTAAAAAATGTTTGATGTAGAAAAAACAAAGTAAAAATTACATTTTTTCAATGAATTAAGATAAGTAAATAGACAAGTAAATATAATAAATGAAGTAAGCCGAGAAGAATGTCCGGATAAGCCGAAACATGTTCAAGGCAAGCACGTTGATATCACTTCTGATTAGTTTCTGACAATTTTTTTTAAAAGAAAAGCACACGCCATCCATCTTATCTGCTCCAACTTCTATCCCACCATATTCCTATTTCCTCGCATGCTTTGTCAAGGAAGCACACCAACAAGAAGAAGGAAGAAATAACTCTCTGACCGTTGAATATATGAGAAATGCAGTGTGAAGAACTGAGGCCATGAGCGATGAGATGGAATTTCACAGGCAAGAGCTAGCATGTGACTGAACACTACTGACTGAACCAACCAAACCAGCTGCCCGGTCGAGAGTCGAGGCCAAAAAAAAGCCATCTTTTGCACAAAGCCGCGCGGTGTGGATCTTGGAAGGAAGCGTGCGGCCAAACACATGGGGTGTTCCCTCGGACAGGCGGCCGCGGAAAAGCTCTGGACCAGAAGCAAAAGCTGCGTTCTCTGAAAACTTTCTTGCATGTAATGTTCGGATAGGCCAGCCTTTCGCGTGATTGGAACCATCACCCAGAGGCGGAGATTTTGGGGCCGATTTCCCGATCCCGTTTCGCCTCCACGCAGCCATCCCTGCTTTTTTTTTTTTCCTCCCCTATCGTATCAGCGGATCGGGTGTGATAAGATCACAGCGAAGGAAGCGAGCGTCCCAGTGGTGCGGTGGCTTGGTGGTTTGGAGAAAGAGAAGGCGAGGCTGAGTGGCTGACGCTCGAGGGGGAAAAGGGGGAGCTTGGCTCGAGCTGTCAGGTGGCAGCGGCGCATTGGCGGCGCCGGGGAGGCGAAGCCATCAGCCCCATCAGCCATGGCGGGGCGGGGGCGAGGTCGATCGGTGGTGGCCTGGTGGGTGGGTGCGCGCCGTATCACGGCGGCGGATGGTGCCGGATCGCTGGACGTGACGGGGGAAGCAGCGCGAGTGATATGGGATGGTCAGGCCTTTTGCCGCGCCGCCGACGTGTGTCCGCGCCCGTGGCTCCGCCCAAGGCCGCCGCGCGCTCGCCCGCTCGCGCGGCACGCGGCCGGGGGGGCTCGACCGCTCGAAGCCTGAAACAGTGGGTCAGTGGCACCGCTCCCGCTAGCCTGGAAGCCATCAGCCATGGCGGGGCGGGGGCGAGGTCGATCGGTGGTGGCCTGGTGGGTGGGTGCGCGCCGTATCACGGCGGCGGATGGTGCCGGATCGCTGGACAGTGGACGTGACGGGGGAAGCAGCGCGGATGGTGCCGGATAGCTGGACGCCGTATCAGCGCGGATGGTAGGGCCTTTTGCCGCGCCGCCGACGTGTGTCCGCGCCCGTGGCTCCGCCCAAGGCCGCCGCGCGCTCGCCCGCTCGCGCGGCACGCGGCCGGTGGGGGCTCGAAGCCTGAAACAGTGGGTCAGTGGCACCGGCACTGCTCCCGCTAGCTTGTGGAGATGTGGAAATATTAAGGCCGCATTATGGCAGCCCTGAATAATGCAGGCTGGAACCCCTGGAACTTTTGCACGGTCAGCCCACGATGCTTAATGGTTTAGATCATCCTTTTGTTTTCTCTAATTAATATAAGAATATCTAGTATTTCTTCGATTAAAATGAAAACTTTTATTATTTAAGAATTAACACGGTCGCTTAGTATGTGTATGTACGTAGGTAGGCAGATATATTAGATTTTCTAAACAAAACCGTGCAACATTTATTATATGGTTACATACAATTATAGATGGCCAAACGGGCCGGACCAAATGGGCCGGCACGAGGCACAACATTTTGGCCCGGCCCAAAGCACGGCACGGCACAGCCTCCCTTCGGGCTGTGCCTCGGCCCGTGGGTCGGCACGGCACGGCCCGAGGATGGTGCTGGGCCGTGCTGGGCCAGGTCTATTCGGGCTCGGGCCTAACCGTGCCCGGGCCGGGCCGCCCGTTTAACCATCTAGTACAATTAACATGTCAAATCTCCACACTATGTCATTACAGAACACAGAAGATTAATGCATGCATGCATATTTTTTTAGAGGGTACACTCCCTAACTTATAACACCTAAATCAACACGCACGCACACCAACATATACTAGAAAACGCGATTACTCCAAGGAACAACAAATAGGCATCAAGACACACGCGTGTGCATACTATTACTACTCTACAGAAATCCTAAAAAAATGCAACACAGAGAGGTAAACCTAGAGTTTGAACTCTGATGGATAACGGTGCCCGTCAGTGCCACTGCAACCTCTACCACTAGATCAAAACCTTATTCACTCACGCATGCATACTGGCCGGATGATCCTAGGACATGGTACAACTCGGCGTTGTGGTGTGATATCCGATCGATCACGACACCTTTATCTTGCTACCTATTAAACTACTCCATCCGTTCCAAATTGTAGTTCACTGTTGACTTTTAAATATTCTATTTGACCATTCGTCTTATTAAAAAAATATATGTAAATATTATTTATTTTGTTGTGATTTGTTTTATCATTAAACATATTTTAGGCATGACTTATATTTTTGCATGTTTGTACTATTTTTTTGAATAAGATGAATGGTTAAAAGACGTTTTTAAAAGTCAACAATGAACTACAATTTGGAACGGAGGGAATATAATCGATCTATGTGGGCTGTGGCCAGTCGAAAATAAATTTATCCTGGCCGGTCTAACTCCTTAAGCAAGCTATCGCCGTATTTTTTTTGTTATGGTCGAAAATCTATGTTATGATCGAAAATTGCACGTTGAATCCGCTCCTTCGAAAATCGCTAGATCGCTCGTGCGCGATAAAGCATACGTGGATACATGGATTTGGTGATTTCGTAGCCTCGGACGCTTTCACATGGGTCAGAACTCAGAAGTCTTACCAGCTGAAGGCTGTACAGGTATATGCTGGCATCGCACTGAAATAACGGTGTAGATCTTTTTTGTTTATGTTAAAACTTCTTCGATTATTTTGATGGTTTCGTTAACTTCTGTTTTAGTTGTATAACGAGCAAGGTGGCCCTCGCGTTTGCGCGGTTATATTTATGTCAGTATATAGAGATTATCTCGAACTCATAATCTTTTTAAGGTCATCTCCAACTCATACTCTATCTCTAATATATCATATCAGATTTAGAGTTTATCTCAAATAAATTAGATCCGATTTAATTAATAATTTGTTATAAATATTATTTATTTATATTTTTTATTTGATTTGGTGGACAACCATTCAACGGTTATAATAATACGTGCATATATATGCCTTGGTTTTTAATGACCTAGCCGGCTTAACCTTTTAATTTCTCAATTGATAGGCCTAATTTTTTCCCTTTTGCCTAGAATTTCCTTGTAGCTTAGCATGTACGGGCACTTGGGCGAGTAGATAGATAAACAAAGGAGGACCTGTACATCATGGCAAGTATGTCTATGCACGTGCCTGCAGTTGTAGAACCGCTGATAGAGTTTATCTCTATCTCATGATCTATTTCTAATATGTTAGATCAGATTTAGAGTTTATCTATAATATATTAGATCAGTTTTAATAGTTATCTTTTCAATCTTTTCAATATTGTCCGTTAGATTTACATAATATTATCCATATTCAACGATGTAGATTTTTCTTTTTTTAGATTAACGTGAGAATTTCTACTATTTTTCGATTAATGTGGGAATTTCTAGGATTTTTTGGATTAACGTGGTGGCTCCGTTTAACTCTGCTTTATATATATAGTAGATAGATAGATAGATAGATAGATAGATAGGTGCTTATGCCAAATCTACACAAATTTTGTGGATTCAAACATTCGTCGTGTTTAAATAGTAGCATGGTGGGGTGAGTAAAGTAAACGGATAAAGCATTGCTGTAGATAAGTCGCCATCGTGATCGAAGTAGTGATAAGCTGCTCTTTTTTATGACCGTCGGTGCGAAGGGGCCCAGTCTTTCTGATAGCCGGGCCGCTTGCTTTATTTTGCAGGCCCATTTGGAGCCTGAAAATATCTGAAATGGGTGGCCTGGAACGAAGGCTGGCTGCTGCTTCATTGCGAGGCTCTTCCCCTATTCGCTGTCCCCACTGAAAAGGACCGTATCAATCTGGCCCATCTGCTACGAATGGAAGATACCTTATAAGTTTGCGGCTTCAGCTGTTCCTGTCCGGCTCTTCCGATCCTCCATTCCTCCTGTGCAACTACCTAGGAGTGATGTGCCTCGTCTTGTACTAAAAAAACATGTTGGTGTTGTGTTTCTTTACGCTGCGCTTCAACAGCATTTATATTTCTAGGGCAACTAGGACATGAGTGTGCCACCTTTCATGTTTCTAACTTTGTTTTTTTTTTTAAGAAAAGAATTAAGATTCATTTGTATCAAAACCGTTACACCGAAAGATCCATTGCCAATAGCCAATTCAGCAACAAAAAGTAGTCGGATCTTGGTCGCCTGGCTGGAGAACGGGAACGCACCGTTGTTACGTCAACATCGCACGCAAAGTGAAGGGAGATTCCTGCAATGAAGGGGGGAGGGGGATGTAACACCCCAAATTTGGCCCAATTGGATATCCATTCAAATTAGGATTTAAATTCAAATTCAAAATTATCGAAAATTGTTGGAATTCAAAAATTCTAATGGAAATTGGTGAAAAACAAAGCTTTCGGGCTGGGCTTCATTTGGGCCGAACCTAGGCCGAATCTCGGCCCATCTCTCTCTCTCTCAGCTCCCTGTCTCTCTCTCTCCCACCGCTTAATTCTCTCTCTCCCGACGCCGCCCGCCGCTCACCGCTTAACTTCCTGCCTCGGTGTCCCGTGCCTGTAACCAGGCAGCTCTGGCTCAAGCTCGATGCGCCACGTAGCTCTCCACCGCTCATGCGTGCCACGCCGGCGTTGCCGTGCTCATCTCCTCGCCGGTATAAAAACCGAGCCGTCGCCTCCTTCTCCCTCTTTTCTTCAAATGAGCCACTCCCAAGAGCTCTCATGTGGTCTCTGCTCTTCACGACGCCGCCCTGAACCCGCTGGCCAATGCTCGCGTCGCCGGAGCCACCGCGCCGCCGGAATTCCTCGTCGGACCGAAGCAGTGCTGAACCCTATTTCGTCGATTCATTTCTTTCCGATTCTTTTCGGCTAAAGGTTCTTCACCATCTAACGGTTGTTTCCCCTCAATCAATTTGATCAGAGCTTGGTCCGAGCTCGCCGCCGCCATTGCTCTGTTTGGGCCGTTCAGGGGTCGCACGCCGCCCGGTCGAACCAGAGCCGTTTTGTCCTGGTGAACCTCACGGTAAGCATCCACTTCCCTCACTGATGCTCTCCCACTATTTAATTTGGCCATAGCCTTATCGTAGCACCGCCGCCGTGCATCCGAAGGAGCGCCGCCGCTGTAGCTCGTCGCGCCGCCATGTCCGACCGCCGCAGTCCGTGTAGATGGAACCATTAGAAGCGCGCCGTCTAGAAGATTCCGTAGAGCCCAAGAACACCCAAAACGGTGGACCGTAGCTCCCGCAGTCGCCATTTCTTCTCTGCCGGCTGTGCAGTCGACGGAGGTTGAAGAAGGTGACGTCAGCATGACGTCAGCGACTAGATGCAGTTGATTTTAAAAACTGATAAATAGTTTTGATTTATTAAAAATAGTAGGAGACTTCCAAAAATTATTATAAAATTATATAAAATACTAGGTGCTGTGTAGAGTCCAGTAAAAATATAAATTCGGATGTTTCACTAATAAGTTTTTATAAGAAAATTAATAATATGATTACTTTACTATTTTCTAAATAAAATAATAGATCACCTAGGAAATTTCCCAGAAAATTCTATAAAATAATAGAAGAACTCCACACCCTAGGAAAATTATGAAATTAGGTATTGGACTATACAAGAGGCTTTCAATATATTAAAGAAGTCTTAAATACAACTAATTTCACCTTTTCCCAAATAAGAATATACTTAGGGGTATTTTAGTAATTTTGCCCTTATCGACCCAGACTACTAACTTAGAATTTCCGTTAGCGATCAACACCCAGCCCTACGTTTGCATTCACAATTCATTAAGGATATTTTATAATTCGGGATCTTCGCTCTTATAGAAGATTCGGTTCCGGAGGAAGGATATCGGGAAGCTAGTCAAGTGCACTCACCTGATCCTCAAGACGAGTTAACACTATAGCTCATATTTATTCCCAGTTTTCCTAAAGTATCTTGTTTTAAATATATAAAGTGCATGCTTGCTATGTTTTGATAATGCCTACTCGTTAATCATGATAATATCATGCTCTGTCTTTGATGAATATATTTTCAACCAACATTATTCCTTGATGTCATGTATGCTTGACTGTCCACATAAAATATAAAATATTTAGACTCTTTAGTCTTGAGTAAAAACTGCTTAGACATGCTTAGGTCTACTGATTTAATCGAGTAACCAATCCCGCACTGGTAAGTCAAAACTTACCGGTGGACACAATACATTACATACCTTGATCATGATGGGTTTTGTGTTGCATGATTGAATTGCTGTTGTGGGGTTTATTGTCAGGGGTATGTGGAAACGGGGAATGTGGATGGGAATGATGAAAGAGAAGGGTAATGGGCAGGGTGGACCCAGGGAATATGCACGATATGCCTATGTAAGAGGCATGCATGAGGAAGGTGGAACCCAGATGGAGTTTGGGCTCGTCTGGAGGGGTGTTCATGCGTGGACACAGCGGATTACCGTCGGCCATTGTACTGTGTGTTAGCAATGGTCCCCTACACCACAACGCGTGGCCATCGCGCGAATGCGCAGGATTGGTGTCTATGTGACGCATTAGGCCCGTGAGCCTTTTAACCAAGTCCCGAGGTAAAGGAGTTTGGGCCGTCTCTTGAAGGGATCTGACTGGTCTACCGGGGTGAACGTCGATGGTTCGCTGGAACTCGGGAAAGATAGTGATCCGCAAGAGATCTGACCGGTCTACCGGGGTGAACGTCGATAGTTCGCTGGAACTCGGGAAAGATAGTGATCCGCAAGAGATCTGACCTGTCTACCGAATGGAAAATACCTTAATAAGTTTTCGGTTTCAGCTGTTCCTGTCCGGTTCTTCCGATCCTCCTGTGCAACTACCTAGGAGTGACGTACCTTGTCTTGTGTTAGGTATTGTGTCGAATATATGTACGAGTAGGTTACAAGGACTCTGTGTTGTGATAGTGTACGAGTAGGTTACAAGGACTATGTGTTGTGATAGGCAGGGTTGGTTAGTGTTAAAGTTGGACTCTATTCAGTCCTCCACTATATAAAGGGAGGCAACCCCGGTGTAATCAAGACAACGACCTTATAATAGTAGCATAGGCAAGAGAAGGTTAGCGGACAGCATGTGGTCGTGACTTGATTAGCCGGTGTGCTCAGGGTCAGTCCTGGCATTTTGGGGGCCGTGGCGAAAACTTATATGGAGGCCCCATCCATCTCCTCATATATATATATGTCTATGTATATATATATATGTATATATATAGTCTTAAACACATATCATTAAAGAAATTAATATTCGATGCACAAAAATTACTTCTATAGAACACTTTAAAGTTTATGAAATGACAAATATAAATTGTAATCATAAACACTTGGCACTTGAAATTATCTTTAAAATTTCTTCTAACAGTTTTGTGATACAAAATCATCGATTATTCTATTGTCTCGTCCAATAACTACTTCTCGATACATAAAGTTGCCAAATCATTTAACCTTTCTTGCGTCATTGTTGATCTCAAAAGGTTCTTCAACAATTTCAATTTTGAAAAACTTCTTTCAGCCGATGCAATAGTCACAAGCACAGTAAATAAGATTCGATAAGCAATGGAGACATTAGGATAACAATCCATATCTCTGACATGCTCGAAAATCCCCATAGCAGACAATACGCCATTTGGCAAAGTGAATTTCAAAATCTTTAATTCAGAAATAAGATCGTGTACCTCAACATCAGATGAACCATCAAGAGAGAGAGTGTCTCTAATTTAGTGCAACACTTTTCAAGATCGCCATATCAACCAAAACCAAAAAATATTTAACTTCAATATGGGCTCTGGTCCGCAGACTCGCGACTGAGCCAAAGGCCAAAGCCCATAGTATACTTGCATATCTGGGGGGCCCATGACTTTGGGGGTCCAGGGCGGCCGCCCACCCTGCCCCCCTCAGGGCCGGCCCTGGATGTGCTGCGGTATTATGGATTGGGGAGGAACGCCCATAACCGGAGCCACGCAGATGTAGGCAAAAGCTGAACTGCGTTAATATACATCGTGTCTCCTGACGTCGTTCGTGATCTTGCATCGGCGTAATTGCTAACAAGTGGTATCAGAGCTTGGTTGGCGAGGTTTACCATGCGGAAGATTTAGGGGAGACACACGAGGTTTATGCATACACGAACGCCGCAGAAAATGCTATATCGGCGCAAGGCGGAGCATGGTGGCGATCGACGATTCGATCGGTGATGTCGGACATTTCGGGCAGGAGGCTCGAACCATTCGATGGACTACCGTTGGCGGGGATCTACCAAGGCCAATGATCGAGGGCCGACAAAGTAGCCGGCGAGGTCGGCATGCGTTGACGACGACCTCGACGTTCGCGATCAGACCGACAGGCACGGGTGGATGCCTGATAGATCAGAACAGCGGGAGTAGTGATGCGACCGGATGTTGCACAGGAGGCGCTGCATCATGTCACTGAGGGCAAAGTCGTAACGTGAATACAGATGCCCAAGGTGCGGCATGTTTTGCTGTGCTCGGACGTGGTGTACGGTGACGGGCTGGGAAGCTTGCTCGAGGGCTCAAAGTTTAGACCTATAGATGGAGATTTTTCTCTCAATTTTTTTCGGTGTTCGGCGACAGTACGGGCGCCAGGTAGAATCGGCGTGGCATGTATCAGTACAACTTGGCCTGTGGTGGGCCTCATGGCCTGGAAAAACCTTACGGTGACAGCATCCATGTTTTCATGCAATACGATGGCATGCATGGAGCTTACAACATTATTGGGCCAACACATATCTCAGGGATGGTTCAATACACATAATTGTGTTGCGCCACGTATGGCTATGGTGGGTACCATGACCATATGCTATACGTATGACCTAAAACTGGTCATGGAGGGACATGTGAAGGCTGCAGTAGCTGATGGGCCTGCGAGGGCAGCAGTTTTCGTGGAGGAAGTGTTTAGGCCTAGGTGGCCGATCGATGGGGCGCGTGCCGGGGCTATGGACCGTGTTGGGCCTGAGGAGACGCACAACGCGCGCAGTAGCATTGTGGGCCGATGGCGTGGAGGCGTGCAGGAGCGTGCGGGCTCAGGATGGACGCGAGGAACAGTTCGAGGCGGGCTCAATTTCGAGTGAAGAAGAATTTGTTCCGATGAATAGTGTCGGATTAGGCCGAAAAAGGAGAAAATTCGAAGGAGGTGGAGGAGGAGCCCGGATTTGAGGTGGATTAGAAGTCGAAAAAGGTTAGTGTCGACGATTGGGATATTGACCCAAGTCAACCAAGGTTCTTTAGAAGTGAGATAGGAGACACGCCGAACAACCACGAACAGCAACGGACAGGAGACGGGGGTTTTTATCCTGGTTCAGGCCTCTCGGGAGAGATAATAGCCCTACGTCCAGCCTTTCTTTATATCAAAGAGGATTACAAGGTGGAACTCGACGAGATCAGCAGGTCTCGGCGAGTAGTATGCGAAAAAGCAAATATCGGATGCACCCTAAACACCGTAGGGGCTGGTTTATATAGTACGGAGCAAACCGACCTACCGAGGAATATCGGGCCGGGCTAACTACGAGATCGTAACGAACTCAAACATGCCGAATACAACCTACGGTAGATAAGGTAATCTCCTAATCTTGGGGATCACGACCTCCAATCCAATCCGGGAAACCAACGTCCAGGTCTTCACGTAGTCGTGCAGAACTCTTGTTCGAGTAGCACTCAAACACGATTCCTTAGCCTTTACGCACCATGCCAGCCAGGAGGCTGTTCGGTAGGATGCACATGGGCCTGATAGAACCTTCCAGGGAACTGGGCCCTGGCAGGCTGTTCGATTGGGCCGTCAGGGAGTGGGCCATAGCGATGGGCTGTATTTTTATCCCCGACAGTTAGAATTCACCTTTAAGGGGGTTCTCTCACCACTATAAAAGGAGATCTAAGGGGAGGCAAACCCAATAATCCAAGGCAATCAACAGAGTTTTTTAGCACGGATTTCGGAGGAGTTTTTAAGGCGTGAGATTCCGAAGGAGGGAGGCGTTCTTGGAAGGCTGTTGGCGATCTGTTCAAGATGGCGAACGGATCGGATGGTGATACATCCATTGACAAGCAATTGGCGTTGGTTGAATCGCAGGTCGGCAGGATGAAGCCGACACATACAAATTTCGGTACGGTTAGGTTTGACGGTATAAGAAACTTTAGTTTATGGCAGACAAGAGTCCGGAATATCCTGGTGCAGCAGGGAATTGTGATGGCTCTTAAGGCGAATAAACCGGAGAAGGTGGAGGCCGGTGATTGGGAGGAGATGCGGTTGCAGGCAGCGGCAACCATACGCCTTTGTCTTTCAAATCAGGTCATGTACCATGTCATGGAGTTGTCATCACGAAAGAAAATTTGGGACAAGCTGGCCAATCAGTTCATGTCCAAGACTCTGACCAGCAAGCTATATCTGAAGCAGAAGTTGTATGGGCTAAAGATGCAGGAGGGGTCAGATCTGCAAGCACATATTGATATTTTCAACATGTATGTCACGGATTTATCACATCTGTAGGTGACAATTGCTGATGAAGACAAGACAATTATTCTTCTTTGTTCGTTGTCTCCGTCCTTTGAGTATTTGGTCACGACGCTGACATATGGCAAGGATAGCATCAAGACTGAATATATTATTGCGGCTCTTAGGTCTCATCAATTGAGAAAGAATAACAATGCAGTGCAAGAACCTCGTTCTGTTACTTTGCTAGTCTAAGGTGATCAAGACGATAATGGGACCGGAAAGAAGAACAAAAAAAAATAACAGGGTGGTGCGGTGCTTCAGATGCAATGAGTGGGGACACATGAAGAGGGACTGTCCAGATCCACCAAAGGGAGCAGACGCTAATGTGACAATATGCTCATTTGACTCCGGAGGCGACAGTGCTGAAGTTCTTCTATTAGAAGGGGCTTCTGTTGCAGGTGGAGCTACTAAGCGTGTTTTTGCAGGATCGGCGTCATCTATTCCAAAAGGCTGCGACTTAGAGGGCTCGTCGGCGGTCCGCTGTAGGCTGCAAAAAAAGTAAGCAATCAGAGTCCGGGTGCACGGGTTCGCGCAAGACGCTGGAACGACTTCAAGGTGAAGAGACCATATTCTCCAAGGTGGAGTTTGTTGGGTATTGTGTCGAATATGTGTACGAGTAGGTTACAAGGACTCTGTGTTGTGATAGGCAGGGTTGGTAAGTGGTAAAGTCGGACTCTATCCAGGCCTCCATTATATAAGGGAGGCAACCCTGGTGTAACCAAGACAACGACCTCATAATAGTAGCATAGGCAAGAGGAGGTTAGCGGTCGGCATGTGGTCGTGACCTGATTAGCCGGTGTGCTGCGGTATTATGGATTGGGGAGGAGCGTCCATAATCAGAGACCCGCAGATGTGGACAAACGCTGAACTGTATTAACAAACATCGTGTCTCCTGGTGTTGTTCGTGATCTTGCATCGGCGTAATTCCTAACATCTTGTACTAAAAAAAACATGGTGTTGTGTTTCTTTACGCTGCGCTTCAACAACATTTAGATTTCTAGGGCAACTAGGACATGTGTGTGCCACCTTTCATGCTTCTAACTCTGTTTTTGCTTTTTAAGAAAAGAATTAAGATTTGTATCAAAACTGTTACACCGAAAGATCCATTGCCAATAGCCAATTCAGCAACAAAAAAGTAGTCGGATCTTGGTCGCGCGGTTGGAGAACGGGAACGCACCGTCGTTATGTCAATGTCGCACGCAAAGTGAAGAGAGATTCCTGCAATGAAGGGGGGAGGGGGAGGGCAGAGGTGGAAGGTGGAAGAGAAAAATGTGCATGATAGACGGGCCCATGCCTTTGTTTTTTATTTACTTGTTGTTTTGGTTACTGGATTACCACATCATTCGTCACATGTGCCAAACCACATATGAAACCACTGTGGGGTTATTTTCGCTAGTTTTTTTTTTGTTTCAGATGGTAAAATATATGTTTCATGATTCAGGGGATATGTCAATGAAGCATGATAGTTCCTGGTGTAAAATAAATGTTTTCTTTTTTTAACATTGTGGTAGTGTTAATACTATAATTTTTTTTATATGTTTTATGTGGGAGGCTGACAATTAGATCTAAATTATACTACCGCACTAGTATATTTATCATGTATACCTAAAAGTGCTCAAATTCTTTTGTTATAAACTTTATTGTTGTTGACGGCAAGTTTCTTTTTTCCGATTGATCTTGGCTTCGAACATATATTTGGTGCATGTTTATTTGTTGAACACTTTTTTAAGTACACTGGGAGGTAAGAGTAGTTTACACCGTTGGATCAAGCAAAATGAATGAGCAGCAAAGTTACCATGCGTGTTAAAACAAACTTTATTTCTTATTCATGCTACTGAGATCTCAGGACGTAGTTGGACCAGTATAGAACGCAGCAGGTTGAACGCCGTAAGCCCATTAAATTTTTTCGAAAGCCCAATTAATTGGAGGGGAAAGCCCATCGAGTTTTTTTAGATGGAGGCCATCGAGTTTTTGAGATGGAAAGCCCATTGAGTTTTTGTATGACAACGCCGATGGAGCTTTGGTGGTACACAACATTGCCTGATTGTTGTGTTGACAAGTCTAGTAGAGGTACCTAGTACGTGCTGCGTCGTATATAATCCTCAAATCCTTTGGCATGTGTACTATTACCTTGCAGTCCTGCACATTTGATTCGCTTGATTGGACAAATAGAGAACTGTAGCCATGATATCACTCTCATTACTGATTCTGCATATCTGCATGTGCAAATATGCAGCCAGGACTGGAGCGGGGCAACCGATTCTGCCAAAATTTTACCTGAGGCTATGCTACAGTGTCTTGTAAACAGAATGACGCCAAGAAGTTTAACAGCATGCTACCAAAAGTTTAGGCTTTAAGCATGTTAAAACTAGCCCATGCACCAAGTTTCAACCTTTGCATGCTATGTTTGATGCATAGAGGGGGAGCTAGGGGTGTCTTCTTCCTCCCCGCTTTGCTTGGTGCATGCATTGTGCAACTGTGTTGTGTGTTGACAAGATGCTACTGGAAGGCATGCAGTACCAGTGCTAGCTATCAGCTAAGCTAGCTAGGCTGCTCGATGAGCTTGAGCTACACTACCACTAGGCATATAGAGGGGCTGGTAGGCATGTGAAGGCCCACAGAAGCTAGGTGTGGGAGTGAGCTGACCCCTCCCGTCACTCTTTGTCGCCGTGGGCCTCGCTCCGGCCGCGTCTTCATGCAATGGCCATGGATGAAAGGACGGAGGCGGAGCAGCCTACGTACCTCCCTCTCGGCCGGCCTTGACATGTTGCTGTTTTGTTTATACCGCGGGCGATGTGACCCGGGACGAGACGGACGGAAAGGACGGGGGCATACGTGATGGATAGGCGAGGCGACTCGGAGGAGATGCCATTTCCAGGCCGGGGACGGGGGCACGCGACGGGACGCCGTCATTTCGACGGGGCGCCGGAGGAGGCCGGCATTTGAGGCGCCTTCCGCCCGCCGGTCTCTCGGCTGTCGCGGCCTGCCGGCTTCGCGCGTGTCTCGTGCAGGCGCGGCAAGTGCAGCCGGTGACTGGCTGCTAGCTATTTAGCTTAAGCTAGCTGCACGCATGGTGCGGGCGCAGTGCTTGTGCAGCTGTGTTTGCCTCTACGGCTCTACGCCGGTGGGGTCGTGGGGAGATGTGAATTGGGGGGAGCTTCGTCGGCGGAAGCACGCGGGCAGACTGGACGGTGGAGCGGCGCGGCGCCGAATCCCCTTCACACTGCTAGGGAACAAGCTTTCTCAAACAGTTTAATAAAACGCTGTTACTTCCCCGTGGGCGCCTGCGCTCGCAGGTTCGCACAGGCGTTGCGTTCCGCGCGAGCGCAGGCGCCGCTGTGCTTCGCTGCCGCGCGGTGCGCTTCGTTGCTGCTCGCCGCCGCTGCTCGCCGTCAACCTCGCGTGGGCGCGTGCTCGCCGTCGACGTCGCTGCCGACGCCGCGCGCTTCGCCGCCAACCCGACGCCGCGCGCTCGCCGCCGCCAAGGCCGCTGCTGCCGCGTGCTCGCCGCCGACGCCGCTGCTCTCTTCCTCGGCAAAACGTGGCGCCATGCGCCTGCTCCGACGGCCCCGTCTCTAATTTGCTCGATTTGTAGGTTGCAGAGTTTTTTTCACTTTTCTTATACTAAAATTTCAGTAGTTCTGTATAGTGAAATTTCTGTATAATCATACTGAAATTTCTGTATAATCATACTGAAAAAAGGGGGCGCCTGCACGAAACGCAAAATGCAGACGCCTGCACTATAGTCGGTCCCTTAATAAAAAGAATCAAACTTTTACAAACGGTTTAATGCCTCAAAACAGTCTCAAGCCAGAAAATGACCTCTAGAAGCGGTTGGGGGCACAATCCGCTTCTAAAGACCTAAAATCCTAAGCGGTTTGTGTCCCCAACCGCTGCTATACCTCTACAAGCGGTTGGGAACACGAACCGCTTAGGATGCTTGGCTTTACAAGCGGTTTAATAGCCCCAACCGTTTCTAGAGACCCATTTTTCGAATAGATAAAAGGAAAGCTCCCCCCATTCTGTTAGATAACGTGCGTGGGTGGGTTGGCTAGCTGGGTGAGGTGTGAGTCAAGAGGTTCTGGGTTCAAATCCCACCTCCCCTAATATTTATTTGCCTTTTTACACTCTATTACAAGCGCTCCGCGAGACATCAGTCGCGGTTGCTTACAAGCGGTTTTAAAACCGCTTGTAGGGGGCTTACCAATGCTCCGCGAGACATCAGTCGCGGTTGCTTACAAGCGGTTTTAAAACCGCTTGTAGGGGGCCTACCAATGCTCCGCGAGACATCAGTCGCGATTGCTTACAAGCGGTGGTTGCTTACAAGCGGTTTTAAAACCGCTTGTAGGGGGCTTACCAACTGCTTGGGAAGCCTTTTTCCCTGGTAGTGTAAGAATCACGTGAGAATATTATAGTAATTTTAAAAAACAGTACGCCGTTTCTCCTCCGTCACCACCTGCCCTCGCATGCAGGTGCAGGTTCAAGCAGGGGTGGATCTACTTGGGCGAGAAGAATCATAGGATACCCGGTCAAAAATAATTTTTAGTAGGATTAATGAGTATGAGCTATTGGTGCACCCCAAGCCCAAACTTGGTGATCCCATGTTCTGTCAGTGTACAAGGAAGCCCATCAAGCATTTTGACCGGTGGCAGGTAGCACACCATGCATCGCTACGATCAATTCGAGACTGTGGCTGCAACTTCGCCTAGACCGCTTGTCGTTTCAGTTTTTCCCTAATCCACTGATGGCCGCATCCTTATGGGATCGCTAGCTGGCGCTTGGCGCTTGGTGCTGGCACCCGCCGATCGCCATTGCCCGATCGTCGCTCGTCATCGCCCTTGCCTGATCTCGATGGGGATCGCCCTGCTGCGTAGCGCCATAGCCGGTCAACCACAGTGCACTGTAAACGGGCACGATCCATCGATGATTCTCAAATTGACTTCATCGATTGTGCTAGGAGCCTAGGAGGTAAATACTCGATTATTTTGAATACTAATTATAATTCTACTTCTCTGATCTCCATTTAGATTACTATTAATCTATTATAGGAATCTCATTTAGTCGGTGTTAATTTTTTATGAAACCATAGTGCTGAGTGAGTGCTGACCGCTGACTGCTGAAGGCTAAGAACATCTTTAGCAGGTTCTCTAAACCATTCCCTAAAACACTATTGCGGATAGTCTCAGCCTTTATACCCATTCAGCAGAGTCTCTATCTCAGTCTCTAAATTTAGAGACTCCCTCCAGAGTCTCTATATTTAGAGCCTCTCTATTTTTTTTTGTAGATAGTGACTTGGTTGGAGATAATGGAAATATAGGGAACGAATAGTGTTTTAAAGAAGGGATATAGAGAACGAAATATAGAGATCCTGGTAGCAATGCGAGAGTGTGAGACCAACATTTTCCATTTTTCAAGAGATCAAGACAAAACTAGTAGATTACGATACGATATGATGTCAAGTTCAAGTAAGTAGCATTCTTACTTTTAATACATCAATATACATAATCTTTTATTTCTTATTAGTGAAACAATGCTATTACTTATTAGTGAGCTTCATCATTTGGTAAAGGTCTTGTACCACCATTATTCTTTGACTGGTTGTTATCTTGTTGAATGGTGAACCCTGGTCATATTCGCTCTAGATCCGCCCCTGGGTTCAAGATTCCTTATGCCTGTTGGGTTTAGAGGGATGTTTAGAAGGTGACGGTCTAACGGTGGGGATGGGATGGTGGGGCGGTGAGACGCTGGCAGCGGCGGAGCCACATGTTTGGGTGATACCTTCCCTAAATTTAGGGTAGGCGGGGCCTGAGAGGCGGCAGGATGGAGGTAGGCGACGAGGGCTCCGCCAATCGCGGGTGGTCACAGAGACGGCGACGGTGGTTGGGAAGGGACGCGGAGTACTGGAAGGGAGGCGGAGGAAACGAGAAAGAAGTACTCCTCAGTTTCACAAAGAGTGCATTTCTAGCGTTTAAAATTTATCCCACAAAGAATGCATTTGTAACTTTTGAACCATGTTTTCATTTGAATAACTAATTGCTTGTTTTCTCCATTCCAAGCTGCACGAACATTTAATTGCCTGGATTTTTTCATTCCGAGCTGCATGCGCATTTAATTGCTTGTTTTTTCTTTTTTCAAGGTGCATGTGTATGGTTGTTAACAACGTTAATTAGGGGTTGGCTAGGTCATTTCTAATGGCTACTTATCTATCCAAAAAAATCTTAAAAAACACTCTTTGTGGAACTAAGGGACAACATCGACCTGCACATGAGCCGTGCAAGTGATTCTACTAATGTGGCCTTTCGTTACCTGGGAATATATTAGAATCATTTTCGCAAGCGCAACGAGACTACAAATTTCTCACTACAGCGATTGATATTTTCATTGAATGGATCGAAGCTGAACACTTCACAAGAATCATTGCTCAAGCCACCCAACGGTTTTTTTTTTTTTTTTGCAATAACAATGCAACCCACGGGTTTTACATTTTGAACTGGTTGATATCTAACAACGCTTCATAGTTCAGAAGCTTCCTTTTCCTAGAGCATTGCGAGCGAATTGAGACCAGAGCGGACTTTGCTTTGATAGCCCATCCGCATAGCAACGACACTTTGGAAAACCAACGGATAAATACTCTTTAAGGCATAAAAAAGAGGGTATTTGACTAGCTAACCAAACACTGTCGAGCCTACCCAAAAACTCTTTACTATGTACTCTAGGCGGTACATACAACAAGAAGCCAAATAACCGAGGAAACCCCGTTCTTTCTAGTGTATGGTACAAAGGTAGTTCTACCTGAGGAAACCCCGCTCTTTCTAGTGTATGGTACAAAGGTAGTTCTACCTGCTGAATTTTTTATAGATTCACGGCGTGTTAGCAACTTCAACATCACGAACCAAGAGTTTCACATAAAGAATGACCTCAGCCTTCTTAAGATAGGTCGCGAACGGACACCGTTTCGATCGATGTCGTTGGCCCGACCTAGACAACAGATTTGTGAGGGGCCACCCCGCGAAGCAACTCGGGAAAGCTGAGCAATCACAAGGTGGCTATCCTGTAATGAACTGTAGCTTGGCCTTTTTACTGCGGGGCCCCCTATTTATAATGGGGGGCAAATTTACATTGTCAAGTACAGCCCTTCATTGAGGGAATAAAACAAGGGCAAAAGAGACTTTGCTAAAAAAAGACCTCCTAGACCTCTCTACCTGTCCCCCATGCCCGGGGGTACCAAAGGGAAACCATCTTCGAGATCCATGCTTAGACTTAATTGCCCTTACTTTTCTACCTAAAGCAGGGATAGAAGGGAGATTACAAGGGGGACCCGGTTATTACAGCGAATCATGATATATCTCTGCCACCTAATACTGATCGTTACAGCTAGCTGTCGTATCTCCCTGACACTTGATATGATTCCCGGCGACTGTGGCAAGTCGTACTTGCTATCCCCTGGTCTTCTTGGCTCCCACGCAACCACCTTCGCTTCGCGACTTGTACTTGGGCACCTCTGGTCTTGAGTGGAGTATTCCTTGACCTGCCTCACCTCGCTCCTAAGGGAGACCGCTAGGCTGCCCGGGGATAAGCACCTCCTTGGTCCGTCGTTGCTTCGCCCGAGGGGAGCGAGGCTTCCTTCGGGTATACGCTTCTTCTGGTCCGCTGTTGCTCGCGTGGGGGGAGCGAGGCTTCCCTCGGATATGCACCTTGTTCGCTTCTCGCAAACTGGTTCGCCTCCCTCACTAATTCGTGGGGGTAGGTGTCCCCTACTATAACAATCGGTAGTGTATCAACAACAACTTCGATGATAACAACATACAACCACGATAAATTGCATGTTAATGGTGTAGTATTGAGGCGGATCAAGAACGATCAATAACCAAACAAGCTCACACCTCGCTGGGAAAGGACCAATCAAACTAGGTTGTATCTAGGCCATGTCTTGGAGCCATTCACCTCGCAATGGAAGATGGCTAAGAGTTAACAAACACTTGGCATAGTAGCCAACTACGCAAATACTATCTGTAATCTTTATAATAAGCTTGTGGCTGCTAGGCTCTTTAAAAATTACGCAAATGAAGTGTAATTCTTCCCCTACAGTTGGCCTCGATCGATCTTTTATCAAAAACCTAAGCTGGTGAAGAAGAGGTGTATAAATTATGCACTTATATCTCCATATGATATATCATAGAGGTTGAGCCAAAGTTTTTTTAGGATAGAAGAGTTTGCGTAAAAATGTCAAGTAATCTTGGAGCACAGGGATAAATTTTAATGAATGCATCGAATAGTGCTATAGGGAAGTGGCATGAGATGCTCTCGTGCTCAAGAAGAAGCTGAAGCCAGTCACTAATGAAGTAACCACTGGTTGTTTATGTCTCCCTAGCCCCTGCAGGATCAGCAACAGGCTGATTTAAACGAGCAAGTATTAATTGTACATCCGACTCTTGTCTTCCATGCTCAAGCGGAATCAAGAAGGCAAGCTACTTGCTCTTCCTGGCAAAAATCATGTGTTGTAGCATTGCCGCCCTTTATCTTACTCAGGCTCAGGCAGGCAACAGCATCCCGGAGCAGTATATGTAAACAGTCGCGTCCTCCCCTAGGAATTGATAAGCAATTGTGCATGCAGTTGGGCACGCACTGTGTGACCTTGCGAGACATCAGACGAATTGATTGGCAAATGTACACGGCCTGCACGCACTGTGATCCTGGATGAATGGAATTTCCTCCGTGGAAAACATAATTCAATATGGTCATTCAATGATCAATAATCTTTTCTCTCACTACAGGAATGTGCATCTTTGTCGGCGGTCAAAAACATCTCTGTCGACAGCCAAAAAGCTGTGGACAAACTTCTGTCGGCGGCTACCATTAAACCGCCGACAAAAATTATCAATATCGGCGGCATCCCAACAGCCGACGACAATTCCTCAGTCCCCCTCCCGCCGTTGAATACAAAATTCAAATTTGGCCGTAAATATCGGCAGCTAAAAATGTACCATCGACACAGATGAACCCAAAAAAGCGTCATCGATGGGAAATTTGAATTTGTCTCCCGCCTGAACAATCTATGTCGGCAGCAATAGTAAACCCGTCGACACAGAATCAACACGCTAACGGCCCCATGACGGCCTGACGGAAAATCAAACGTGGTCCCGCATGCCAGACGCGGCATGTCTCGATCCCTTGGCTACACTTTCCTCCTGCACCGGCGCCTTCTCCTGGGGTAATTCATTTTTCTAGTTTTCACAACATTTTTATAGTTTTCACAACGCGGGAGTAATTGTGATTTTGTCCAATTTTGCAGGTGTGTGGCTCAGCCGCTCCAGCGGATGCGGCAAATACTCCACAGGGAGCTGATTCCAGTGCCACGCAGATGGCCGCTGAACAGATCGCTGAGGGGTTCTTCGCCGACCCTTTCGATGGTTCGCAGAACCATTAATGTACTTTTTTATTTTTGTTTGTCGCTAAGAACAATTTGTGAGTTTCGACTGCTCGTGTGACATTTATATCTGTTTATATGGACTTTTGTACTTGGATTTAAGATGTTTTGAATTAGTATCGAGACTTTGTGGATTTGAAGCTATGTGATTGTGTGAATGTGATTGAAATTGTGGTGTGGATATATTGAGGGGAATTGGGGAATATAATTGTATTGGGATTTGGGTTTTATTGCAGGTTCAAATTGAGATTTTAAATGAATTACTTGCAATGTTTTTTCCTGACCAACTGTCTGTGTCGGCGGCCTGCCACAAGGCCGACGACAAAGGTCGCCTGGACGGCTTCCAAGAATAAGGATCTATGTCGTTGGTTTTATAACAAGCCGCGGACAAACAGCTGCCACGTGGCTTGTCAGGATTGACCCGTGAGGCCCACACGGCAAAGCGCCGTCTGCCGTCAGGGAGATCTTCTGTCGGCGGTCGATAAAACCGCCGACAAAGGTCGTCGCCATAGGCCTTGCCTGGAATTTAAGTTTGTGGGCGGTTTTTAGTTGGGCCGTCGACACAGATTTCTTTGTCGTCGAGTGTTTGTCGGCGGATGGTTGTCGTCAGCTGGCTGACGACATAGGGTTTTGTCGTCGGTTTTTAGATCTGTGTCGACGGTATAAACCGTCGAGAGTAGTCTCGATTCCTGTAGTGTCTCAAAAAAAATGATCGATAATCCGGTGGACGTGCATGCCATGTTAGGGTTCTATTTAGGAAAAGCTGACGACTTGGTCCTATGTAACTATCATATTTAAGCTAAATTATTTCACGTGGTACAAAATCAGACGAGATTAGTTCTCAAATTGTCACTATTTCGACAATTTGGCCACTTAACCGGTGAAAGCCAGTTTTGCGAGTGGTTTTCGCTAATATTTTGTACAAAGTGGACCACTCATACAAGTGACCAAATTTTCGTTGTATCAAAAGTTAAGAGAATAATTTGATCTAGTTATATTAAAGAGGGACCAATTTGACTCAAGCATGAACATATCCTTTTCTTTTCTTCAGAAAAATAGACCAAATTGAAGTTGGATAGAAACTTTGTGCGAAGTCGGACAGAAACTAAATTTACATGAAAATTATTTTCATATGCTTCAATGAGATTTACAACTTGATAGTTATTTACATGCATAAAAAGTTGTTTAGATATTAAAAAACAAATGTCAAAAGGTATGCATATCCTATTTGTATTAGAAAATGATGTGTCATGGGATGTTTAGAGAGGTGTACCGATAGAGTCAAGAGACCTCTCCTTAGATTCCTAGGAAACACGTTGTTTAGATTTTGTGTGAAAAAATTATGGTAAACGTGTATAAGTGTGGTTAGGCGACTCCTCATATGTGTCGGTTCGAATCGACACAGATGATCTGAATAGTTGTTAGAACTGACAAAGATTATCCCTTTTATGCTAGTTCTGACATAAATGGCCTATTTTTGTGTCAGGTCGACACAGATGACCGGTTTTAGACCTCCACAAATGGGTCTTTTTATGCCGTGTGGAGTGGTTTTTGCTGACATGACAGATTTTGTAGAGAGAGATAAAGATAAGAGTTTGAGGTTAGGTCAAAAAAAATTCAAAATAGCTTAGTTGACTAGTTAGAGAACCAATTTGGTTTGATTATAATAGTCTAATGACTAATCAAAATCGATATTGTGGTTTAAGGGACCATTTGGTCCATCGGACATATCTCAGGACCGATTCGATACTTTTTACCCTTCCTTTACTCTATTTTTCATTTTATACGGATGAACACGAGCCGGCAGACAAAAAGGAAGTGCCATCAATCAGCTTTGGAATATCTGATGTAAGCTGTTGATCCCTTAACCAAGGTCAAATTGCTGCATGCTAGCCGAGGTCCAAATCCCTGAAGAGATGGATGCTGCAGACCGAGAGAGATGCTTGCTAGGTTGCTTGTTCGGCAGAACAAGATCTAGTGGCATAGGAACTAGCCATCCTAGTAGGTCCCCTGCTCTCCTCTGTCTTTCTAATCTTGCTCGCAACCTCAGGTATAGAATAGGCAATGTTGATAACGCAACCCCACTGCAGTACGAGAGAGAGGATCGGAGGAAGCAATGCGAACAAGGAAAGAAAATGAGGGGGAAAAAAGAGGCAAAGCAAAAGAGATGTCACAGCGCAGTGGGAAGCAAAGTGGGCTATTTTCGGCCCTGCGCACAAGGCATGAGATGAGAGAGAGCCTCCTCAGTCCTTACGTTGCATAGCATTAGCAGGGCCAGGCTTAAAGATTTCAGCAACTTTTGCATCCATCCAAGGCTGCCTGGGATCAGCTTCTGCATGCCATTGCCATCTAGCATGCTACTGCTAGCTTTAATCGGCCATGGCGGATGGCTGATGGCTGATGGCTGTGCAGCAGCAGCAGGAGCAGGGTGGGGAATGTGGAGGCATGCATGCACAGTCGCGCTGTGTCGACGCTTTGGGGGAGGTCTACCCCACACACGCACACGCGCATGACATAACACAAACCCATGTTGTTTTGAGGCCTCTCTCTCGCCTCTCCCGGAGTTTAGGGCTCGTAGGCATGCACATTCCCGTGTAAAACCTCCGTGAATTCCTCCTCTCTCTGAGCCTGTCGACCTTCTCCTTCGACGGTGCCCGGCGTGTCTACGCCCATGAATGGATTCGTCGTCTCTGGATCTGACCTCCTTCTTTGAGTAGCGTTTCATTCACCCACTCCGGCCAGTGCCCCGGCATGGGTAGTGGGGTGCATACGTGCTTCCTCACCGGGCTCAAGGTCAAGCCAGCTAGAAGCATGGCACTGGCTGGCACTGCATGCATGCTTGTAGCAGAGCTGGATACTGTGAGAGAGCAATGCAGCATCCGGGCCTGCGTTGATCGATAGTATCATTAATTTCCTTTGTTTGTTAACAATGCCGTTCGATGTGATCTGAATAAAGCTTCGATTGGTTGCTGAAACACGGGATCACTTCACTTCTGACCAGACATTACAACGTACGCCCACACACAACGGTACACCACCGTAAAACATCACAGCCTCGATCCAGCTGATAGATATTGCTCAACAATATAAAAATAAATCTGCGACGATTAATTCATTAGCCCGGCGAATTCGATCGAATACCAGCAAGCGTCCATCAGCATCACACCAACGAACAAAAGCTCACCGCTTTCTGGCTGACTCCTGCTCAAGACGCCAAAAAACAATGGCAGGTTTAGCAAGACCAGGACACTACTATACTGTCCTGGCATGCACTGCTGCCGTATACAAACGCGCCCATCGAGGTCAATTCCCACCGGTGACACAACCGCCCGGCAAATCGCATCGGCCAAACATGGTTACCGAGAAAACCAGCACATGGACCACGGCCTGTCAACCATGGCGACCACCAGGAGAGCCAGAGATTATCAGGGGTTCAGGCTGCAGTGATCAGTGAGTGAGCAGCAGGCCAAAGATTACGTTCTCCACGCTAATAATCAAGGACAGAGAGTAGATAAGGACCGAATGAAAATCTGCAGACGCAGACGCAGTACTGGTAGTATATTTCCTGAAGCGATTAATTGGAGTGTGTGTGTGTGTGAATCTGAATCCTGGAACTGTGAGACGAGGGAGCAGCGGCTTGCAGATGAGGACACGCCCTTGCCCCTTGCGATGGCGACCCCTCATGTATAGTTGTATACTTGTATAAATGAGCACCAGAGCTAGAGGCATGACCGCATGAGGGTATTTTGGCAGGCGGGAGGGGCAGAAGGGAGATAAGCTGGCTTTAATGAAACACTTTAATTGTGCACTGTGCCGCATGTGGGGCATAGCTGCAGACGCAGATGGAGAGAGAGAGAGATCATTCTCCCTTTGGCCTTTCTTTCATGCTCTCACCCCTTTATGCCCTGGACTGCATGCAAACATGCATGGGCCTGAAGATTTTGTGCATATGCGAGCGATAACATTTGCATGCAGGATGGACTGGTATTGCTAGCAAGAAGTAGCTAGGTAGCCCTGCTTTTCCTGCTGCAGCCGCAACAATTTTGGAACGGTGTAAACTGTGAAAAGCAAAGCAAGGCCGGAGAGGTAAAACGTGCTTCGTTCAAACCTTCCCCTTGTTCAAAACTCTTGAAATGAAACAAAAGAGACAGCACACATAATAGTCACTCAGTAGAGAGAGAGAGAGTGTGTGTGTGGAAAGAAAAATTCCAACATCTGTTTTGCAGTCACGTATAGTTCCTATCTACGGCCCCTCCTCTCAGGCTCTCAGTACTTCTCTTTGGGCAGCTTGTACCCTCCCTGCTTTTTCTGCTTCTGGTGTACAGCCGGCCATCCCCCCCTCTCTCTCTCTCTCTCTCATACACTCGCATACAAATCTACCTTAGATTTTGTTTGGATCTTGTGCTCCCATCAACTCGTGAAGGGACAACGAGAAACCAGAGCCGGCCCGGGGGGCCAGGGCCAGGGCCAGCCACAGCACACTAGCACAGCCACCTTTAAATGCAAGCAGCAGGCCGGTAGCTAGCATGCAGCACTGTGCTTTACAGAAGCAGCCGTTTGCAGTCTACGACTACAGCTGAGGCCAAAGCCAACGGCCATGCACATAGATGGATAGACACACATTCACCTCTCACTCTCACTCAACACCCTTTTTACACACAAAAAATGAGACCATCACACAAGAAGAAGACTGAAGTATCCAGTGAAGCACTGAAGTGCAATACGTTGTACCACTAATAATATAATAGCAGTACGTAGTATTTCTTTAATTGCATTGCTCAATGCTATTCCTATGCTAGCTAGCTCATGGCCATATGGAGCCTCTGGGAGCTGGGCGGCCGGCCTGCACGGTCGTGTTCGTCCCTTTGGCTGTTCCACCCTGCACGTGCCAGGCCAATATATGGGAATGCATGGCGGCACAGGTGCAACTGTTGGGCAATAGACGCGAAACGGCGAAATGACGCAGAGACACAGTGCACTGGCGCTGCCTGCATGCGCACAGCGGACGCTCAAGAACGCACGCACCACACCAACCTCCTGCTCTCATCCATGCATGCATGATGGCGTTGCATGCATGTTCGTCTCAGGCTCAGGCTCTGATCGATGGATTGATCAGCTCGTCGTCACAAGTTTCTCTCTTCTTCGATCGTTCTTTGCCTCTGTCTCTTTGTTTGTTTTTGCCTCACTTGGCTTTGCTCCCCTGGTGCCTCTGCCTAGCTCGCAGACGCTGAGACGCGCACACCTTCTTCAGTTCTGACCAGCTGCTATGGCCTGCTTGCTAGCCCAGACGTGTGGCCTGTTACTATTAGCTTGCATGCATGCATTTGCACTCGCCCTCCTCTCCATGGCTCTCTGTCTATTCTCGTGATCTCCTCGCGTTCTAGCGATAGCGTGCATGTTCCTCCTATAATAGATGATGATCGTTTGCTTCTCCTCCTTTGCCTTCTCTATCTTTCCCTTTTTAGCTAAAAAAATTGGAGAGAATGAATCCAATCAATCATGCCGGTTCAGCTTGATTTAAGACGAAATCACGAAAGATGGGTTGGTGAAGACATAAAGCAAATGGTCTGCATGGCGTGCATGTGTCGCTTAATTAATTAACCAGAGATATATAGCTTCTACAAATGCATGCGTGCATGATTCAAGAAAAAGGTTGACGTGAAATAGCTACTTCCAATGCAAGTTCCAAGCCGATCGGTTGTGAGGTTGACATGACACGAAGGAGGTTTACGTGTAGGTGCAAGGCGAGTGAGATTAACGGGGACGTAACTAGCTCGGGTTGGCGAGCGAGCGGCGCGTGGGTGCGTGCGTGCGTGCAAGGCGATAGAAAATAAAGCCGGCGAATAGCTCGCACGCGCATACTGACTTCCTCTGAGAAAGGACGCTCCGAAACAACTGCTTTGCAAAAGCGAGACAGGGTGAGGCCCAAGCCGGAAAGGGTGTGCAAATAATTAACAGCTGATCAGTTCTAGTCACCTTACCAAACGTGCATTTGTTATACAGCTAACGTGACATCAGACCAATCTGCTGTGTAAATATTATCGTTAGAGCATATGCAAACAGATCCTATGTATCTTATTGTGTTTTAAACATGGGAACATATTAGGTTCCAACGCCTCAATGGTACATGTGATTACATGCATCGCCCGATCATATGCACTTGCAAAAAATATTTAGAGTATTTTTTTTAAGAAGCTCAAGTAATTCATCTTTCTCCTCCCCTCCCCTCTCCTTTTTCTTAGATGCTGGAAACAATTTTAGCTTCTACATTTAGAGATGTGCATGACCAAATTTTTGAATTACAAAATATCAACATAACACTGACAAAAAGGAATAAAAAATGATCAACATAGTTTGAGATAATTCATTCCACAAAGCCTATTATGAAGTCTCCAACCATTATTTGCAAAGACCTTCATTATTTTCACCTTCAGTTGTTGGCACACCTCGATTATCGTCGACTTAGCATCATCCTTATGATTCTATGAAGAAATGCCCATTGTCACACCAATGTCCTCCCCTAAAAATTACCTATATAAAATAAATATCCTTCTTTTTATCTTACACAATATCTTTGCGTGAAAGCAAAATACTCTAAAATAGAGTTGTTGTGACAGTCAAGACTTGATATTTCCAAATAGACAACTCCCTCTAATATGTCACATATGTCAAGAGGACGCAAATCTAGAGCTATTTGTACCACCCGTCAAAATAGATCTAATAAAACGGCAACAAAAATGATTAATAGTTTCATTAATTCTAGTTGTACAAATAATTATTTTTTTTTGTGTTGACTCCTTTTTTGGCTAGATTGTCCTTCGCTAAAACAATTTCTATGTCTAACTATCAAAAGAAGGATTTTGATCTTTAGAGGAATTTTGAGCTTTCAAATAACTTTATGGAATAAGAAATTTCCTGGCTCATTATTTTTTATACATAGATTGAATCGGGTAATTGGCTATTCGAAAATTATCTTGCTCATTAGAAAGTTGAGTATTGGACTACCTAAACAATAAGTGTTGCTTCGTACAAGTCTAGATTAATATGCTTGTGCAACTTAGTTAAGTTGTTTATTCAATTTGTATGATATATCTTGTGATTGTATAAAAACACATTAATTTAGGTGATACTTAATCGCATAATAGATCATCAAAAACTGAAAAAAAAAACCAGCTAAACAAGATACACAAGTTCTCCTGTATATAAACTAGACATCTATATAGATGCACACATCTCTCTTGGCTATATATATACTCATGTACAAACACAATGGGTTAACCCACAAAAGCAAAAAAATAAACCATAAATGTAGGGTAGCACGTACCAATCTCCCTAAAATAGAGAATGGACAACAACCTCGCCGTGGCGAAGGTGTAGTCATAATGCAATGACGATGTATCGTCACAGTGAAAACAGACAACATCGAGCAGTTGCAACTGCCGTTTCCCTAGTCCAGAAGAAGCTATCTCAAAATGTGGTGCTCATTTTTTATTTATAGGCAGTTAAAAGGAGGGTTAGAATGAGCCGCTAGTGACTTAAGAACATGTTGCCAATTTTTTGCTCTGCTTTGAAAGATTATTTTCTGTCAGAGATAAGATTCCCAAGTACAAATGATCCATAAATCAGACTGTCGGTTTCTGGGAAACGCGCCTCTGAAGGGCAGCAGGTCTACGGACCGGCAGACGAATTTGTAGTTGGTGTGAGGCCCAACGACCACCCTTCTCAGCAGCCCGGGGCGGCGGCCGAGCCTGCGGGGGCTCAGGCCACGCGGTCTTCCTAGATAGGGCCAGGTGCGACTTGGCGATCCGGATACAGATCCTTCGTACAGTGAGGGAGAAAAAGAAAGAGAGAGAGAGAGAGAGAGAGAGAGAGAACAATACAAACCGTGAAGACACAAGCGATTTACCCTTGTTCAAGCCCCAACTGTCGGGTAATAGCTCTACTCCAGCCTTGTTGATTATGTGGTGGAAAACAGTACAAGAGGTGCCGAGACCGGGTTTGAAGGCACCGATCCCGAGCTTACAGGGGAGTTTAGGACACTCCGGTGGCTAAGAACTACGGCTACTGCTAAGGAAGCTTCGGATGTGTGTGCTGCGTGTTTCACTTGCCGATTGGAAGATGCCCCTTCTCGTAGGGCAAGTCCTCCTTTTATAGGTGCGGCGGGTCGCCCGGAGCTGATTCGGCGGGCCCCGCACCCATCTCTGCTTTAGTGGCGGTGCCCTTGTCTTATTCCGGGGCTCTGTCTGGTCTGGAGCCAGCAGGGAGAAGCTTGGTCAGGTTAGTATTAGACACGTGTTTGTCTGGGAGCGCCTATACGAGGGAGAAGCATGCTTTAGGGAGAAAGCACTTTCCCTTTATCCCCAATATAGCACTGACTGGACCGAGCCAGCCTCGCGCCACCCGTTGGGGGCGTCGCGTAGCGTAACAATCGTTGCCACCTGCAAAAGGGGGCAAACGACAAACCGGGCTGCCCGCGTGCCTCTTCCCGGGCTGCGGATCCCCATGGAGACACAGTTCTTCCCGGTCAAGGCCGGGGAAAGTGAGGTGGGGGCACATGATATTTGTCGCCACCTGCCTACGGACAGGCGGACTACTCGCGGGACTCTCTCCCGGCCCGGGAGGTGAGCCACGCTCCTGGCTAGGACCCAGGGAGGCGCGGTTGACCTGGTCAAGCCCGGGGGAGACCCTGGCAGGCTAGACGCTTTCTTTAGTAAGTCTTGGCGCGGCCTTTTAGACCTTCTGCACGTGCGTTGGGCCGGTACGGAATCGGCCCAAGGCCCGTCTCGGCCCAAGACCTCCCTGGCGGTGACCTCCCTGGTTTTACCTGAACCGCGGGGGCTCAATCTTGGAGTATTCCTCGGCCGCGCCGGGCACCCCGGTCTTTGCGCGTAGCGAGCCCCTACCGGAGGATCAAGCGATAGAATATGAGATCGAGGCGCTCGCCAAGAAGGGCTTGACGGGCTACGACGTCGTCGTCATCTTTGTCCGGCACCGAATCAGCCCGCTGGGGCGCCGTGAGCGGTGCGTCAGCGAGATGGGCGGATGGGAGGATCTGGACCGAGATTTTCATCAAGGTAAGTGCCTGCCGCGTTACTTTGTTTCCTCTTAAGCCGGGGCGCGTCGTGACCGCCTGCGACGCCTTGCAGGACTCTCGGCCCACGACGTTGCGCGGATTGCAGGCATGCTGCTGCCTATGGACAAGATTCACCACCCCATAAGATTCGTGAAGGATAAATTGTCAGCAGTACGCGCCCGTAAGGTGTTTGATTAAATCCCTGGCTGCGCGCGCCCTTGTGGGCTTTCCCTGGCTGCGCGCGCCCTTGTGGGCTTGACGTGGAAGGCGACCAAGGGGCCATGCAAGCCACGGGCTCCGTCGGGGAGCCTTTGGCCGCGCAACCATTGGCGACGTGCTCGCCGCCAGGGAGGTCGCTGGCGGCGTCTGGCGAGGCGTCAGCCCTGTCGGTAATGTCGGGCGAGGGAAGCCCGGCACCGGCATCGACCACGGCGGGTGTGGCGCGGGCAGGCGCGGAGACGCATGCGAGGAAGCGTATGGCGCCGGCGCAGCTAAGCCCTTTCCCTTTGACGTAGGTTGAGTGTTGGGCGTCCAGCGGCCCTTAAGCTCTGTTCTTTGCGCATGCCCAGGGCGCGGCGCCTTCGAAGAAGAAGAGGACGTACCGGCCCGTTCAGGGTAGCGACGATGAGGACGTCGCGCCGACGACGGGTTCGTTGCCGGTAGCGACGTCGCGGTGGGGGCCCACGAAAAAGGTCCCCGCGGGCCAGAAGAAGGTGGTCGTGCCCACCACAAGCAGTGTCGGCAGGCTGGAGACAGAGCTTTTTCTGCGCCCTACACCTGGGGTGTACGAGGGCACAGAGCTTGAACCAGCGCGTAAGTCTTCCCGCGCTGCTCGTTGTCATTACGCTTCTGTATCTGATTGCTATGCGTGTCTTCGATCGCAGTGCGTAGCGCCAAGGTGGCAGCTGGGGTGCTGCCTCCTTCTGCTGAAGCCAGGGCTGCCGAGAGTGAACCGGTTGAGCCCGAAGGAGGAGGATTCATGTCGCGATCGCTGGAGGTTGTCGGGCTGCTGAGGCCGACAGACGCGCGGGACAAGGAGAGGCGGCTGATTCGTGGGGGGTCATCGTCTTGCCTGCCGGTGGCGGTGCTGGATGCGTCCGACGAGGTCGCGGAGACCGTGAAGGTGGAGACCGCCAAGGTCTCGTTGTGGATTACGCCCCTATGCGTCGAAGGGCAATTGATCACTGGGGGATCGTCGACCTCTTCAAGACCCCGATCGGGAAAGCGCCCCCAGCGCCTGACCGACGCATGCTGCTGTTTGGTTGGGACTGGCAGGTGCGCGTGCTTACACCGTCGGGTTGGATGGACGTTTCGTTGCCCAGTGTGGCCCCGTTGGCGTCCGCGGGATGGATCTCCGCCAGCCCGGAGTGGGTGGAACAGGTGGACACCAGGGCGCGGTGCTCCGCCGAGGGAGGCCCGCCGACGTTGAAGATCTATTCAACTCCTGGCTTGACAAGAGAGGATCTCATGTGGCGCCTGGACGCCGCTCCTGTAGGCGAGCTGAATACCGCTCGCCAGCGTGCGGAAAAGGTGGAGGCCGAGGCAGAGCGGTGGCGGTTGGAGGCAGCAGGTGTGGTAGTGCCTCCTCGACCACGTCCAGTCATGGTGGTCGGCGCGGCACCTACGTTTCTGACCCCCGTGGAGGACGAGAGCGCGGCGGAGGCGGAGCTTCGGGCGGCGAAGGCTGGCCATGCCCTAGCAGAGGACACGGTGACCAGGCTCAAGGCGCAGCTTGTGGAGGCGCAGTATGCAGCTCACAGGGCCGCGGAACGGGCTGAGCAGACGACGGAAAGGCGAAAACTTGCGCAAGAGGTCGCCCAGCTCCTTGGCGAGCTCGAGTGATCTCAGGACGTCGCGGAGCAAGCAGTTCGGGCGAGGGCGCCTCGAGGAATCCCGCGCAACTTTGACACTTACTTTGGATATTTATTCAGCTTTGCTATTCTGTTTTCGATATTGCATATTCCTTGCTATATATTGAACCTGTCCAAGCTCCACATACTACTAACCTACAGGAAAAGTACCTTGCAATCGCTTTGTCACCTTCTGAGTGCAGGATACCATCAGTTATCGATTGATCTTGACAAGCTGTAGGGTAAGAACTTGTAAGAGCTTGGTGAGAGCTTCGAGTGTGAGAGACTTGTCGATTCCAGCACCTATTAGTAGATAGGGTTATACATCTCTTTGTGTATTTTCTTGTCTACTACTAACAATGGCAGGTCCACATATGAAGAAAAAATTTTCTTCCATGGAGGATGATATTGAGGATTCCCCACACTTGACAGAAAGAGAAAAGAAATGCTTTCGGAAAATTAAAAAGGAGTGTCTTGAGTCTCTGAAGAAACCAAGAGGTGAGACGGTCGAGCATGAGATTCTCCCTTCGACCAATAATACGAAAATACCATTAAACAAAGAACTGAAGCCTGCATGACCAAAGAAGAAGGATAGTAAATGTACTTCAATTAATAAAGATAAGAATGTGCTTACTATTCCTACGACTAACCCTAGAGGCAAGAATGAACAAGATGGTGTGCACCTGAGGGCTATAATGACGGACAAATATATGAGCCTTATGTCCCAACATGTACTTAGTGCACCACCGGAGCATGCTAGTCAGACTCAACGCAACAACTTATTTCAAACTAAGTTTGTTGTGCAAGAACGTGCAGTGCATGTCATTATTGATGGAGGAAACTTAGCAACTTCGCAAGTCAAAACATGGTTTGGCTTGACCACGACTCCAATTCAGCAACCATACTGGATTGAATGGTTCAATTCTTGTGGTAAGGTTCAGGTAACAAAAACTGTGCGAGTGCCTTTCTTTATTGGTTCTTACCATGATTATGTTGATTGTGATGTTTTACCTATGGAAGCTTGCTCACTTTTATTAGATAGACCTTGGTTATATGATGTAGAAGCTATTCACAATGGTAGAACCAATCAATATTCCTTTCTATTTAATGGAAAGAAAGTGGTTTTGCAACCCATGAATCCTGCTGAAATAATCAAAGATAAACAAAAGAGAGCTAAAAATCATGAACCGGAGGGTGACAAAATTGCTAGCAATGCGCAAAACACTGATACAAAGAAAAAGGAGGTAGTTCATTTTGATAAAACTGTGACCTCCCCTCTATTGTCTCTAACATTTTGCAGGAGTATAAGAAGGAGTCGAGGACGACTCCAATTCAAGAAGGGGAGGATATGATGAGGACATCACTAGCGTGGATATGATTAGGGTGACCGCTGCCCCTCCTTCCTCTCCGACCGCTACAACGACTACCGACGCTGCTCCATCTTCGTTGCCGAGGGGCCTTAATCCAGAAGCCCAGCTTTTCAAGCCTTCTCCAAAGAAGCGTCGCAACAATACAAAGACTCGCGAGGTCTCGACGACCCAAGGAAAGCCCACATGGAGGCCAAAGACGTCAAAAAGCCCGGTTCGGCCATCCAGCAGCACGTCAACTTCAAACGGGCATAGCTTGGGCTACCGAACTCCGATTTTGGCGTGCGACCACTCGTTGGAAAGCTTAGGAGATAAGCTTTCCAATGGATCCAGCCCCATACCTAAATTCATCCAGGAGCATCGGGAAAATGCAGAAAAATGTTTCAGGCCAGAAACTCAGGGTGCTGCGACACCGTATTTTTGGGCCTATGGCCCATGTAACTTAGGGTTTTGGTGGGTGCCCCTATTTTGGCCGCCCTACACCTCCTGGCCGCCGCTATATATGTGGCCGGTGCCTCTCTTTTACGCTTAGGTTTTGTTGTGTTTTGGTTGACCCCGTGTGCGTCCCTCCTCGTGTTCGCGTGTGTCGACTAGACCACCCGTGACGAAAAACAGAACCTCACCCTTTTATGAGTTGATTTATCAGTTATCATCTTGTTCTTGCTTGTTCTCGATTGCTAGCAGGTTCAAGGGTCATTCGTGCCTTGCTCGGTTGATCGACTCGTGTGGTGCCTTGCGATTGATCGACGTATCGTTCTCATCAGAAGATCGGGCCGACCTAGTGCGCATCAGCGGCCGCACCCTCAGGTAGCTCGGGCATGGGACCGCGGCCAGCGTAAAAATCCTCCAACTGGTGAGCCCACGTGCGGTAGTTGCGCAGGCCATGGCCGGGGCACTGGTGGAGGCGGCAGAAGAGACTGGGATCATGGAACGGGTCCTCACCCCTACCCTGATGCTACGGACGGGGAGGCCAGCCCTGAGGAGGCCCCTGGCCGCAGCGCGGCCTGCCTCCGGCCTGGGGAGGTCGCTGCGGTCGTTGCTGTGGCGGGCGCACCGGCGGAGGGCACTGCGGATGCGGGCACTCGGGCTGGTCGGGCTCGACAGCGGCGATGAACTTGACGGGCTGCTCCGGCCGCTTCTTCTTCTTCTTGTTCGCCTCAGTCTTGCCGCCGTCGCCGACCTTGGCCTTTTTCTTCGTGCGGCCCCTCTTGCGCTCAACCGCCTCGGAGGCGTTGACGCAGAGGGCCGCGGTTCGGAAAAGCTCACTCGTGGTATTGACCGGGTGGAGCTCGAGGTCCTCAGTGTAGCGCCGGTCCCTCACACCATCCTTAAAGGCTTCAATGATGGCTTCATCTGAGATGCAGGAAATTGTGTTGCGGGCTCTGACGAACCGGAACACAAATTCCTGGAGACTTTCATCGTCTCGCTGCACCACAAGCTTGAGGTCCTGGGGCGCCCAGAGCGGGCGTAACGCCCCTGGAAGCTCGTGCGGAGGGCATCCTGCAGCTGGGCTCAGCTGCGGATGGAACCGGGACGCTGGTTGAACAGCTAGGTTCGGGCCATGCTCTCAAGCACGGTGGGGAAGCAGTTGAGCAAGACGGCCTCATCTCCCCCTCATAGCTCGGATGGCGGTGGTGTAGATGGACATGAACTCCTCGGGATTCTTGCTCCCGTCAAACTTCTCGATTGCCCCGGGCTTGAACCTCGGTGGCCATGGCGCCTCACAGCATCCCGAAAGCGGGCCTAGGCGGGAAAACACTCCGCCTGGGGCACGCGACGAACCTTCGGAGGAGGAGGCTGTCTGGGTCTAGCGCGAGCGGCTGCGGTTGCGGCGGGAGCGGTTTTGAGTGCCGCTGTGGCCAGAGCAGTTCGTGCGCCAGATGTACGTTTTGCTCCTCGTGCTGGGCGATGCTGCAGGTGATGGCACCGAGGCCTTCAGCGATGGCTGGGCCCATGTTCGCCATGGTGAAGCCACGTGGGTCCTTCTCCAAGTCGCGGACGACCGTGGCGATGGCGCGCTCCTTCTGCTGGCTGCGCAGGAGCGGGTTGGTCATCGTCTCAATGAGAGAGTCGACCGGCCGGCAGTGAGCCAGGGTGCGCTGGCGGCTGTCCTCGCGGAAGATCCCATCCATGACGCGGCGGACGGCATCGCGGAAGAAGTCCCGGCCTGCAGCGTGACGGCGTAGCTGTTCCTGGGCCTCCTCATTCCAGACGTCATCGTCGACCGTGGCTGCGAAGACGCAGCGAGACGTGCGTGAGGCCGGGGGAAACGTCCCGGTGTCGCCAGCGGAAGCAGAGTCACCCAACAGCTCAAACTCCATGGGAGTCTCGCTGACGTGGGTCTCGGAGGGATCCGACTCAGGGAGCGACTCCTCAGGGCGAAGCTCTGCCCCTGGGGCAAGAGAGCTGTCAACCTCCATCTCGTCTGCCCACGCTTCGACGAGGTACTCCTCTCGCTAACCCTCGTACGATGGGATCAAGTCGTCTAGATCATCGCACTCATCGAACTCGAGGTCCAGGACCTCGTCGCTGCTCGGAATCTCAGGCATGTCCGAGGGAATGGAGTGTTGTGGGGTGCTCATGGGCCCCACAGTAGGCGCCAGCTGTCGATGTCTGGGAAACGCGTCCCTGAAGGGCAGCGGGTCCACGGACTGGCAAACGAATTTGTAGTTGGTGTGAGGCCCAACGACCACCCTTCTCAGCAGCCCGAGGCGGCGGCTGAGCCTGCGGGGGCTCAGGCCGCGCGGTCTTCCCGGACAGGGCCTGGTGCGACTTGGCGATCCGGGTACTAATCCTTCATACGGTGAGGGAGAAAGAGGAAGAGAGAGAGAGAGAGAGAGCAATACAAACCGTGAAGACACAAGCGATTTACCCTGGTTCGAGCCCCCACTACCGGGTAATAGCTCTACTCCAGCCTTATTGATTATGTGGTGGAAAACAGTACAAGAGGTTCCGAGACCGGGCTTGAAGGCACCGATCCCGAGCTTACAGGGGAGTTTCGGACACTCCGATGGCTAAGGACTACGGCTACTGCTAAGGAAGCTTCGGATGCGTGTGCTGCGTGTTTCACATGCCGATTGGAGGATGCCCCTTCTCGTAGGGCAGTTCCTCCTTTTATAGGTGTGGCGGGTCGTCCGGAGCTGATTCGGCGGGCCCCGCACCCGTCTCTGCTTTAGTGGCAGTGCCATTGTCTCATTCCGGGGCTCTGTCTGGTCCGAAGCCTGCAGGGAGAAGCTTGGTCAGGTTAGTACTGGACACGTGTTTGTCTGGGAGCGCCTACACGGGAGATAAGCATGCTTTAGGAGAAAACAATTTCCCTTTATCCCCAATATAGCATTGACTGGGCCGAGCCAGCCTCGCGCCACCCGTTGGGGGGCGTCGCGTAACGTGACAACCGTCACCGCATGCCAAAGGGGGCAAACGACAAACCGGGTTGCCCGCGTGCCTCTCCACGGGCTGCGGATTCCCGCGGAGACACAGTTCCTCCCGGTCAAGGCCGGGGAAAGTGAGGTGGGGGCATGATAGTTGTCGCCACCTGCCTACGGACAGGCCCGCGGGACTCTCTCCCGGGTTAAGGATAGCCCGGGAGGTGCGCCACGCTCCTGGCTGGGACCCAGGGAGGCGCGGTTGACCTGGTCAAGCCCGGGGGAGACCCTGGCGGGCTAGACGCTTCCTTTAGTACGAGCAGGGGCGGCCTTTTAGACCTTCTGCACGTGTGGTGGGCCGGTAGGGAATCGGCCCAAGGCTCGTCTCGGGATGGGCCGCTTATCAATCACCAACACAGACAGATGACCCGTAGCAATAAATAAGTTGATGTGAAGCATACCAAGCAAAGATGACCACACATTTTCTTTCCTAATACGGACTCGGAGAGTAAAAAAATGACCTGCGAAATTAGGTCGCACTTGCGCAAGCACGAGGGCCTGATATTTGCATACCATTCACGTTAATCGAAGAGAAATGGGAAGATCTACATCGTTGATTGTTGTTCGTCCGAATTATAACAACCTAGATTAAAAGCTACAAGAAAAACTAAAAAAACTTTTAAAAGAAGTTTATATCAGATACAAAGTTAGAAAAGGAGTCCATATCAAATACAAACTTTATTCGTGCAAACATATGAGACACCATGCTTGTCATATAATTAAAACAGGAGCTAATGAAGCCAACATGTTAATAAAAAAAATTCTCATATAAATTAATATAAATAAAATATCTACACTATCGATTTCGGTGGTGCCAGATTATATCGGTTTAGATTGAAGGTCAAATATTAGAAACTGGGAATTAAAAATAAAAGTCCATACCAAGGCCTTATTTGTTTCAGATTAAGGTTGAGGTAAGTTTTACTGTAGCAAATTTATGACCTCCTTAAATGACGTTTTAAAAATTTAAAAAATATGAAATTTTTTTTACAAACACTATGAAGAGCTATCTAAAACCCTACAAATATTATTACAAAATATTACATCATTTGGATTATACAAAAATAACAATTTAATTTAATTTAAGCTAAAACAAACAAGGCCCAAGTTAAAAGAAAGAGTCCCTACCGGCTCCAATAAAATCAAGTGTTTTAAATAGCGTGCTAAACACTTTAGCGAAGTCCTCCCAGAAACGCTAAGACGTGCTATAGCAACGCTAAGATATTTAGCGTTTTCCCAAAAAAATGCAAAATGCAGGGAATCACAGCAGCTATTTAAATCCAACAAGCCAACATAAATTAAATCTGCAGCTCTCCTGCATATTTGTCTAACAGCCTAACAACTTAAGTACTTAACAAGTCCAACAATAAGGCAACAGGTAATAGCAGTACAGGCGCCGCCGCCCTCAAAGTTTCAGAAGTGAGAATGAAACCAAAAACGTTGGACTGGGGAGTGGTAAGGGATAGGGTTCCTGTTCCTGGTCAATTGAGTGGATTTGGGCCGTATATTGTGTGGATTTGGGCCGCCAGCCGTTGAATTTAGCTCTGCATCAAATTTTGGCCCAAAGAGCTATAGCGACGCTAAATTGGCCTATTCGCGGCGCGGTTTAGCGCGCTATTTCGCGCTATAGCGGTCTTAGCGTCAATAGCGTCAAAATGGTCAAAAGCATAGCGCCAGTGTCTCCCAGACGCTATAGCGCGCTATTTAAATCCATGATAAAAACATAAAAATGTAAATTCAAAATAAAAAATAACAGAAATAAGAGTAGATGTCGTATTAATATAAATAGATTAGGCCTACTACAATCACAAATAAAATATTTTAAAAAATACAAAATAATAGAAATAAGAATCGATATAAGACTAATTGAAAGAGTACATGTCAAACTGCAAATACAGATAAACGAGCTAGGTGGCCCGCTCGTTTGCGTGGCTAGATTTGTTTTGGTATATAGTGTTCATCTCTAACTCATAATCTATCTCTAACATATTAGAAATGATTTAGAGTTTATCAGTAATATATTATATCAACTTTAGTATTTAATATGAATTTCTAATATTTTCTTTTAATCTAAGCCGCATAAATCTTTTATTTTTTTCTTTGATTAATCTATCCCGTTATAATTTGGTCCCACAATTGATTGAACAGATAAAATAACCATATTATATACGGCACCACAAAATCAATGGCATAGATCTTTTATTTTTGCTTGATTTATGAGAGAATTTCTTTGATTGATTTTGGCCGTTTTAATTTGGTCCTACCGTTGATCAAACCGCTGAAATAATTTGGATGATGTGGATGAACGTGGTGGTTTCTTTTTCCCCTCCTTTATATATATAACGAGCAAGGTAGCCCCCGCGCGTTTGCGCGGCTAAATCTGTGTTGACATATAGAGTTTATCTTTAATTCATAATATTTTTTAGGCTAATCTCCAACTCATAATCTATCTCCAATAAATCAGATCAAATTTAAAGTTTATCTCTAATATATTAGATCAGCTTTATTAGTTATCTTTTCAATCTTTTCAATATTGACCTCTTTTTAATCTTTTCAATATTGACCGTTAGAGTTACATAATAATATCCATATTCGACGATGTAGATTTTTCTTTTTTTTTACGATTAACGTGAGAATCTCTACCATTTTTTATTAACGTGGGAATTTTTAGGATTTTAGAATTAATGTGGTGGCTCCGTTTAACTCTGCTTTATATAGATGGCGAGCGCCAGGCGTCGGCGCTCGGTCCGGACCAAGCTGAGCAGTTGGATCACCGCTACCACTCCAATCCTACGCACTGCGTGCGCCCGCGTCCCTGTGTCCCAGGCAGTTGTTAGTCGTTGCAGTTCACCAATTTTCCAATTAAACTTCTGATTTTTGTATAAAATTCAAACAGTGTTCAAAAAGTGTGGAACAAATTTCATAATTCTTGTAAAATCGTGAGCAACCCATTTTAAATACTTTTTATTTTTTGATTTTTTCACTTTTTCAATTTTTTTTGATGTGAAACTAGGAAAAGTCACTTATGAAACTTACACTTTATACTTGCGAAATTTAGCCGTGTACTGATGAAACTTGGCCATGTGCTGATGAAATCTGATGAAACTTGAATGAAACTTCGATGTAACCTGATGAAACTTGGATGAAATCTGTTGAAACTGGAATTGACCTGATGAAACTTGTATGAGACCTGTTGAAACCTGATGAAACTTGCATTAAACCTGATGAAACTTAACAGTTCAGCAAGTTTAATATATATGAAATCCAAGTTTCAGTATGTGAAACTCAAGTTTCAGTAGGCGAAACCCAAGTTTCACCAGGTAAGTTTGAAGAGTTATATGACAACATGTATCTTGTTTTGTTCGTAAAAATACGAGGAATATGTTGGTACAAACGGTTTGTGGATTGGAGTATCTAGTCAAAAATTATGGCCATTCAAAAAAATGCTTGTGGGACCCACTTCCATGTGCCACGCTCCCCCTATACCCGCGCGCGTCGCTGCGGGGGTCCGGGCGCGCGCTCGCGTCGGACGTCCGCACAGTGGCGTTTCCCTATATAGATAGTAGATAGATAGATTTTTTTATCTTATCGATGCCAGTAGGCAAAGAGTAGCAGTGCTATATTATGCATTTTCTGCGTTGTTTATTCCCCTCTTTGTAATCCATTTCCATTTTTGGACTTTGGATCTGAATGCGATGTGAGTTGCATGCTCCGCTCCGAGGTGGCGCGGCACCGCTTGTTGCATGCAAAAGCGCTTGCATGGGTCGTAGCTGCCGGCCACAAGCCATCATTACGCTAATCAAAGCATAGAATGTTATGGGAGGATCCCTTGCTTCGAAACATCCTGTGCCGGATCCTCTGTGGCCGACTGAATTGCCTTGCAGTGCAGCATACCTGCATCAGTACCGGACTACCAGTCAAATTAAGAATCCAATCCTCTTGATCTAATCATAGGAAACTGTACAATAAATTGTACAATGCAACTTTTTTCATAGACTTGTGTAATAGCCATTAATTAGCCAAGGTGGCATTTCATTGATCGGCCTTGAAGTTAGATATAGTAACAACGAGCAAGGTGTCTCACGCGTTTGCGCTGCTAGATTTGTATTGGCATATAGAGTCTATTTTTAACTCATAATCTTTTTTAAGCTATTGTCCAACTTATAATCTATCTCCAATATATTAGATCAGTTTTAGTAGTGATCTTTTTAATCTTTCTAATATCCATATTCAACGATGTAGATTTTTCTTTTTTCTACGATTAACATGAGAATTTCTACTATTTTTCGATTAACGTGAAAATTTTTAAGATTTTAGAATTAATGTGGTGGCTCCGTTTAACTTTGTTTTATGTATGTAGTAGAAGATATATAGATGTGCAAACTTGATCCTTGTAAATTAACAAGTAACACGGTCTCTATAGGGATGGCAATCGGGTGGGTATCTCCGGGTACACCTCTGATATACCCGAAACCCGAAGACTCCACCCATACCCGAACCCGAAAATACCTATGGGTATATACCCGCGCCCATACCCCAACCCGTCAGGTACCCGAAACCCGACGGGTACCCATACCCGAAAGAAGCAATCAAGCACACAGTTAGGGGAGGAGAGGGAGAGGGAGGAGAGAGGGGGGCATGGCAGTAGCCGGCTCAGCGGCGGCGACCCAATGCGGCGACGGCGAAGGCCCGGTGCTGCTCGACGACGGCGGCGGCGGCGGCGGCCCGTTGCAGAGAGACCAAGGGTGGGGGGAGAGAGAGGAGGGCCACGGCGGCCCGATGGGGAGCCATGGCGGGAGGCGGCTCGGCGTCGGTGACGGCGGCGGCGGTGGCCCGGTGCTGCTCGATGACGGCGACCCGATGGGGGGCCATTGCAGGAGGCGGCTCGGCGTCGGTGACGGCGGCGGCGGCGGCCCGGTGCTGCTCGACGACGGCGACCCGATGGGGGGCCATTGCAGGAGGCGGCTCGGCGTCGGTGACGGCGGCGGCGGCGGCCCGGTGCTGCTCGACGACGGCGACCCGATGGGGGGCCATTGCAGGAGGCGGCTCGGCGTCGGTGACGGCGGCGGCGGCGGCCCGGTGCTGCTCGACGACGGCGACCCGATGGGGGGCCATTGCAGGAGGCGGCTCGGCGTCGGTGACGGCGGCGGCGGCGGCCCGGTGCTGCTCGACGACGGCGACCCGATGGGGGGCCATTGCAGGAGGCGGCTCGGCGTCGGTGACGGCGGCGGCGGCGGCCCGGTGCTGCTCGACGACGGCGACCCGATGGGGGGCCATGCCAGGAGGCGGCTCGGCGAGTCAGCATCGGTGATGACGGCGGCGGCCGATGCGGGATGGGGGATGGGGGATGAGGGTTAGGGTTACGCATTTGTGGTGTGGGGGCTGGGAGAGCAAAGCCTCAGTGCCTCACGCGGCCAGCGGGATTTATGGTGTTGGGTCTGGCAACATGGCCCACCGGTCAGTCAGAGGATTCGGGTAACCCATGGGTACAGAATGGAACCCGTACCCGAACCCGAAACCCGCGGATACCCGAACCCGAAAAACCCATGGGTATAGGTTGATACCCATACCCATGCCCATCGAGTCGGGTACCCGTGGGTATCCGAACCCATGAGTATTTTTGCCATCCCTAGTCTCTAGCTAAAATTTTATGGCAAGTCTAGCACCCTTTTGGTTAGGTAGTGACACACTGACACTATAACATGTACTTACGACTTCTATAAATCGTCCCACACACGACGCTATTCGAAAATTAATTAAATATTTGTAAGAGTAAATTGTAAACATGACACTCGAGGATTACAACTACGTACACAAAAACACCAAAACAAAGTCAAAATACAATAGATGCTATAATAAAGCTGGGTTTATTACACACAAGCCTTTACAAGCCGACTTACATCTTTGTCAGATATTTTTGACCCAAACTGTCCCCCTTCTTCTTCCTTCTCCCTCCTATCCGCTCTCTTTTCCATCTCCGGCGGCCAAGGCCATACGCCGCGCTTCCTCTAGCAGTCAAAAGCCTGAACCATGCCCGTCCGGAATATCATTTGCTCCTACCTCCCCAGGTCGTCCTTTATCTGTGCTGACTGCTGGCCAAGGCTGTCCTCTACCCACACCGCCTCATGCTGTGCCGCCCTAGGTTGACTTAAGTTAGACCTGGATTGTTGATGCTCTAAGAGCACTCGCAGCGCAATCATGTTGGCCTTTCCTACAACTATAACGTAGGATGGATCACTGAGGGGAAAGATAATTAATAAGAAGAGTTTCTTTTTATATAAGAGAAAATCTCTATCCTAAAAAGAAGGAAAAAATGTAATAATAAATCACATTGAGGGGCATTGTGTCATGTCTACATGGAATATATTGAAATGAATTAAATTAACTACTATATATTGCATTGGGATGTATGAATGTATTTATACACCTATTTATGTGACTTTTTGCACGTTTAAAACTGACATAAAGAAACCATGGCCCTAAGTAAAGTCATTAATTTAATTGGTATTTCTAACAAGGTCTCTGTGGAAGGTGAGCGTAACGCACATGTGTAACACATCTCTCTTAAGCATTTGGTCTCGCTTCGCTAAAAGCGTCAACACGAAAGTAATACTACCTCTGGTCATGAAAACAAGTTGCTGTTGACTTTTGGACATACCTTTGACCATTCATCTTATTTAAAAAATTATGTAAGTTATCATTTATTTTATTGTGAGTTGTTTTATCATTGAAGGTACTTTAAGAAGTACTTATATTTATGGATGTTTATATTAAATTTTTTAATAAGACGAATGGTCGAAGACGTAACCAAATATCAACGGCGACTTGTTTTATGACCGGAGGTAGTATATTTTAGGCTGCTGTGAACTGTGTTGCCAGGTTGTAACGGAAACAGCGCAACGTCAATGACCAACAAGGTGATACTTTATTCATAGTGAGGCGTTATATTTTGGAAAGATGGATGTGTATAGTCATGATTTGAAGCAAGCGTGTGGACAATAAGGTTTGTAATGCCCGCTGGAGAGAAAGCTGTTGCGCACCACGCTAGCGAGGGAGGGCGTGAATTGATGGTAACGTAGCTCTCGATTAGATGGCAGTCGTAGCAACGTGGTTCGAGAGCAAGGGCGGAGTCGAACAGGTGATCAGACGCGAAGATCTCATTGACATATGGAGATGATGACATATATTTTTTTTTTGGGTCCGCGAAGCTGTCGTCATTGATTGATTTCTATAACCGTGACAAATAGGCAACAACATACATCGTACAATGTAGTTTTGCAACCGGCATAACAATTCTGAGTATCAAGTTGTTCATTCAATCGGTTCTAAATCAACAGTGATCAGGTGTTCTGTCGTACTGACGGCAGGTTTCAAGCGTATCAGTGTGGTCCAATCAGTGTCCGGAAGAAACAAACTAATACGTTGACCTATACGATTAATAAAGTGCATACAAGAGAACTATTCGCCGGTGCTCGCCACTTCATGCTTTTAGAAGTCGCGATATATGATGCAGATGCAGGATTTGCGTTTACGCCTTCACTACGCTAGCTGCGCTGCACTGTAGCGGTCGGGCATATTCGTGTATAAGCATGCATATAATATAACAAATACTTTCTTCCTGCCGGCGGCCATGCATAGCAGTAAAGGCAAGCTTTCTTGGCCTTCGTGTCGTGCGATAGAGATGATTCAAAGCCATTTAGAGTACGTAAAATGGTTGAAATAATAGTTGTCTTTAATTATTAACATGTCATCTAGAAACAATAATAGAGATAACATGTACGATGATAGAGATGGATGAATGTTTTTATAGGTAATTTGCTCACAAATAAAGTTTCTTAATTTTCGTATTGAGTCGACTCTTACTTAAGAGATAGCTTAAATATCTATGCACACACTCTCTCTTTCATATTATCAATCAGCTGATATGACATTATTTAGAGATGACTTACTGCAAAGGTAAACTATTGTACATACTCTTAAATGTAGAAACACGAGTAGTCCCGTGAAATTATTTTTAAAGGGCATGAATTTAACTTATTCATTTAGATATTTTTCTCTGTAGCTTATTTAGCCGATTTATTCAATTATTTGACTTATCTCCTAACTTTAAAAACATTTAGGTAACATCGAGAGTTCTATTAACTTTGTTCAACTTATGTTTTATAGCTTTTATATAAGTCTTCGAGATATAAAAAAAAGAAAGACCATATCATTTTAATTTTAAACGAATATAATTAAATAGATAGATAAATAAAAAACTTCTGATAAACAGACGAGTACCACCCCTCACATCTTTTACTTTGTGACCCCTATAAACAAAGAAAATTATATTGAAGATCCCTGCGGATTTATTTATAGCTCAAATCCCATTAATTGCTCACAGATGTTGGAATAGTCCCACATTGAAAGTGGGGCGAGGACCTCAGCATGGTTTATAAGAGTGAGGGTGCACCCTCTCATTGAGCTAGCTTTTAGGGGGAGATGTGGTCCAAGAGATCTAAAGCCCACTGCTGTACGTTGGGTCTGCATATGCGGCACGCCGTGGGGTGCTCGGCGGGAGCGTGGAGGACGGCCCGACCATCAATTGGTATCAAAACCCCACATTGATAGTGGGGAGGGCCCATCATGGTTTATAAGGGTGAGGTCTTTAATTTGGGGGGAGATCCGACCAAGAGACATAAAGCCTATTGCTGTATGTTGGGCCTGTATATGCGGCAGATCAACGGCTTGGGGTGCTCGGTGGACGGCCCGGCCATCAACAGAGACGGTAAGGTGGAGCAAGTCCGAGGCGACCAACACTGTTGCCGAACTCATCACCTATCGTCTTGACCCGATCGGGTTTAGAAACAAGAAGTCACCCGGAAAGCCATCGTCCTAGCCTTGCCGAAGCATTGAACATTTGATTTTGTAGCATGAGAGCGATTTGATCATGGCTAGTGGCGGACGGCAAAGTCACTTTCCACACAAAGGCCAACGCTGCATAGCAGAAGTGAGGGCAAAGGGTCCATCGATTCATTCTCCTAGCAAATATATTCCACTTCCGATATCTTGGACAATAACGCATGTTTACCTCCATCCCACGTACTCCTTCGCAGGGATTGCTGGCAAACCGGTCATCACGTACTCACTCCGTTTTTTTTTTTTGACACATTTGACTTTTTAACACGTATTTAACCATTCGTCTTATTCAAAAATTTAGTGCAAAGATGTAAAAAAAATAAGACATATTTAAAGTAACTCTATTGATAAAACAAATCACAACAAAATAAATGATATTTACAAAAAAAATTTGAACAAGGCGAATGGTCAAAGGCGTGTCGAAAGTCAAAGGCGTCAAATAAAAAAACGGAGGTAGTATCTCCTGCCTAAGAACCTTAATTTGCCCATGGTTAAATACCCAGAAGTTAAAATATATAAATATAAAATACTCTCCCTGATTAAGTACCCAGAAGTTAAAATATACTAGCAAGCGTGCACATGCAAAGCATGTCGGAGCAATGCTGATATCAACAATTTGTAGAAAAAAGTAACATTTAGGACACGTGTAATTTTTCTATTTGCCTATATCTATATGGAGCAGGTGTAGGAGCATTCTTTATTGCATTGGTTGTCTCATTCGGTTGATATTAACGTGGCTCATCTCATGAAATATCTGAACAAGTAAAATTAAATAACAGATAATCAAGATATAGATATCGGTATAGATTAATTAACGGGAGCAATAACATGCAAATAATTGGTTTTTATTAACAGATCAATTTTGTACATGGATGTACACATAAATACATGTGACACTTACTCATTTAATTAAAAGTAGCGATACGTTCTCTCGATGGGCCGGTCTGGTTATAAATTATAATTATATATGTGCATCACAATTGTTATTTACTGCGCTGCAAGCTTAATTAACAAGTTGTATACGTCCAACACATTGACATGGAGGGGAGCATACTGGAGCGTATTCTTAAGAGAGCTACGTAATACTCCTACTTTTATAGTAGTTTTGAATTTATTCCACCACCCTGTCCGGGCAGACGTTTCATATGTATGAGTATATATGATTGGGGCGTACATGCCTGCTCCCGTCCTATTTATAGTGTTACTGTGCTAGTCTGTTAGTTCTAGTTTAGGAAGAATTAGGAAAAATTATTAGGAAGATTTATAATGGGAGAATAAAAAATAATCTCGTGTATATATGGGCAAGAGTCCATGGTCTCTACGGGTGCTAGTCTGTTAGTTCTAGTCTGAGAAGAATTAGAAAAAATTAGAAAGATTTATAATGAGAGAATAAAAATTAATCCCATGTATATGTATATATATGGGCAAGAGTTCATGGTCTATACTATCGAGTTGTGGGCAAGACTCCGTGGTCTATACGTATCGAGTGAAGAGTCAGTGGTCTATATGTATCAAGTCAAGAGTCCGTGGTCTCTAAATATATGTATATATGGGCAAGGAAAAGAGTCCTTGGTCTATACGTATCGAGTGTGGGCAAGAGTCCGTGGTCTATACGTATCGAGTCAAGAGTCCGTGGTCTCTAAGTATATGTATATATGGGCAAGAGTCTGTGGTCGATCTATACATATTGAGTTATGCGTAAGAGTCTATGATCTATACGCATCAAGTCAAGAGTCTGTGGTATATACGTATCGAGTCAAGAGTCCGTGGTCTCTACGTATATGTATATATGGGCAAGAGTCCATGGTCTATACGTATCGAGTTATGGGCAATAGTCCGTGATCTATACTTTTCGAGTCAAAAGTCCATGGTCTATACTTGATAGCAAACTTTTGAAAAATTATGGCTGTTGGATGATTTATTGAGGAAATAGACGGATGTGATTTGTAGTTGGATCTAGGCCAATTGCTCAATTATAGAGTAGTTTAGAGAAATATAAAATACTCTCCCTGTTTCACTATATTTGTCCATGGCATTGAGAAAATACGTTTCACAATGTTTGTCTATTTATAATATCAAGTGTAGTTATTGTGATATTTCCACCCTTTGCCCTAATTAAATGCTTATTAAGAAGAAAAGTAGTCGTAACATACAATTAAACGAGCGAGGTGGCCCGCGCGTTTGCGCGGCTAGATTTGTTTCGGCATATAGAGTTTATATCTAACTCATAATCTATCTCTAATATATCAGATTGGATTTATAGTTTATCTCTAATATATTATATCAGCTCTAGCATTTAATCTGAATTTCTAATATTTTCTTTTAATCTAAACAACGTAGATCTTTTTTTTCTTAATTTACATGGGAATTTCTTCGATTAAGCTGGGCCATTATAATTTGATCCCACCGTTGATCAAACGGCTTCAATAATCATAATATATCAATTTTAGTATTTAATCCAAAATTTCTAATATTGTTCTTTTAATCTAAGCCGTTATAATCGGGCCCTACAAAAACCAACGGCATAGATATTTTATTTTTTCTTGATTTATGCGAGAATTTATTTGATTGATCTAGACCGTTATAATTTGGTCCCACCGTTGATCGAACAGCTGAAATAATTTGATGATGTGGACTAACGTGGTGGCTCCGTTTTCCTCTACTTTATTAATATAACGAGCGAGGTGTCCCACGCGTTTGCATGGCTAGATTTATTTAGACATATAGAGTTTATCTCTAACTCATAATCTATCTATAATATATCATATTGGATTTAGAGTTTATCTCTAATATATTATATCAAAATTAGTATTTAATCTAAATTTCTAATACTTTCTTTTAATCTAAGCCGCATAGTTCATTTATTTTTTTCTTGATTTATGTGAGAATTTCTTTGATTAATCTAGACCGTTATAATTTGGTCACACCGTCGATCAAACGGCTAAACTGAACATATTATATCATCTTTAGTATTTAATCTGATTTCATAATATTTTTATTTTAATCTAAACCATTATAATCCGGCCCCACAATAATCACGGCATTGATATTTTTTTCTTGATTTCTGTGATAATTTTTTTATTGATCTAGGATGTTATAGTTTGGTCCCACCATTGATCGAACGGTTGAAATAATCTGGGTGATGTATAATTTCTAATATATCGGATTAGATTTAGAGTTTATCTTTAATATATTAGATCTACTTTAATAATTTGTTATATAGATTAATATTGATCGCTAGATTTATGTAACATTATCCCCATCCAACGATGTAGATCTTTTCTTTATTCTAATTATCATGAAAAACTCTATATTTTTCAGATTTAGAGTTTATCTCTAATATATTAGATCAACTTTAGTAATTTGTTATAGAGATTAATATTGACCGCTAGATTTACATAACATTATCCACATCCAACGATGTAAATATTTTCTTTTTCTGATTAACGTGAAAATTCTAGCATTTTTCAATTAACGTGGGATTTTCTAGGATTTTAGGATTAATGTGATAACTCCGTTTAACTCTGCTTTATATATATATTGGATGGATAGATAGAAGATAGGGGTATCAGGTATGATGGTTTTTTCACGTTGTTTTTTTCTTAAAACTACTATTTCCTTGATTAGTGCGTATGACGTGCTATGGACAAAAATAATGAAACGGAGGGAGCACTTAATTAACTCTACGTACCCATCCTGCTATAGCAACCTCAACACATCTACCATTACCCCGGCCCAGACATCGGGACTCCTAAGTCCTAACTCTACACATCCCGCTAGCAACCTCGACATATATCTACCACTGGCACGTACCCCAGAAGAACTCATACGTACCCTAGACGAACTCTCTTCTTGCCATCGGCGAAGAAGACAAAAATATATGGCCAGGATCAGAGGACCGGAGCACAGAGCCTTGCTCTCACCTTTGATAAAGTCGCAGAAGAGAGAAAGAGGGGGCTATGGATGGTGGTAGGGTTTACGTTGATTTGGGTGCGACATCTATTACTATAATTTTGAAAAATCTATATAAAAATATTATATATAAAAATCAAAGAAGTATCCCACGTTAATTGGAGAGGACAAAGAAGATTTACACTGTCTATTGTTGTAGGGTCCAAATTATAACAACTTAAAATAAAATATATTATTGTGGGTTCAAATTATAATAGTTAGATTAAAAGAATAGTTTACCACAATAATAAAATAAAAGCAATTCGAAATGAGTTTATATCAAATACAAAATTATATAAGGAGTACATATTAAATACGAAATTAGAAAAAAAACCATATCAAATACGAAATGCAAGATTTAGCTGTATAAATACGTGAAACACCTCGCTCTTGTTCGGAGAAAGCGAGAGATGTTTTGGTTTATCGCATTAATCCTTATTATGTGCATGCATGTGTCAGACTAGACTATATCACTAATTCACTATAGCCGTTGTATAGGTATCTATGCTCACACTATATTTGGAATAAGAACAACTGGCCAGCTTGCCCTAAAATAATCAAGGCATGTTATAAACCTTGCCGGTTAGAGCACGCACATTAGTATATATCAATTTTTTAAGCATGCATTGATATAGAAAGAAAAAAAAGGTATGTGAAACGATTGGGAGGAGAGAAGTGGGGTCTAATTAAGTAGTAATTATACATGATCAATGAACTATAGAGAGAGAGACATGCATGCATGCAAAATACATCAATCACTTTACCTTTTTTTTACACAGATGACAAACGTGTTTGAAATAAGATTAGTGCATGTTAAGCTTGAACACGTACGTAGCTATGGTACTTGCATGATTTTATGGTCATTTCAATATGTACTTAGGTACGAACAACATCGATCCTCTAGGATCCTAGTTGTTAATTCTATCTAGGCCGGTGTCCACTCTAGCAATGTCCAAATTAAACAGCTCCTGCACGCGAGTATGCATACGAATATCTGTACCAAAGTGTATAGTTGTCGATCTTCTGCTTGCAAATATTGCAAACGTACATGATGCATATAAATACGGAAGCATGCATGCTCCAAGATTCTGCACTCGAGTCTTGTGTATCCTGTATTGCATGATACAAAAGAGGATGTACGTACGTATATGTATTGCACGCTGCGAAAAATCCAGATCGTATGATTCATATATGACACATGGTGCACGTTACATACTTATATATATGACTATATGAGCACCAAAAGATCTTATACGGTATATATCTGCTGTCTTTTAGAGGTAGGGCGAATGAAGCTAGTGTGTGTGTATATTTATATCGGCCTAGCTATGTATACGTACATTGCACTGCCCTACGCTTTTGGAGTTAGATCAACGTCTAGGAATAGTTAGATGTAAACGCATGGACATGTAACATTTTGCTCGTATTCATTTCACTTCAAGATCTACCCATCGAGCTCGACTGCAAGAGTGTGATTTATTTCTGCTACAAGAAGAGTTGAAAGGGAGGTGCGTAGTGGTGTTAATGGGCAGCAGATCTAGAGAGAGAGCCGGAGACTAGCAGGGGGCCGCATAAATTTCATACTAGTGGATTTTAAATCAGATCCATCGGCTGGCATTGCAGGCTCTACAGAGTTGCCACTGTTTTGAAGTGACAAGCTGTGCAGAAGTATATGCTCTCTCGCTCTCCCCCTCTGTCTCTCGCCCCCCACCCCCTCCCCCAGAGAGAGATCATCCCATGTCAGTACCAGAAAAGCGGCCCTTCATGGATGGCATATTTGCACATCTAGCACCAATGCGTTGCCGTAGTTTTCGATCTCTGCTCAAAGTGTACTGTCTTTGTGGTCTGAAAAAAATCGGGTATATTTGTACAACTTTGAAAAGTCCATGGCATCTGCCTTGGGAAGGAGCAATAATTCTATGGAAATTTCATTGGATAAAGACCCCGTGTACTACATATTAACGAGGCCCGTCTGAATGTCTGATGTTATTTTCCTCCGGAAAATCTCATCATGACCTTCAAACAGGTCTCTCGATCTCTCTCTCTCTCTCTCTTTTCATAATAGGCATTCCCATTCCGTTATATATCAGAATAACGGAATTACAACGTCATCAACCATTTTACCGATTAAAAGCTTGCCAACTAGATTACTAGAACATCACCATTACAGAAATTAAATCGAGAATACCCGTCTTCTATCATGAAAAATAAAACCAGACTAGTTTCCAACAAACACCCCACAGAATACGGTTGCCCTTAGTCTTACCAACACCATTAGACTTCACAAATTTCGCCAATTTTTATCACCTTTTCTCCCTGAAAAAGCCTTGGCCCTCTTTGATTTATGGTTATGATTTGGATTCGATTGTAGTCCCCCTCTTTGCCTCGCGCCACCGTTTCCGGACTTGGGCTAATCTTCAGACTTGGACCTTAAGTTGCTTGCCTTGGTTCAACAGGACCAACAAGGCAAACGTAGCCTTCACCCCGTTTTGTGCTTGTTCGCTATGTCATAGGTGTATATGTATTCTCCATACAATACGATCAATTTCTAGAGACAAAGTGATGCCAGAGGAAGATGGAGAAAGGGTTTTGAGGGCCAGTTAAGGAAGAAAATGGGGAGAATCTTTATAGCAATAAATAAATGATAAAAATCAAGCACACGAAAGTTGGTAGTGGCATTTTAAATTTTTCATATGTGAGGAAACATATTACGAGCCCATCAATAGACGGGAAAATTGCTCATATAACACTCAATTCGTTGCCATGATCCTAAATGACACCCAATTCGTTTCTATTTCCCATATGACACCGAGACCACGAATTAAATTTTCGAATGGCATTTTGCCATTTTTACTCCTTTTCTCCCTCTTTTTCACATTTTCTCCCCTTTTTTCTCCTTTTCCCTAATCCACCGCCTTCTCCCATGTACATTTCCGACAGCCGCGGCGGCGACGGGAGCAACGGCAGCGGCGACAAGAGCGGTGGCTACCGCGACGGGAAAGGCAGTAGTGACCGCGACGGCGACGGACGGCGGTGGCGCGGTGCAGCGGTAGCGGAAGGAGCCACAATGCCGGCGATGGGAGGCTCGTCGGCGGCGACCGCGAAGGCGACGGGCGGGCGGCGGCGACGCGAGAGACGGCGGCGACGGCGATGCGAGCGACGATGGAGCCAAAGTGGCGGCGAGGCGGCTCCAAAGTGGCGACGTGTACCTGCCGAAGGTGGAGAAGAAAGCCAAAAGGGGAGAAAAGGAGAAAAAGGGGGGAAGGGTAAAAAATAAGGCAAAATGTTGTTTGGGAAGAAAATTGGTTGTTTCGGTGTCAAATGGGAATTAGAGATGAATTGGGTAGCATTTTAAAAAGTGCCAACGAATTGAGTGTCATTGAAGCAATTTTCCCACCAATAGACAATGGCATATACTCAAGTTTCTCCGTGTAAAACCTGGTCAAGGCTAGAAAATATATTATTTTGTATAACCTTCGAGAAAAACTACACAAAACCGTAAATAAATTATTACTGGATGTTACACAGGTGGTTTGTATAAAATTGAGAAATTTGTTTGTTTGGCTAGTTAAAGGCGAAACAAAGAGGGCCCATTCTCCTCGATAGCCGCACTGATCCCAAACTCAGGCAGACCCACATGCAGAGAGAGAAGAGGAGAAATGTGTTGCGTATATATGTGAGTCAGAGAGAGAACAGAATGTTATATCCATCTAACCATTTATCGCCATTGTTCCTTGTTTGTAAATGCGTGGGTCAAGGCCAACGAGCAGTTCATTCCTTTTGCACACTTTAAAGGCCCACGCCCTCTTCTTGAAACCTCACCCCCATCATCGATCCGTCCGTCTTCTTCCTCCAGCGAGTCGCCACACGCAAACGCAAGCACCCAGCCACCCACACATGTACAAGAACTGAGTTTGTCTTAGGTTAAGCTTGTGTTGTAGTATTATCTCCCTCCCTGCTCCCTCACACGCACACGCACACGCACACAGGCCAAAGCTCCCCCTTCAAACGCGCGCCGCTGCTGCTAGCAATGGAGAGTAGCGGCATCATTGCGGCATGTACTCCCCAATGATTGATCGTCTCATTCTCCTCTCTTCTTCCAACCACCACCTCCCATCCTGCGCCCCTGCTCCCCGCCTCGCCACAACATGACCAGCGGCGCCAGCGGCCAGCACGTCAGCGGCAGCATCGCGCCCGGGGGCACCTGGCTCGGCTTCTCGCTGTCGCCTCACATGGCGGCGGCGGCGGGTGGAAGCAACGCCGTCGTCGGTGGCCACCACCTGCAGCAGCAGCAGCAGCAGCAGCAGCAGCTGCTGCTGCACCATCATCACCACCAGCTCCACGGAGGCCTCTTCTTCTCTCCTCCCGCCGCGGTCGCCTCCGCCTCCACGCCCTTCTGCTACGGCGGCGCCCTCGGCGCTGGCGGCGGGCATGACAACGTCACCGCCGCGGCACACGGCGGGTACTACTCCAGTGGCCTGACCTCCATGCCGCTCAAGTCCGACGGGTCCCTCTGCATCATGGAGGCGCTACGGGGTAGCGAGCAAGAACACCACGGTAAGCTGCTCGAGGTGTTCGTTCGTCTGAGCGGTAGTAATATCTGCACAGTGCCAGTTATTACTTGCTACAGTCGGGTTCATGGTTGCTTGGCCTGTACCTACGCGTCTCTTTATGTCTTCTTGGTTGGCTTTGACTCGTGATCAGGGGTGGTGGTGTCGGCGTCGCCCAAGCTCGAGGACTTCCTGGGCGCGGGCCCCGCCATGGCGCTCAGCCTCGACAACTCCGGCTTCTACTACGGCGGCTACGCCCCGGGGGGCGGCGCACCGCACCCGCACCAGCACCACGGCGGCGGTGGCTTCCTCCAGTCGCTGCACTGCGCTGTGATCTCCGACGGCGCCGGCGGCCACCACGACGTGTACGGCCACGCTCACGCCGGCGCGCTGCAGGTGGACGAACAGTCCGCGGCGGCGGCGGCCATGGCGGCGGCGGCGGCCGGCGGGGTGGCGCGCGGCGTAGGCGGATACGACGCTGACGACGCCGCCAGCGCTGCCGTCGTGCCGCCGGGCCACCACCTGCACCCGCTCACCCTGTCCATGAGCTCCGGCTCCCAGTCCAGCTGCGTCACCATGCAGGCGGCGGCCGCCGGCGGCGAGAACATGGCCATGGACGGCGCGAGCAAGAAGCGCGGCGGCGGGCCGAGCAAGCAGCCTGTCCACCGCAAGTCCATCGACACCTTCGGCCAGCGCACGTCACAGTACAGGGGCGTCACCAGGTAGTACACCACACCACAGTCCACAGGCGCCGCCGGCCGTACCACCCAGCCCCCCATGAGCAGCCAATCAGCCATCCACCATTAACCACTACCTAATGCTCCCAACCGTGTAAAAGCAGGCATAGGTGGACTGGGAGGTATGAGGCTCACCTCTGGGACAACAGCTGCAAGAAGGAAGGCCAGACCAGGAAAGGCAGGCAAGGTACGTCACACACACACACACACACACACACACACACACACTCACTCAAGCTCGTCTTCTTCCTGCTCCATCGCATCGCATAGTCAGCATCCCCGTGTACTGATTACGTGCTCTTTCTCGGTGACCTGTCCTGCTCGACCATTCTGTCTGGGCATTGGCTCCGATCCATCTGCAGTGTATCTTGGTGAGTAGTTCTAGTACTTCATTAGGCTTCGGTGGTTTACCATGCCACCCGTGCGTATAAGTGCGAGCTTAATTATTAGTTGCGTTTTTGGCATGGTGGTGACTAGGTGGGTATGACATGGAGGAGAAGGCCGCGAGGGCGTATGACTTGGCGGCGCTCAAGTACTGGGGGCCCTCCACACACATCAACTTCCCGGTGATTAGCTTGCTGATCAGCTCAATATGCGGTTTTCATTACATTGCTCAATGTGGTAATGAACTAATGTTCTTGATGTTTCATCGCCATTGCCGTGCAGCTGGAGGACTACCAGGAGGAGCTGGAGGAGATGAAGAACATGAGCAGGCAAGAGTACGTGGCTCACCTCAGAAGGTACTTGCCCGAACACTGAGAAAAATCTTGGAGCAATCTAGGATTTTCTACGACAAATTATGTGGATTCTGGGATTTAGAATGCCCAGCGTGAAGCTCAAAAACACTTGACTGCAAAATCTAGATTACAACAAAATCTAGATTACACATCTTCGGGAGTGGTGCAAATGCTAGTTAGCTAAAAATAAAATATCCACTTACGATGGACTATACTTTTTTTTTAAAAAAAAACATGGACGATACTAATTACTGAAAGCTCACTCGCCAATGCTGCAGGAAAAGCAGCGGCTTCTCTCGCGGCGCGTCGATCTACCGAGGAGTGACCAGGTGCTTTACCATGGCTGCATCAATGGCGCTGCATACATGAGCAAGAAAATGCATGTTCATCTACTGACGAATTAACCACCTGGTGATTCACCTGCACGCATGCAGGCATCACCAGCACGGGAGGTGGCAGGCGCGCATCGGCCGCGTCTCGGGCAACAAGGATCTCTACCTGGGAACATTCAGTACGTGTTCTTACCCTGAATTTTTTCTCCATCCTCTAGATCGATTTCCGAGTACAGAGGATCGGATGTCATATTGGCATGACCATTGCGACTGCAAAGCCGCGATCTTTGCTGCACTGTTGGCGTTAGTTATCCTATCCATCCTTATCCGTCAGAGGATGTTCCTGATCTGCAATCTGCAATGCTCCTATCTATGGTGCATTATGATCACCATTCGCCGATCGAATGCGGCTACTGGCTGGTGAGCAGCAGCAGCTCGATCGATCGACGTCGCCGCCGCAGCGGAATAAGGTTGCAGAGGCTGTCATGGTTTAAGGACGCAGGGTGTCCTGTCACAATGATCATAACCAGAGCTAGCTCATCGATGGCGATGCCATCTGCCGCTGTTGCTGCATTGCCCTGGCCCTTGCCCAAAGAATGTCTCGCCCCCTGCTGTTTCTTGCATGCTTTTGATTGCGCTGCGCCCGGGGGGCTTTTGCGCATGCAAGGTCATCCGTCCCCAGTGCGCGCGTGTGCTTGCGTGCGTTTGCTCGCCTTTTCCCTAAGGCTGGCTCGCCACAGTCGCCTTGGCGTTGCATGCTCGGCGACGCTTTTGACCGCCGCGAGCGAAAGCGTTGTAGCATCTCCGGTTGTTGATTGGCACCTGTTTGCTGTGGTGCAGGCACGCAGGAGGAGGCCGCGGAGGCATACGACGTCGCGGCGATCAAGTTCCGCGGGCTTAACGCGGTGACCAACTTCGACATCACGAGGTACGACGTGGACAAGATCATGGAGAGCAGCACGCTCCTGCCGGGAGAGATGGCGCGGCGCAAGAAGAACAGCGACGCCGACGCCGAGGGCGCCGCCGCCGCCCTGGTCCATGCTGGCGGCTCCTCGCCGTGCGACGGTGACGGGCACGGCGGCCATCAGCAGCACCATGACCTCCTGTCCAGCGAGGCCTTCTCCGTGCTGCACGACATCGTGTCCGTCGACGCGGTGGCCGCCACCGCCGCCGGCGGCTGCGCGCACGCGTCGAACGCGTCGTCTGTGGCGACGAGCCTGAGCAACTCCCGGGAGCAGAGCCCGGACCGAGGCGGCGGCCTCGCCATGCTCTTCGCCAAGCCCGCGTCCTCCAAGCTGGCCAGCCCGCTGCCGCTGGGCTCCTCCTGGGTGTCATCGTCGCCGGTGCCCACGAGGCCCGGCGTGTCCATCGCCCACATGCCACTGTTCGCCGCGTGGACCGACGCATGAACCGGCTTCACCTACAACTACAAGCTTCAGCATGCATCATAGCAGCTTACACGTTCGAGGTCCGGACTCCGGAGTGTTTTGTGCTGGTTAGCAGCATGGTTAACGTCTTAAAGATTAGCAATAGTACGTAGTGGTGTAGTTTGATGGCTAGGACTGAGGAACTGGCAACGCATGCATGCTTCGCCTCTTCAGGGTTCCTTCTCTCTCAACCGTGCTCAGGGAGAAGGGTTTTTGTAGTAATACTGAGGCCAGCAGCAGCAGTGGCGCCGTCGGCCGATCTCCTCCAGTAGCCACGCTAATTGGAGTTGGATGGTGTGTCGGAATCTCCTAACTTCATACAAACTATGTACTTTCAGCAAGTTTGAGTGCTACAATGCCATTGCCGGATCAGTGTCCTTGTGTCATTGAAGATATCATCTGTGCACTGAACTAATACTTCACACATGTATTTAAGTTATATTTGGTCGAGGTGATTAGTTAGTACCACGAGTGCGGCCGGATCGGTATCTGGACATTTTGGCCAGGTTCAGCTGCACGTCCCGCTGGACAAGAAAGGATTGCCAGTCCTGCCGTGGCCTTGTTCTTATCAGCTCAAAGTTACTGTTTTTTTCAGCTCAAATTTACTGGCGGTTTTAATTAAAAAATTGTGATCTTGACAGGGTTCAAAAAAATATTTTATTATTTCTAAAGCCTATTTAAAATTTCAAAAAAATGATTATAAAATACTAGGTCATTTGTCTCGTAAAAAATAACAAAATTTTAATTAACTTAATTTAATTTAAGTTGAAAAGGACAGAGTGTCGTGTCCGGTGTCCCTACACCTGGGGCAAAACTCAGGAAAGCAAGCAAGGCTATTCCGAGTGAAACTCCGCACGGTCCATGGCCATCCGTCTACACGCATCTGGGCCAGAATTCAAACACGGCGTCCAGCAGCTGGACCAGGCGAGGAAGGGGGAGGAGCACCGCCACACGGCCCACGTACGCCCGCAGCCCGCGGCCCGCCCCGCGTGTGCCGAGCCGCCGCCCACCGATGCGCGTCGTGGAGATGGTGTTGTGCGCGCGGGCTCGGCGCCCACCCGCGCCGCGAACCTGTGCGGATTAGCCTGATGATATATACCTGAAATCGATTATGCCACAATTCCTTGCACCCTCGCCTGATGCCCAGTCCTTTTCAGCTTAACAGTTTAACGGTTTAACAGCTTAACGATTTATTTACGTTTTGAAAACACATGATTTGAGTTTTTGAGTCCATCTTTTTTGCTGTTTTGAAGGTGGGTTCTAACACTTTAAAAAGCAAGTCAAACGAAATGTATCTGAATCTCGAGACTACCTAGAGAAGCTCACATTTTGGCCAGGTTCAGCTGCACGTCCTGCTGGACAAGAAAGGATTGCCACTCCTGCCGTGGCCTTGTTCTTTTCAGCTCAAAGTTACTGTTCTTTTCAGTTCAAATTAATTTACTGGCAGTTTTAATTGAAAAATTGTGATCTTGACAGGGTTCAAAAGAATATTTTATTATTTCTAAAACCTATTTAAAATTTCAAAAAAAATGAATATAAAATACTACGTCATTTGTCTCTAAAAAATTAAAAAAATTTAATTAACTTAATTTAATTTAATTTAAGTTGAAAAGGACAAAGGTGTCCCTACACCTGGGGCAAAACTCAGGAAAGCAAAGCAAGGCTATTCCGAGTGAAACTCCGCACGGTCCATGGCCATCCGTCCACACGCATCTGGGCCAGAATTCAAACATGGCGTCCAGCAGCTGGACCAGGCGAGGCAGGGGGAGTAGCCCGTCTACCGCCCCGCTCCGCAATTTTAAGTGCCAAATCTGGTGCCGGGATCCGCTCCACCGCCACACGGCCCACGTACGACCGGGGCCTGTGGACCGCCCCGCGCGTGCCGAGCCGCCGCCCACCGATGCGCGCGCGATGGGGTTGTGCGTGCGGGCTCGGCGCCCACCGGCGTCGCGAACCTGTGCGGATTAGCCTGATGATATATACCAGAAATCGATTATGCCACAATTCCTTGCACCCTCACCTAAATCCGTTTAGAGCTACCTAGGTCTATAGATATTAACCTATCCCACAAGTTTTGACCGGATTCGATAGCCAGGTTAAGGTTGGATCGAGTCCACGGTTTCAGTCGGGTTTCCGATCTCTGTCTGGTTGGGTGTAAGTCAGCCTTTGCCCCGACTCGACCAGACCTGATCCAATCAAGCTATGATTTCAATTGGATGGTCACTTACCCTCTTCACAACATGCGCAAAGTCCCTACTCCCAAACTCTAGTGCTGTGCCAGCCTCATCAATTCTCATTCCACCGCATAGTTGCCCGCCTACACTCCTCTCTCTCGTCTTCACGCCATAGTGACATGATGAGTTGACCTCGCCGACAATAGCGCCTGCCTCTCCTAGTCCCCCTTCAAAATGGCGGCAACTCTCTCATGCGTCCAATCCTCCCCATAGCATCGACGGTGGCCAGATCGATTGTGCCAGCGATGGCAACGGAGATTACGCATGGTGGTGCCCGATCTGGAGGTGCCGACAACTGTGGCGACTCCGTATGGTGGTGGTGGTGACTCTTTTCCTCTGCCCTACCCGGCACCCGCGACGATTTCACCATTTCTCTCCACCTTCTCGAATTCGGTCAAGCCGAGGCCCCCACAGGTTGGGTTGGGTCTGACACGGGGCAGACATATAGGATTCCCGATGTGGACTAGATTAGGTTTGGGTCGATCTAATAGCCGATCCGACCTAACCCATCTAGATCTCTATGCTAACTCAACAGAAGGCTAACTCATATGTCAACAGACTGGGGTGTTACACTCAATCATCCTTAATGGGTTGCCGTGTAATCACATCGGGTTTACACACCGTGCACTATGTGTTTATATTACTAAACTTACACGTGTCCGCACAACAAAGAATTTATGCTAGAGATAGAAAAACAAAACGTGTGGATCTTGTGCGTGTCATCCTTGCGCTAGGGCTATGCTAATCTACTATGTATCGTTCCAATTTTATCGGATGTCTCCGAAGAGACAATACGTGTGGATCTAGCTAATCTTCATACTCAACCCGACTTGTCCAAACAATCTTCTAGTGTAGGTGAGTTCTTCTCCTTCCCTTAAATATTTTGCTCGATGACTCTTCAGCACCGGCGACGGCTTTGAACAGTCCTCCAATCTCCTCACCTTCCCTTAGATTAGTGCCTCGGTCAAACCCGATGAGTACCCATTTATGTCTAGGTTTGTTTGTAAGCAAGGATTATTTTAGGTCTAGGTCAAAGGTTCAAGTCCAGAATAGTTGGATCCGAAGGTAGAACGTTATTTGTGGTCACACACATTCATTTCAATGTCTGAATGCTATATAAGGAACCGCATTTGTAATTTAACATTTCAATACAAAATAAAACAAAATTTTAAAACTCAAAACAATTTAAAATATACCAAAATCCAAAAAGAAAAATCTGATGTGACAAATATGATCGTATTCAAGCAATTGTGCTCATAAAATTCTAAACCAAACAATTTAGCATTTAAATACCAAACCCAAATAAATTTTATAAATTTGTTTGTATTGAGAATTTCATAGCCACATTGTCGATACCAGAATTGATGTGGCAAATATAGGTGCATTTAGCTCCTCACATATCTTCACATTTTCTGTTTGTTATGGATTATACTGAATTTATATATTCGTTTTATTTTTGTACTTAAAATGTTAAATTATGACTTTTCAAAAATTGCATAGCAGAATGCGCTTGAATTTTTTCTATATATATTTCAAATGATGACAACATGCAATAGCACTATAGGGTTAAATATTCTAAATTTACACTGGCATATAGCGAGGACTAAAATTTGAAGGGATATAAAGCAGTAGCATCCAATTTATAATGGTATAAGCAATATTTCCCAAAGCAAATTAATTCGACAATTGAACATAAATGATGTTCAACCCTATGCACCATTGCATTTGCACCCTAGATATATCGTCCCTTATGGGCTGGATAGTGCCCACTGCGCCACTGGGCCTTGTACCGTCGTACGGCCGACGGCGTCGCCGCTAGTACTGCTGCCGATAATAATTAGCACGAGTCGGTCCGGGATCACAAGTGCTGTAGCCCGTAACTCGCCGGTTGGGAAGGTGTCGGTGGCGCAAATAATTGGAGCATGATGTTCTACTGCCTTTCTATTACTAGTTTCTACTACTTCAGCAAGGGAAACCCAGTCCTTGGATCGCTAGGGCAGAACCGGAGCCATGCATGAGGGCCAGGGCTCCTGGAACGATCCGGCATCGATCCGCATCATCACCATTAAACCCATGGCTAAATTGGCTGCTGCTCTCCAAGCTTGCTGAGCTGCGGCAATCATTCGCAATGAGCTGGAGGGCTCGGAACTAATGCAGGTGTCCGTAAAGCAGGGCCGTGTCACAGGCCACTGCCCGTCTCTTGGCTTGTACTGCAAGAAGCATCACAACAAAGCTGCACTTAAGCACTACTACTGCTAATTATATCCTGCAAAAAAAAAAACCTCCCACTTAACACCACCATACCTAACGTCTATGTACTCTTGAAAACGTCATGTACTCATGTGAAATGTGCTCGCCACACCGGAGTACCGGACTAGCAGAATATGCCTCGTCACAGCACAGCTGTCTCGCAGGCGCAGCTGAGATGCCGTGCAGATGTGTAATGCAGATAAGGGGGTGGACTCTGCTTGGTCAAGCTCACAGGCAGGAGGCAGCTCACTGCCTGCACTACCACTCTCAGTTACTCACAGCTCAGCTCCAGTGGAGCCAGGAACCGGGGTTGGCATTTTATTTTATTTTTGGTTGCCACCTGATTGTATCTATGGTATATCTGACCCCCAGAAATTGACTGGATAGGGTTTTTTTTTTTGGTTGCTTCAGATATCGAAATTGACACCTCGCGGCTGTGGACAAATACTTGATTTCAAGAATTGGAAGACGTGTGACCTCCAGCTGTAGGATGAATGGATGATCCTTGCTTGGCCCTGTGATAGATACTCTTGGTGAAAACGTTCCATGGAAGCTTCTTTCGGTTTGACAAGCTCATCCATAATACATGCTTGGCCAGAGAACCAGATTCTTTGTGACAGAGGACCATTTTGACGAGTGTGGGATTTGGATGCATACTTTGTGGTCATTGGGGGGCATAGATGTGATACCGTTCTGTATAGTTTCTGCTTGGCCGGAGACAGGCAGAACAGGTGCAACAGAACACTTTGACCGACATAATAGAACACTTTGAAGGAGTGATCAGTGATCTACAGTTAGGAACAGTACAACAGCAGTCAGCAGCCACATGACATGAGCGTCGATGGTTTCCAGTTAATGGCATTTCGGTTTCATCAATCGTATAGACGACAAGGTGTGTTACATCCTAAGATAAATTCCACATGAACATCAAAATTTGATACAAAAGAATGGGGAGGCCTGCAAAAACTAAGCAAATTTACAGGCCAAGAACTATATCTACACCTAAAAAGGGGGGAGCCTCTTTTCACGTGGAACCCGTGGATCATGTCGTGCAGTCATGACTAATCCGGGGACAGGACAAATGCTGCATTCATCATTTCAACCTCACCCAAGAGCTTCTACATACCCTGCTGAACTTCCATGGTCACTGTTTTTTAACATCTATTATGCTGTTTACAATTTACTCAATCTGCTCGCCTATGAGATCAAGGCCTACTAACAAGAAGGAGATTCCCTGGAACAAGAGGAAGTAGAAGTGTATACCCTGTTTTGAGAGCAAGCTCCGAGCTGCGGCGGTAAGGAGCAGCAATGACAAGGCAAGCTCCTTCTTGTATATGCGGTTGTGCTTCTTCTTACTATCCTTTTTCTGCTCTTTTGTCACCTCGTCAAGATTAGGTGCCGAGCCAGTTTTTTGGTGTTTCAGCTCCTTGGGTGCTAAAGAAATGAGGTCACCCTCTGATGATCGGCCAGATTTCTTGGTGACCACCCATTCATATGCACTTCCAAGCTGGAACAAACCAGAGATCATAGCATTGAACTTTGTCACGGACATGGTGTTCTCAAAGAGTAGGTATGGGATGATGAAAGGGAAGGACTTTGGTGATGGGAGAATGTTTAGTAAGGACATCAGGGCGGGAATATAGCATACAACCCAATCAGGAAGCTCAGCCTCAGGCACAAACATTGTCATCGGGAGGATGATGCAGAAGAGTGTGAAGGAGTAGAATGGTAGTATAAGCTTCCGTAGAAGGAAGAAAAGGAAGATCAAGTTGGCTTTCTTCCAAAACGCGATCTGCAACACAGTAAAACAAATTATTGAAGAAACCAGGAGACCAGAGGCATTTGCCCCCATACTAAGCAATAAGCAATTAGTACCGAGTCATGTACTCAAATTGCAACTTGGTAATACAAGATAAACCAATCTAGTAGTAAGCAGGCCATACATCATAGAGTTTGACATCTTTGTATAGGAAAGTGCACGGAAGGCAAATGATGAAATGATGAGAAAGCAACTTAAAAGCCCATCAACTAAACAACCACTAAAAACTGCAGGAGCGTATGTTTTAAGCACTGGGCCTTGTTCTTTTCAGCTTAAATTAAATTTTAAAGCTATCGCTGGAAATTTGTCGTTTTTGTATAACCAAAACAATGTAGTACTTCATGGTCATTTTTGTGGGGTTTAAATGCATGATTCTTCTTAGAGTTTCTAAAATAAATTTTGTATGTTTTTTTGGACTCTCCAAAGCATCTCTCGAGGGTTCACAACCTTTCCAAATTAAAATTTGCTACTTTCAGCTGAAAAGAACAAGGCCTGAATTGAATGGTTCCAGAGCTCCAGTCCAAAAGCACCATAAACTATCTAGCATTTAAAATTTTATATCAGAAATTCAGCATGCTGACATTATTGGAGCACATTCAACACAAATAAAAAAGAGAAAACTATATGAAGATATCTTTCTGGGAACTTTTGTTAACATATCTAGATGCCAAGCTTTCACTTTCTTCATTTACAAATGTAAAGTTTTTTTATAAGGATATATTTAGCATATTTTAAGTTGAGAATTGAAAAGCGACTGGATAAATTAGAGAACAGGACCAAAATGCAGATACAGATTTTAAGGCCTTGTTTGTGTCAGCTTAAATTAAATAAAATAAAAATTTGTTATTTTTGTATAAGCCAAATAATGTAATGGGGTTTTAAATAGTTCTTAGAGTTCGTAAAATATTTTTTCATAATTTTTTTAACTCGTTAAGACATATTTTAAGGTGTCACAATTTTTCAGATTAAGGTTTTCAGCAACTTTCATCTCAAACAAACAACGCCTAAATTATGCTTGAAAGCAATTGACTAGTAAATTCCTATTTGCGTTGAAAATTATATTTGAAGTACCAATTAGAATTGCATATATCACAAAAAATGGGTAAATAGCACCTAAAAAATAATAACAATTGTGAAACAAGTTGCAAAAAAGAACATAACAATACCTTGCATTTGATGATGTCTGGCAAGCAGAGCCTAAATAATTGCATGGGGCCAGAATGCCACCGATGCTGTTGTTTCCTGTAAGCCTCATATGACTCTGGCAATTCACATTGGCACTGTCCACAGTAGTCTTACGGTCAATCAAAAAGGTAAACCACAATCGAACGAATAATTCAGAATAAATGTGTCGTATCTAGTACCTCAACGTCATTCAGGAAGATAAACTTCCAGCCCTTGAGGTGTGCCCGAACCGCAATATCCATATCCTCCACTGTTGTTCGCTCCATCCACCCACCTGAGTTCTCCAATGTCTTGATCCTCCACACTCCAGCGGTGCCATTGAACCCAAAGAAATTTATGAACACACCATTGACTTGCTGTTCCACCTCAAAGTGGAAGCAAAGGTTAATATTCTGCAATCGAGTCAACAGGTTTTCATCCTTATTTACAAAGGACCACCTTGCTTGCACCAGCCCCAACTCATCATTGTCCTGCAATGGTCCGATGGATGAATCAGCGTTAAAATCTTAAACCAAGAAGAATGATAACAAAGAGATACAAAATTCTCTTCAATTTACCTTGAAATGTGGCACAGTGCGCTTCAAGAAGTCTGGGTTTGGTTGGAAGTCCGCATCAAAGATAGCAACAAACTCGTAATCCTTAACATAGCTGCAGCTCATCGCTGACTTTAGGTTTCCGGCCTTGTACCCATCCCTAAGCACACGGTGCCGATACAAAATCCGAGCCCCATTCTGCTGCCACTTCACCACCTCCTCTCTGATCAGAGCCTGCGTCGTTGGATCGTCGGAGTCATCCAGCACCTGGACCAAGAAGTTGGACCTCGGCCAGTCAAGGTTGCACACGGCCGCAATTGATTGCTGATAGACCTGAACGACGCCAACAGCAAACAAATGGTCAATGGATTGCAGGTTTGGCGATAAAAAAAAGCATCTTTATAGCGACAGCAGCAACACCAGGTCACCAACCTCTTTCTCGTTGCACATTGGAATTTGGACGAGCACCATGGGGTAGTACCCGGCGTCTGGGTCCTCGGCGTCCGGCAATGCCTGGGACCTGGGCTTGGGTTTGATGCGCTTGATGCGGATGTACAAGCAGCCGAGGCACTGTATGAGGCGGTCGGCGCTCTGGATGAGGAAGAGCACTACGCAAGCGTCAGTAAGGAACTGGAGCAGCGGCGCGAGGTAGATGGCTCGGAAGCGCAGCCAAGAGGCGTAGAGCGACTCCACGCCGATGGCGGGGAGGGAGAGGGCGGAGGCGGCGAGATTCCAGCCGTTGAAGTGGGCAGCGAGCTCTACAGCGAGCAGGAGCACGGAGAGGACGAGGAAGGCCTTGATGAAGCCGTAGAAGCGGGTGCGCAGCACAGGGTTCTCGCCGGTGGCGGCCACCACGCCGGCGTCGGCGTCGGTCCGTCCGGCGGCCACCCTGCGCCTGGCGGCGGCGCTTAGCTTGACGGCCGCGGAGGCCAGTGACGCCAGGCAGCCGGCGGCACGGTGCGCCTTGAGCAGCAGCACCCACGTGATCTGCTTCGCGTTCTTGCCCCGCCCACCCTTCCGCCGGCCGCCGCCGACCAAGAACTCCTCGTCGTCGTCCTCCGGCGAGGAGATCTCGGAGATGGACCAGTTGGGGTTCTCCATTTTGACCACCACCGGCGTGCCCCGGTAGGCCTCGCCGCCGGCCTTGCCGCCCCAGAAGCCACTCCACGGCGCCATCAACGGCGGGCCCAAGAACCCAACCCAACTCCTCCAACTCCGGCCAACGCCTCACCTCCCGTTCTCCCCTCCCAAAATAGCCACCCACTCCACCGCACACTATTCCTGGGGCTCCCCTTCGTTTAGCCCCCCAAGCTCCACCACCGCCAAGTCGCCGATCTTCTCCTCTCTCACACACAAGTAAACCTCACAAAACTCCCAATGCAACTACACAGCAGATTCAACCGCCATTTGAGCTTAAGAAGAGGGGAGAGAGAGGCGAGCCGGGACCGGGAAGCCGGGTAGCGGAGGAAGAGGACGGACTGGGAACAGCTCAACACGTCAAGTGAGAGAGAGATCGGCCGGAAGGGGAAAGCAATATTTTAGCGTGATGTTTTCTTGTCTTTCCGCGTGTTTGTCCTCTCTTTTCCAAATATTTTTTACTCGCTTGCTTTACTTTGGTTTGGTAATAAGGGTTTTTATTTGGGAGTTAATCACGGGGGGCAAATTACGCGGTTCCCGTGGTTTTAAACGTCGGAGGAGGGGAAGGGCAAGGGCAAGAAAGGGAAACACATCATGACGATTGGTAAGCTTTTGTTTTCGTGTGGAATACTACACGGAACGGCTTTGTGCTTTGGTCCTTGATTTCAAAACATTTTGCGATTTTCCTCTTCTTTGCATGTTTTTACTTGGGTTTAGATTCCATGCTCATAGTTTCTTTTTGATTAGTGGTTAATATATATTATCTTGAGATAATTGCACTTTAGCCCCCGGAAGTTGGCACCAATTTCACTTAGCCCCCGGAAGTTGTAAATTACTCTGCTGGCCCCTCGAAGTGTTTTAAACGTCGGAGGAGGGGAAGGGCAAGAAAGGGAAACACATCATGTCATCATGACGATTTGTAAGCTTTTGTTTTCGTGTGGAATACTACATGGAACGGCTTTGTGCTTTGGTCCTTGATTTCAAAACGTTTTGCGATTTTCCTCTTCTTTTCATGTTTTTACTTGGTTTAGATTCCATGCTCATATAGTTTCTTTTTGGATTAGTGGTTAATATATATTATATTATCTTTGTCATTCTTAGCCTTCATGAGAAAAAATTGCGTTGTATCTGGCTATTCAGGGCAAAGATGTCAGCGTGTGCCAGTACTTTATTTATTTCCCTTCTTTCCCCCTTTAACACGAGAGGAACAGTGTTTTTGGGCAAAAGTTGCACAGAAAGATCCCTCGCCTCATACAATTTTAGAGAGCAGCGTTAGATAGCGTACCTAAACGGAATATTGCAGTATGTTAGGAGTCGCGTACAAGAAAGGATAGACAGATAGACGAAAATGTTAATACATTCTTTTTCTTCACCAAATCTCTTGTCTGGTAGTATAATTTTCCTAAAAAATCGTGTATGGATGGTATGGAAGTCACTTAGGTGGACATCTCTGTTAGAATCTAAATAGTTCCTATTAAGGGCCTGTTTGGATCCCTTAGCAGCTAATAGTTAGCAGCTAATAGCTAATAGCTGGCTAACAATTAGCTGCTAACAATTAGCAGGCCCCCTGTTTGGATCCATTAGCAGTTAGCTAGTTGGATAGTTGGCTGTGAGTGCAAAATTCCCATGCTACCCTTGGTGCAAAATTCGAGGAGGTGGGGAGAAGGAATAAAGTGAGGGCAAAGTAGTCTTTTCACCATCTATTAGCACTTGTTAGCACTTATTAGCAGCCCAAAACCTGCTAATGGACTAATTGTTAGCAGCTCAACCTGCTAACAGTTAGCAGCAAATTAGCAGGACCTGTTTGGATCCCTCCCTGCTAATTTTAGCAGCTAATTGTTAGTGCTAATGGATCCAAACAGGCCCTAAAAAACACACGGGGCCTCAAGCCCTCAATGCATCAAAGGGACACATGATGATCCTGTTCCTTCGGGAAAAAAAATGGAGTCATATACTAGTGAATATTGGTTTGTGTACATCTCATGTATAGACAGCTAGAGGCTCGATTTGTATTCTTTATCTCAAATATATATATGTGCAATTGATATAGAACTGTACTGTGTACATTTGAAATATAGTTACATTTGCTACTGAACTTTAACGGTTGTAGTATTTATAGATGAGTCATTTGTCTTTTGAAAGGGCTATGTGAAATTTGAACATGAATTTTAGTATGGGTTTCTGTCTCATTGAAGTTTTCAAGTTGAAGAAGTTGAAGAATGATGTCAAAATTAGATTTCTGAATGATAGTTGACTGGAACACATACCCCTAGTTCACTCACTGAACAATAGGCCAAAAAAAAATGCTACTAGTTTATGGAGTTAACTCATGTTTTTTTTGTTGGAACCTCCATAAACATAGGCAATTTTTTTTCAACTGATGTGCTAAATAGGTTCTTCTCCAAGGGTGTCTCCTGAAAAAGTATACAATGGGCCGTAACTCTTTGTTTTTCTACTATAATATAACAACGGGCCGTAACTCTTCTCCTTGAGTGACTCATCACTCACCCCTCGTCCAGCCCGTGAACAGGGTGGCGCTGCGCAGGCCGGCAGAACGAACGGCCAGGATCAGCACGGACGCAGATCTTTCAAACTGGGCCGTCCGATCGCCTCCCCTGCCCCCCCGCAGCATCGTAATAACTCGCAAGAAGGGGAAAGCGACGGGACGATTGTGACGGGGAAGAGGAAGGCCGGAGCCTGGAAGGGAGGGAAAACATAAAAGAAAAAAAAACGAAAGAAAGAAAAGCGAGGAGCGTACAGCGGGACACAGGCCAGAGGTGGGACCACAGCAGACACAGGGCCGCGCCGGCCCGGTGGGCCCATCATGGGCGTGACGGTGCGGCGCGGGCCCCAGCCCACGCGGCTGGACTCCGCCCTCTGGACTCTGGAGTTCTGGAGCGGGTGCCCTGCGCTCCCAAAGAAATCCCGAATCGCCCGCGCATGCACTGCGCAGTGGGCTTTGGGGCATTGGGCAACCGCTCGCTCGCTCGGCGAGTCGCCGTCGTCTTCGCCTCTCTGGGCGCCGTCCTCCGCCGCAGCGCCGGCCGCGCCGCCTCCACCGGCGGATCGCCCAAGCTCCTGCCCATGCATGCAATCGCTGTGCTCACCCCTGCATGTTCTATGATAAGGTTCTTTTATCTTGTACGCGGTCTTGGTTTCATGGATTTCTATGTGGTGATACAGAGAAGACAACGACGGCACGGACGGAAGCGGAGGGCACACTTGTGTGCTGCAATCTCCAGCGACGATATATGCTCTGTCAGCTCAGCTCAGGCTTGCCGAGGCAACGCCGTCGATCGCCGGCTCGAAGAGCGGACGGTTCCCCATGTCGCTAGCGAGAATACCTGTACAGTGACACCGATGAATCAATGCGGCCATGCATCAGTGAGCTGAGCTCGCGAGCTTGCATCAGTATTCATTCAGTGGATTGCTTGGCAGCTGGCACTGCATCAGCCGCGCTCGCTCGCGGTTGCACGGCACGAGCCCGGCAGTGAAATAAAGCTCGTGTTCGTGTAGGCGTGGTGCCTGGAGGCCGGAGCGAGAAGCCACCTGTGGCTTCATTAACGACGTCCAGGGATGAGTAACGCACGCACACATGTCTTTACGCGGGAATAGTAGTAATAATGCTAATATATGACCGTACGTTCATGTATTATTCATTTAACGACGGCTATATATGCATTCTATGTATGCTTGCTTGATCCAACCACACGGCACGACGTCGACGACTCTTCGCGTATGTATGGAGCGCCGTCTTGAGCTGTTCTTCCAAGAACAACGAGCCAGCTAACTGGTTTTGGACTGAAAAGTTGTGGTATTTGACCGTCAATCTGCTCCCGTTTTCGTATACATTCGTCATTCTCATTCGTATCCTCTTAAAAACACATGTTTATAAATAGCCGACAATACTTTTGATCCAAAGCCCAAAGGTAGGGCGGACGTGTGTGCAACTCGTGTTGCATTTGTCAAACACAACAAAGGCGAAGGGTCACTCAGAAGAAGCGCATCAAGGCTCAATTGTAGCTGAGGAATGTGCTTCGACGAACGTGTAGGGAACTAGGGACCCTTCAAACTATGTGCGATCTTTCATCCATCGTTTATCGATTGATTTATCGTTTCTTTTCAGATATCAGTGATGGAGCTTGGACATAAAATTATTGAAAGCCAATCGTACATTAATAAATAGTTTGGAGGAGCTAAATGGCTAAATTATTATACGTAAATCTTCATAAAAGATGGCAACTAATAGAATCATTAAGCAAAACAATTTTTATGGTAGGGCCAAGGCCCACTTTGCCCTTAAGGAAGCTCTACATGATTAACGACTTTTTCTTCCTTCTCCAACCTATTTTTTTTTTCAAAATTTCTATTTCGCATGAGTTTGCAATTTATTTTTTGTGCATGCGATTTTGATGCCTAGTTTTTTCGGTCTATTTAATTTTTATACTATTTTTTTGAAAAAATAATTGTTGTGTTTGACAATTTAAAGGACTTGTTAAGTTAGATCATCTTTGTCAAGCTTATTATCTATGTAGATACTGCCTATGTGGCTTAGCGAAAATATCAACATCATCTGCGTACATGGAGATACTCACTTGTTCCTATAAAAGCCATTAACCTAAAGCAAGCTGAAGTAGCTTGGAGAGTGGCTCCATGGCTAGGATGAATAGAAGAGGGGATAGTGGGTCGCCCTGTCTGAGTCCACGTTGACAAGAGAAGAAGATGATAAAAGAATTAACAATCCAATCCCGCCATCGTTGCCCAAATCCCATACACTGGGGAAGCTCGAGCAAATATTCCTAGCTAAGGGAATCAAAAGCTTTCTCTATGTCCAACATAATGAACAAGGAGGGCACTTTCTTTCTATGCAAATATGCAATCATGCATGTTCCTTACCGAAAGGAAGTTGTCTTGAATGCATCACCCTTTGATGAAAGCGGCCTAGCACAGGAAAATTAGTTCATGGAGCTGGGGGGATAACTTGTCTACTGAGATTTTTGAGCAGAGTTTCCCAACACTGTGCACCAAACTAATGGTTTTGTAATCCTTCACTAAAGTGGCTTTCTATTTTTTTTTTTTTGGTAGAAGAGCGATGTGCGCAAAATTTTGTCGTGCAAAGTCTCTGCCATTTACAAATCAAAAGTTTCCAGGGAACCGCTAAGATGTCATCTTTAATGATCATCCAGCAAGTCCTATAGAAGACACTACTTGTGAAACTGTTTGGCACCAGATCCCTTTTGTGGATGTAGGGAAAATACATTCTGGTCAAGGTTCTAAAAGTCGCTAGTCGTTAGTCAGGCGGCGAGGTGGGGACTAGGGTTAAACGGGATTAATCGGACACATAAATCGGTACTAGTCGGAATTAATCGGTAATCGGTCCTAATCGGAGGACAATCGACTAGAGATTAATCGGAGACTAATCGGGGATTAATCGGGATTTTTAGAACCTTGATTCTGGTGCATCTCTTCTTCCCCCAAAAGCCAAGTCTAGGTCACACAGGTCGAGCCTTTTGAAAAAACACATTTTTGGAGTATTTTTGGTGCATTAATTTCTTTTTATTTTGTCTTGAAAATATGTCACAAAACTCTAAAAAAAGTACTCCAAAAAGAGTATGTCAGATTCTCCTAACCATTTTGGGATGTTCTCTAAGTTCATCTTATCATGAAATCAATAGATCAGGTAATTAGATAAGTTGAAAAAAGAACTCTTGTTTTCAACTTAAATTAAAATCAAAAGGTAACACTTGAAATTTGTCATTTTTGTATAAGCCAAACAATATAGTATTTTTTACCAGTTTTATGACGTTTGAAATGTTTTTTTAGAGTTTCTAAAATACTTATTTTATAATTTTTGAAATTTTTGGAAATCTCTCGGTTACAACTTTTTCGACTTTTAAGCTGCTGGCTCATTCGGGTTGACGTATTTCCATGTACGAGGCAGAACGAGGCCACGAGCTGCCGATCACAACTTTTGTGATAGTAGTGATACACAAGGATCAATTTCGTCGAGATCAGCTCTGCCCAGCGGCGCCGAATCAGACGAACAGCGCGTCAGGAAAACCAGACGAAAAATGCGGCGGCGGTGGGGTAAAGGGAGGACGGCGAACAGCACGTGCTCAGTGCTCTCCCAAACGGTTCACCAACGCTGTGAACAGAAGATGCACGAATCAACAAATGCATAGTACGGGGGAGTGATCATGCAGGCGCTAAACACGACGTTATAAATGTCTCGCTGTCTTCTCTTCAAGGCCTCTCGCCTGTCACGTACTACCAACGTGCCGATCGAGTCGGTCATTGAAAACATCTCAACAGATTCTATATATATATAAAACACTATTTATAGATATAGAAAGATTGTTGAGATGCTCTAACCGGCGACCCAAATGTCTTGTT
>SPJY01020995.1:0-229940 GCA_005191435.1 Raddia distichophylla
TTCCGAACTGGGATTGAACGCCCGTTCCGTAGTAGTGGCCACCAGGCACCCACAGTCACACACACACATGGTGAGGTGAGAGAGAAGGAGAGATGGGGGGAGAGAGAGAGTTTGGCAGGGGGAGGAGAGGGGTGCATGGCGGTGGCCTGGCAGGGTTCCTCCGACGGCGCAACTCCGGGGAGCAGCAGCTCCGGTGAGCTTGGCCCCCAGGTGGATGGCAGCGTGAGCATGGCTCAAACGAAGAGTCGGATTTGAGGCGGACGAACGCGTTGAGTCTTGAGGAACAAAAGAAGTTGAGGCGGACGAAAAAAAGACGAGAAAAAAACCTTGCTCACTTTAATATTAGATAGAGATAGAGATAGAGATATATTATATAGATATAGATGTAAATTACATAAGGCTCCATGAAGCCTAGACTCCTTGTCTCGTTGCCGTCAGTTTGTGCCATACAGATCTCATTGAGCTTAACGGGTAGATACCTTCCAGCCCGTTATTTATTTGATTATCATTTCTGCCGGAGTAATTACTTGCTGTTTTTTTGTTAATAAAAATTAAATTTTTCATTAACTACCGCTAATCATGGGAGCTTTAAAAGTGCCATCTATTAATACCCGTTCAATTCCATTGACGAGTCTGCCGACACCATTTCATCACCAGCGAAACCGGATATTCCGCGCAATGAGCTCGCCGTTGAAGAAATTTTGCCATCGTCGACCCGGCGGGCGGCGGCTCCGTATGCAATCTCGCCATCCGGGTGTTCCTACGGCGGCGGCGTCGTCCATTTGGAAATCATAGCTAAAAGTATTCAATCAACCACACGTGCATTGCTCTCGGTTCTAGGAATATATAGCAATTACAGGAGAGGCGAAGGCATGCACAGGCGCAGCACAAGTCGCGGCATGCAGTGGCGCACGCAGGCGCGTGCATGCTGATTAATATGGGCGCGGCTAACAACATCAGCTACGTGGTTGAGCAGGCTGTTACAAGCGCAAGAGTAGGGCGTCGTTCAACACCCCCCCGCAGTCACAGCGTCGGAAGATCTGACGTTGAGGCTATTCCTGAATTCTGAGAAGACTGTCGATGGCAGGCCTTTGGTCATGATATCAGCAAATTGGGAGCTTGAAGGAACATGCAATATCGGCAAATTGGGAGCTTGATGGAACATGCAACACTTTCGTTTCACCAAGGGAAACTCGATCCCAAACGAAGTGGAGATCTATCTCAATGTGTTTGGTTCGTTGGTGCTGAACGGGATTGGATGAGAGGTTCATAGCACTCACATTATTATAGTAGACAACGGTCGATCTTGTCGGTGGCATATGAAGTTCTGTGAGAAGTTAGCGAAGCCAGCAAGACTCAGGAACGCAGTTAGCAACAGCTCGATATTCTGCTTCCGCACTAGACGACGGTGTTTTGACGTTTGGAGGACCAGGAAACAAGATTGTTCCCAAGGAACAAGCAAAAACCGGACGTCGATTTCCTGGTGTCCAGGCATCCTGCCCAATCGGCGTCAGAGTATGCAATGACGTCGTGTGATGGTGAGTGGTGAAGTTGGAGTCCGAGGTGAGTGGTTCCTCGAAGGTAGCGAAGAACCCGTTTCATCAACTGGAAGTGGGTAGAACGAGGCGCGTGCATGAAAAGGCAGAGTTGCTGGATGGGATAAGACAAATCTGGGCGCGTAAGTGTAAGGTATTGTAAGGCGCCAGCGAGACTCCTATACAAGGAGGGATCATGGAATGGGATGCCATCCATCACAGAGATTTTGGAGCTGGTGTCTATGGGGGTGGAGATCGATTTGCAGTTGAGCATGTGAGCACGATCAAGGATCTCAAGGGCATATTGCTACTGTGAAAGGAAGAGGCCAGAGTTGTTACGCTCAACGTTAATCCCTAAAAAGTGGTGAAGATCTTCGAGATCACTCATGGAAAATTCGTGACTGAGAGACGTGACAATGGATGAGAGAAGAGATGAGTCACTCCCTGTGATGATAATATCATCGACGTAAAGTAAGAGGTAGGCCAGCGAGGAACCGCGGCGGAGTATAAAGAGAGAGGTGTCACATTTGGAAGAGCGAAAGCCAAGGGAGTGTACAAATGAGGTGAATCTGGAAAACCAAGCCCGCGGGGCTTGTTTGAGCCCATAGAGAGACTTGTGTAACAGGCAAACGTGATTGGGGTGGTGAGGATCGACAAAGCCCGAGGGTTGAATGCTATATACGGTTTCATCAAGATGGCCATGGAGGAATGCGTTTTTGACATCGAGTTGGCGAATGGGCCAGTTACGAGAGGTGGAGATGCTAATTAAGAATGGTGTGAATGGTAGTTGGTTTGACGACGGGGCTGAAGGTCTCACCGTAGTCAATGCCAGGTTGTTGTGTAAAGCCACGCAGGACCCAACGGGCTTTATAGCGAGCAAGAGTGACATTCGGATTGAGTTTATGGCGAAAGATCCATTTGCCGGAAACTAGGTTGACGCCAGGAGGTGGAGGGACGAGAGACCAAGTACGGTTTTGAGAGAGGGCAGCGAATTCTACAGTCATGGCATGGAGCCAGTTTGGGTCTTTCAGAGCTACGCGATAGGAGGATGGGATAGGGGAGATGGCGTTGTTGGAGAGAGCAAAGGAACGTTTGGGCATAAAATAGCCGGACTTCCCTCTGGTTTGCATGCTGTGTACGTTGCTGGGTGGAAGTATTGGGACGGCGTTGGGCGGGATGTCATGCACAGGCGACCCCACGGAGATGGATGCGAGCGAGTCAGGTGGCGACGTGAGGCATGGGGCAGGCGAGCGCAGGGCATGGGCCGACCCCGGTGCGCCAGATGGCCTGCTGGGTGTGGAGAACGGCGAAGCCAAGAGAGCAACAGGCGCGGAAGCGCGTGAGGTCGTTGGGGAGGGCGCAGAAACTAGCAAAGATGCCATTGGGATCAGCTCGGCAGACGTTGGTGCTGGAGCACGGAATACGGAGGGGAGTGGATGCTTGTGATCTGCTGTGGTCGTGGGGAGAGATGGCGGGGTGGTGTGCGGCGATGGTTCATTGGATGTATACGGAAAAAGGGATTCATCAAAATTAACATGGCAAGAAATAACTATTTTTCTGGTGGACAGGTTGAGACAGCGATATCCCTTTTGTTCAAGCGCATAGCCAAGGAGAATACAGCGAGCGGAGCGCGGCGCTAGTTTGTGGGGAGATTGAGCTAAAAGATTTGGAATGCACAGGCAGCCGAAGACCCTATGGTGATCATATGTTGGGGGACGCCATGAAGGAGGAAGTAGGGTGTAGTAAATTGGAGCGTGTGAGACGGACAGCGATTGTAGAGATGAGTGGAGGTGTGCAGGGCCTCGACCCAAAACGTACCAAGCAATCGTGCTTGGAACAGAAGGCAACGGACAATATCGTTAATGGTGTGGATGCCACGCTCAGCGCGCCCATTCTGGGTAGATGTGTAAGGGCAGGAGAGGCGGAGAGAGATGCCTCGAGAGGAGAGAAAAGCATGAAGGGTAGTGTTGAGGAACTCCCCCCGTTGTCGCATTGGAGGCAGGGAACGAGGACATGAAATTGCGTGAGTATATATTGGAAGAGACGAAGGAGAGTAGGGAAGGTATCAGATTTATCACGTAACGGGAAAGTCCAAATAAAATGAGAGAAATCGTATAACTTCGTATAATGTATGCTATACGAAGTTATTACGGTCCAGGCATCCTGCCCAATCGGCGTCAGAGTATGCAATGACGTCGTGTGATGGTGAGTGGTGAAGTTGGAGTCCGAGGTGAGTGGTTCCTCGAAGGTAGCGAAGAACCCGTTTCATCAACTGGAAGTGGGTAGAACGAGGCGCGTGCATGAAAAGGCAGAGTTGCTGGATGGGATAAGACAAATCTGGGCGCGTAAGTGTAAGGTATTGTAAGGCGCCAGCGAGACTCCTATACAAGGAGGGATCATGGAATGGGATGCCATCCATCGCAGAGAGTTTGGAGCTGGTGTCGATGGGGGTGGAGATCGGTTTGCAGTTGAGCATGTGAGCACGATCAAGGATCTCAAGGGCATATTGCTACTGTGAAAGGAAGAGGCCAGAGTTGTTACGCTCAACGTTAATCCCTAAAAAGTGGTGAAGATCTTCGAGATCACTCATGGAAAATTCGTGACTGAGAGACGTGACAATGGATGAGAGAAGAGATGAGTCACTCCCTGTGATGATAATATCATCGATGTAAAGTAAGAGGTAGGCCAGAGAGGAACCGCGGCGGAGTATAAAGAGAGAGGTATCACATTTGGAAGAGCGAAAGCCAAGGGAGTGTAGAAATGAGGTGAATCGGGAAAACCAAGCCCGCGGGGCTTGTTTGAGCCCATAGAGAGACTTGTGTAACAGGCAAACGTGATTGGGGTGGTGTGGATCGACAAAGCCCGAGGGTTGAATGCTATATACGGTTTCATCCAGATGGCCATGGAGGAATGCGTTTTTGACATCGAGTTGGCGAATGGGCCAGTTGCGAGAGGTGGAAATACTAAGAACGGTGCGAATGGTAGTTGGTTTGACGACGGGGCTGAAGGTCTCACCGTAGTCAACGCCAGGTTGTTGTGTAAAGCCACGCAGGACCCAACGGGCTTTATAGCGAGCAAGAGTGCCGTCTGGATTGAGTTTATGGCGAAAGATCCATTTTCCAGAAACTAGGTTGACGCCAGAAGGTGGAGGGACGAGAGACCAAGTACGGTTTTGAGAGAGAGCAGCGAATTCCTCAGTCATGGCATGGAGCCAGTTTGGGTCTTTCAGAGCTGCGCGGTAGGAGGATGGGATAGGGGAGATGGCGTTGGTTGACAGAGCAAAGGAACGTTTGGGCATAAAATAGCCGGACTTCCCTCTGGTTTGCATGCTGTGGACGTTGCTGGGTGGAAGTATTGGGACGGCGTTGGGCGGGATGTCATGCCCAGGCGAAGCAGGTGGCGACATGAGGCATGGGGCAGGCGAGCGCAGGGCATGGGCCGACCCCGGTGCGCTAGATGACCTGCTGGGTGTGGAGAACGGCGAATCCGAGAGAGGAGCAGGCGCGGAAGCGCGGGAGATCGTTGAGGAGGGCGCAGAAACTGGCAAAGACGCCATGGGGATCAGCTCGGCAGACGTTGGTGCTGGAGCACGAAATACGGAGGTGAGTGGATGCATGTGATCTGCTGTGGTCGTGGGAATGGGAATAGATGACGGGGTGGTGTGTTGCGATGGCTCATTGGATGTATACGGAAAAAGGGATTCATCAAAATTAACATGGCAAGAAATAACTATTTTTCTGGTGGACAGGTTGAGACAGCGGTATCCCTTGTGTTCAAGCGCATAGCCGAGGAGAATACAGCGAGCGGAGCGCGGCGCTAGTTTGTGGGGAGATTGAGCTAAAAGATTTGGAAAGCACAGGCAGCCGAAGACCCTAAGGTGATCATATGTTGGTGGGACGCCATGAAGGAGGAAGTACGGTGTAGTAAATTGGAGCGTGTGAGATGGACGGCGATTGTAGAGATGAGTGGAGGTGTGCAGGGCCTCGACCCAAAACGTACCGGGCAGCCGTGCTTGGAACAGCAGGCAACGAACAATGTCGTTAATGGTGCGGATGCCACGCTCAGCACGCCCATTCTGGGCAGATGTGTAAGGGCAGGAAAGGCGGAGAGAGATGCCGCGAGAGGAGAGAAAAGCACGAAGGGTGGTGTTGAGGAACTCCCCCCCGTTGTCGCATTGGAGGCAGGGAACGAGGACATGAAATTGCGTGAGTATATATTGGAAGAAACGGAGGAGGGTGGGGGAAGTATCGGATTTATCACGTAACGGAGGCCCTACTCTTGTGCTTGTAACGGGAAAGTCCAAATAAAATGAGAGAAATCGTCCACAATAATTAGATAATATTTAAAGCCGGAGAAACTACATATGGGCGACGTCCAGAGATCACAATGAATAAGTTGAAATGGGCGAATACTAAATGTTGTAGAAGCAGAGAAAAGATGACGACGGTGACGACCTAGTTGACAAGCCTCACAAAGACGAGCATTGTGGGGCATGTTATTGCAAGAGATATCAGGTAATACAGAAGATAAATGAGACAAAGTAGCGGAGCCGGGATGCCCGAGGCGTCGATGCCATAAATCAGAAGGCGTAGCCGTGAGAGCGGAGTTGGTGATGAAATTGGAGCCGTGGAACGGATAGAGGCCGGTGTAGCTAGTGGAAGCATTGTGGGGCATGTTATTGCAAGAGATATCAGGTAACACAGAAGATAAATGAGACAAAGTAGCAGAGCCGGGATGCCCGAGGCATCGATGCCATAAATCAGAAGGCGTAGCCGTGAGAGCGAAGTTGGTGATGATATTGGAGCCGTGGAACGGATAGAGGCCGGTGTAGCTAGTGGAGCGCAGGATGATTTTCTGGGTGGCCAGATCCTTCACAGAGAAACCGGTGGGGTCAAATTCAATGGAGCAATTGTTATTGTGTGTAAAACGATGAACGGAGATGAGATTCTTGACAATCCCAGGTGAAATAAGAGTATTGTGTAGAAAGAAAGGACGATCCGTGAGGTGAGCAGAGCCAGAAGCGGTAACCGGAATTGTTGAGCCATTACCAACTACAATACGCTGTGAAGAAATGCTGGGGTCGGAGGAGAAAGTGTGCAATATACCAGATGAGCCGGCGACATGTGAGGAGGCACCAGTCGAGGATCCAGTCCGCGGCGCCATGCTGATTGTCGGTGTTACTGATGGCCGAGGCAATCAAGGAGGATTGGTCCCACGATGGGTACTGCGCAGATGGTGGAGCAGGCGCAGCAAAGCCTCTAGCTTGGGGTGAGTAGCCGGCGTTGTAGTTGGTGGCGAAGTAGACCTGTCCCGGCGGCGGAGGTCGTTGCCCAAGAACGCCGGCTGCGTTCGTGGGCATCATCGGGCGTGGATAGGGTGGACCAAAGTATCCGGCCCCTGGCTTCAAGAAGCGGTACTGGCCGGAGTAGTTGAAGCCACCGCGTCCACGGCCGCGACCGCGACCACGCCCACGGCCGCCGCCGCTGCCGCCGTAGTTGAAGCCGCCACGCCCCGGGGTTCCGCCGTAGCCGCTGCGTCCGCCTTGCCAAGGAGGTCCACCCTGGCCACCGCTGCTGCCGCGGCCGCCGGGCCCGGGTGCGACGTGGTTCGCATGGCCGCCGGGAGGTGGGTTGTTGTTGACGTCGCCGGGTGGATCCTGTGGCGGAGCTGGACCGCCGGCCACAAGTGCAGCAGCTGCTTCCTGTTGAGCCTTCTTCTCGATCTCGACCTCCTCGAGAAGGAGGCGCGCACGCGCCGTGATGAAGGAGGGTAGTTCGTTCTGCATCTGCATCACCTTCTTTGCCATGGAGAATTTGGAGCTGAGGCCGTGGAAGAGCTGCAGGACGAGGGAGTTGTCGTTGACAGGTGCATCCACATCGGCGAGGGCGTCGTCCAGGGACTTCAGTCGCCGGCAGAACGCGCCGATGGACTCATCCCCTTGCATGGCGGAGTGGAACTCTGCCTGGAGATGTACGGCTCGACTCGGCTCATGAGCATGGAAGAAGTTGTATAGTTGCGTCCATGCATCATAGGCCGTCGAGTTCGTGGACATGACGATGCCTTGCAGTTCATGTGAGATTGTGGAGAAAATCCACAAGGCTACAGTGATGTCGACGCGACGCCACTCATCATCGTCATGCTTAGGATCTGCAGCCTCCTTAACGTGTTCATAGACATTGAACTTATGCATCACATACCTCATGAAGTTTCGCCACCGGGAGTAATTGTTGGCGAGAAGGTCTAATTTGAATGGAATGTAGTTTATGATGTTCACATGGTGGATGGAGTGGGTGGCTAGTTGATTGGAGGAACAGGCAGTGAGATGATGACCTGTAGAGCCGAGAGAAGAAGAGATGATGGCGCCGGTAGTAGAGGATTGAAGTGCTGAATCAGTGGAGGCAGTATTCTTCACAGGCATCTTCTCCTCTTCGTCCTCCGCCATGGCGCGAGGAAGGAGCCTGAGGACGCTCTGATACCAAGCTAAAAGTATTCAATCAACCACACATGCATTGCTCTCGGTTCCAGGAATATATAGCAGTTACAGGAGAGGCGAAGGCATGCACAGGCGCAGCACAACTCGCAGCATGCAGTGGCGCACGCAGGCGCGTGCATGCCGATTAATATGGGCGCGGCTAATAACATCAGCTACGTGGTTGAGCAGGCCGTTACAAGCGCAAGAGTAGGGCGTCGTTCAACAATCATTGTCGATGTGCGGTGGTGTTCCAGCCTTCCAGGCGGGTTAGGTGCCAAATGAGGCCCCCAGCAACTCGGTGACCACCTCAGCACCTCGTCGTCCAAGCGTCCCTGCAGGTTGCAGCAACAATCATATCACCTCGTCCCTGCACCGCGGAATCTAACCATATGTCCATGCCCTTGGAAAACTGGTGAGACCTCTTGGAAGGAGAAATATGTGGAATATATGAGATGTATTGTCTCGTAGGGTAGAGTATAAGTAATACATGATATGGGCCTCCCCCAGGTCTAATATACTCTAACACTCTCCCACAGTCTGAACGGCACTAGGCAATGTTTAGACTAGTACAAGGCAAACACACTCCCCGCAGTCAGAACAAAAATGGCCATCACTCCCCCGCAATCTGGACGGTCGGCGCACAGACGTTCAAACTGGCTCTGAACTCGGTGAAGACCATTGTGGAAAGACCCTTGGTGAAGACATATGCGTACTGGGACGACGTCGGAACATGGAGAACGCGCACTTGGCTGAAATCAATGCACTCACGAACAAAGTGCAGGTCGATATCAACATGTTTAGTCCGCTGATGCTGCACTGGATTGGTGGAGAGGTACACCGCGTAGATGTTGTCGCAGTAGACGAGGGTGCCTGGCGAAGTGGGCTATGAAGCTCCTGAAGCAGCTGACGAAGCCAGTAGGCCTCGACGACGCCATTAGCCACCGCACGGTACTCGGCCTCGGCACTGGAGCGGGAGACAGTGTGCTGCCGCTTGGACGACCAGGAGACCATGTTGTCGCCGAGGAAGACGCTATAGCCAGAGGTGGACTTGCGGGTGCCAGGGCAACCCGTCTAGTCAGTGTCTGTGTAGACCGTGAGAGCAGTAGTAGCGGACCGGCGCGGAAGAAGGCCAAGGTCCAAGGTGCCCTGAAGATAGCGCAGGATGCGCTTCAGAGCGGAGAGGTGGGGCTCCCGAGGATCATGCATGAAGAGGCACACCTGCTACACGTCATAAGTGATATCTGGCCTCTTGAAAGTCAGGTAATATAAGGCTGATAGACAGTAGCATCGGGCATAGAAGGTCCATCAGCAGAGAGCTTCGAGCCAATGTCCACGCGAGTGTTGCAGGGCTTGCAAGAAGTCATGCCAGCGCGCTCCAATATGTCCAGTATATACTATCACTGGGAGAGAAGAAGACCACCAAACTGAGGCTGCACTAGAATGCCGAGAAAGTGGTGCAAGGGACCAAGATCCTTCAGAGAGAACTGCTGCTCTACAGAAGTGATAATCTGTCGGAGCAGGACATCTGAAGAGGCCATCAATACGATGTCATCCACATAGAGCAACAGGTAGGCAGTGTCAAAACCACGACTGTAAATAAAAAGTGAAGTATCTGACTTTGCCTCAGTGAACCCAAGTGAGCGGCGAAATGAAGCAATGGTGCTGTACCAGTCTTGGGAGGCTTGCTTGAGACCATAGAGAGATCTGTTGAGCCGACAGACATGATCTAGACGAGAAGCATCGACAAACCCTAACGACTGAGCACAGTAGATTGTCTCCATGAGAGTCCCATGAAGGAAGGTGTTGTTGACATCCAGCTGCCGGAGAGACGAACCTCGAGAGAGAGCCAGAGAAAGGACTGTCTTAATGGTGACTGGCTTGACAATTGAGCTGAAAGTCTCGTCAAAGTCCACCCCGAGATGCTGAGTGAAACCCGAACGACCCAACGAGCCTTGTGTCTATCAAGAGAGCCATTTGCATGCAATTTGTGCTTGAAGATCCACTTGCCGGTGACAACATTTGCTCCAGGAGGACGCGGGACAAGGTCCCACGTGTTGTTGGAGCGGAGGGCCTCGAACTCCTTGGTCATCGCCTCGTGCCACTGTGGGTCAACCAGAGTGGCACGATATGACGTCGGCAGGGAGACAGCGCCGAGACATGGAGATTCAGCCGGTCGCAAGGCGGGACAATGATGCCGGCCTTGCGACGCGTGACCATGCAATGAGCGTTGGTCACAGGAGGCGGAGGGACCCCTCTGGCAGCAACCCGAGAAGAGGATCCAACAGGGGCAGTGGAAACAGGATGTGCTGGCACCAGGCCCGGCAAGGACGGGGCGAAGGCACTGCTAGCAGCAGTGGTTATCCCGCTGGCAACAATCCGTAGTGGAGAACCAATGGGGGCAGCGGGAGGCGACGAGACGACCGAAAGAGGGACACCACTGGCAACAACCTGTGGAACGGGTCCAACAGGGGCAGCAATGATTGAAGAGACTCTGCTGGCAACAACCTGTGTCGAGAAGCCGACAAGGGCAGCAGAAACCAAACGGGTGGCAGCGCTGGCAACAACCTGTGGAGGGGAACCAACAGGGGCAGCGGTAGCGGAAGGCAGAAGCGTAGAAGGGAAGGCTCCGCTGGCAACAACCTGTGGCGATGAGCCGACAGGGGCAGCAGAGACCGACCAGGTGGAACTGCTGACAACAACCTATGGAGGGAATCCAATAGGGGCAGCGGTGGCGGAAGGCAGAGGGCGGGCTCCGCTAGCAACAACCTGTGGCCGGAAACCGACAGGGGCAACGGAAACTGCACTGGTGGCACCGCTGGCAACAACCTATGGAGGAGATCCAATAGGGGCAGTGGTGACGGCCGACAGTCGTGTCGACATGGCCGGAGTGGTCGACGTGACCACTGGTGGGGCAGAAACAACTATCGTTGCAGGAGTGGCCGATGTGACCACTGGTGGGGTAGAGACGGCCATCGTCGCAGGAGTGACCAATGTGACCACTGGTGGGGTAGATACGACCGTCGTCGCAGGAGTAGCCGACGTGACCACTGGCGGGGCAGAAGTACCTGCAGTGGACGACGAGCGACGGACCCCTATGGGCATAGGAGGAGGGTCGTCTGGTTTTAAGAGAAAGTCGAGATCAGGAGGAGTGGGCGGGGTGGAGGTGCCATAGACGAGGAGGAATCTCGACTCGTCAAAAGTGACATGCCAAGAAATGATGATGTAGTTGGTCGTGAGATTGAGACAACGCCATCCTTTGTGATCGGATGGATAACCGAGGAAGACACAAAGGGTAGAACGAGGGGAGGGTTTGTGCGGGGCAGTGCTAGAGAGGTTAGGGTAGCACGCACAGCAAAACACGCAGAGATCGTCGTAGACGGGGTGTATGCGGTAAAGAGCGAACCAAGGAGTGGAGTGAGAGAGGGTGGAAGTGGGACGAATATTGATGAGATAGGTGGCGGCGTGGAGAGCCTCAACTCAGAAGGAAGGGGGAGGCTCGCTTGTAACATAAGGGAACGCATCACATCGTTGGTTGTACGAATGGGGCGTTCAGCCTTACCGTTCTGTGGAGAAGTGTAGGGACAAGACATGTAAAAGACAACACCGTTGGTGAGAAAGAAGGATCGAGAGGTGGAGTTGTCAAACTCATGTCCATTATCAGATTGGACACACTTGATAGTGTTGCCAAACTGAGTCTGAACATGGGCAAAGAAATGAGAGATGGTGGGGGAAGTGTCGGACTTCAGACGGAGCAGAAAAGTCCACATGTAATGAGAGCAGTCGTCAACAATTATGAGATAATACTTGTAACCGGAGACACTAGGAACAGGAGATGTCCACAGGTCACAATGAACTAAATCAAAGTTGCGAGCAGCTCGAGAAGTGGAAGACACAAAAGGGAGATGAACATGACGACCAAGCTGATAGGCGTGACAGAGGTGGTCGGGAGGATCCTTAGGGCAAGGGATAGCAGACGAGCTAGCTAAACGGGAGAAAGTCGCATGACCTGGGTGACCAAGGCGACGATGCCAGAGTGAGGTGGTGTAGGTGCTGGTAACAAATGCCTGGGGAGAAGGGGCGGTGGGGTGGAAAGAGTAAAGGTCACAGGAGCTATTGCACCTGGCAATGATGCGTCCGGTATGAAGATCCTTTACAGACAGGCCTACTAGGTCGAACTCAATGGAGCACTGGTTATTTATGGTGAACTGACGAACATAAATGAGATTTTTTATTATGTGTGGGGTGACGAGGATATTAAGTAGAGTGAGATCCCTATCACCTACAGGAAAAGAGAGATGACCAGTGGAGGTGACCGGTAGGCGAGACCCGTTGCCAACAATGATGCTGGTCGGGGAGGGAGGGTAGGGTGGATGGGATAGAGTGAGATTACCAGCATCGGCGTCCGATGAGCTATATCTCGCCCGTTTCTCCACCAAATTTGATCATCCAAGTATCCATCTGGTCCGCCTCGACGAACTCTACGCCATGGTGGGATCTACAACTCGGTTTGGGCAAGGCACAGGGAGATCTACCTCGAAAACCTCCTCAGGCTATGGTTTTTGCGACGGCTAGGGTTTGCATTGTGGCTTGCTCTGGTTGGGATGCTGAGGGGGGTCTTGGGGTGCTTATATAGTGTGTTGGTCGACCATGGGTAGGCCTCCAATGGGTAGAATTTGAGTTGGGCTCTAATTCTAATCCGAATAGGTTTAGGACTCCCCTAATTTTGGTATTTTTGCAAATATGCGAATTTTGACTTGGGCTTCTGGCTTTGGGCGGGTTTAGGCCTCAAATAACTATCCACCAAGTTTGGGCTTGGTTCTTACACGTTCGCTCGTCATTTCATTGGTCCGACGAGATCCCAGCAGAACGGCGTCACTCTGCGTAAACATGGGCTAGCCATGGGCTTTGGACTTGAAATTTGGCGGGTGGCTAAATAGTGGCCTTTAGGATTTATGGGGATTTTTTTCAGAATTTTTTAAAAAGGTTTTCTAGGGTTTTGGCTTAAACCTAATTTAAATTAGTTTAAACTAGGGTTTCGTATATAACAATTCCCTTTTAATTTATTTTTGGGATTTTGAAAATACAAGTGACATACGACAAAATAGAGGATGTCACACATGTGAGGTTGTTCCTCTTTTTTGATGTGAAGGGACGGCGCTGCGTATGCGTGGGGAAGGGGTTGATACTTTTTTTGCTAATGGGACTAGTTTTTTTTTTGTCCTTTGTGAGCTGGCACATTTACTTTTTTATTTAAATTATATCTTTGTTACGGCCCAAAGCTGAGAAAAAAGAATAGCAACAGCCCGTTGCAGTTTGTTTCAAAGCGAAAAAAGAAATTTGACTGGTTTTTTTCACCAGAACAGTCAATTGTAGTTTTACAATCCAAAACAACACAAAAGCATAAAAATCGTCTGCGCTGTTAACTACCAAAATAGTCGACTGGGTAATAAGAAAGGGACACAGTCGACTGCCATAAAGACAGTCCCTTAACTTAACATCTGGGTTCGTTACCGTCGTCTTTGACTTATCTATCTATTTACCTACCTTTATTAAAATTTTCAATTTTTTTGAATTTGGTTTTTCTATCTCAAAAAATTGTGTTAAAGCTCTAAATGAAAAGGTTAAACAAATTGGATCGGACTTAGAGGCTTCCTTGAGCATGTAAATCAAATAAGTAGATAAGTCAAATAAGATAAGATGAGGAGAATAGAACCTAGGTCTTGTTCTTTTCAGCGTAAAGTTGACTTGAGTTTTACTGTAGCAAAATTTGTTATTTTTAAAAACTTTTAGTGTTCATATCAAAGATCTTAAAACTATTTTTATTTATTTTTCAGCCTCTTTAAACCCCTTTTCAAGTACTCTTAAGTTTTGCTAAGTAAAACTCAACTTTACTCAACGCTGAAAAAAACAGGGCCATAAGCCCAACCACTCCAAATATGATTGAAAAAATTAGGATTCACCTCTACTGCCACTTTAAACTGAAACCTCTTTTTTATTTATCGGAATACCCATGAAATTTCATTTATGTACCGATTAATCACAACTCACAACCTTTTACTATGTTATTTTCCTTCACCTCAAGATCAAAGAGCATGTCCATATCGTCTTCCCTTTCATGACCCTTTTCTCTCTCTCTCCTAAATTTGCCATAAAGGGCTCTACTACTTTTAGTTTGCATTATGGTCCATGCATGTCTGTGACCGTCTGATTGAACAATTGTACTGCTCGTTGGTTTGCAAAAATCCCTTTTTGTTGTTATGAATTAACCTGTCATCCCATTTTCGCCCGTTTCACCAAATGCACGACCAAAGTACTTTAAAATCTCATGAAAGTAATACACCGTGACATATATTCATCACAACACCGAGGTACCCTCCATAGAAATCTCAACAGTTCCCCCACATGTCCCACCCAACGTCACCCTTCCCCTTACTGTGGTGTTTGTGCAGGTCTAAGGCAACTAGATCCAGATAGATGGCCACCGAAGAGCAATAGCCTAAACATGAAGGATTGAGCTCATTGGATCCCGATGCATCGAGGATTGATTAAATAATATCTACATGGCATAGAGATCCTCTTGACAAGTGGGCCACCATACCTTGGGGGAAAGGGTTACATGCTGCCTCCAGGTCATGCAGCAAGAGCATGAGACCGTTAAGATTGTCTAGGAGTATCCTTTCTCGTGGTGGCTTCGACGACCTATGAAATGAAAGTGGAGCAGACTATGTCATGTTCTGGTCTAATGAGCAGGCATTTATGGGCATTGATCTGAAGACTTGGGGCATACTCGGCTGACTTAGAGATATCCTAATATATTTTTTCTGTATATTGATAGAATTTCATGTATATTTGTATTCAATCACGCGTATCTATAAGGGATATTACATGTACGAGATAGGAGTTAGCGTAGTATAAATATGTTCCCCGGTGTAACACCCTGGCTCAAAATCGCTTAGAGCCTAGCCCACCTACGGGGCTGGCCCACGCATGCATAGCACCCACTTGGACTTTCGGCCTCGCCTCGTCCAAAAGGGTTAACCCGGTGTCGACAGGTGACTAACTGGGGGGTCACCGCCGGCAATGAATTTGTACGAGGGGACGCTAATCAAGGTCTAGAACAGATGGGTAACACAAGACAGGGTTATACAGGTTCAGGCCCTCAACGGAGGAGGTAATACCCTACTTCCTGTGCTCTGGGATTATTTGGTGAATCGGGATGCAAGAAGATGCTCCTATTCGGTGATTCTAGGGCCTCAGGTTGGTAGCTACCCTAGGGCGGCCGCCGTAAGATCCTGAACCGGGTTAGGTCGGCTCAGAGGTGGAGCACCACGGCGCCGATCAAGCCAAGCGCTCAGGTGCGACAAGTGATCACCGCAATGGGAGAATCGGAGGCGAGGGTGATGGAATTTCTGAAGATGGAGATGGAAGCGATGGGAAATCGATTGGAGGCGAGACCGGTGGCGGTAGACGAGAAAGTGGGGGAGAGATTGACGGGGATGGAGCGGAAGTTGGAAGAACAGCAAGCAAAGCTGGATCAAGTTCAAGTTAAGATGGATCTGACTATGAATTCGATGGGGAAGATGCAGCTGGATCAGACATAGCAGAGTAAGTCGATACGCGGACCCCCTCCTTCCCCCATTGCAATTCCAGCTCGAGAGATTCAGGGGTTTCCAGTGGGAAGACCACCCACAATTCCACCCGTTGTCACTGGGTTGCATGGGATCAGAGAGTCCAATCCTCCGCTCGTGACTTTTCCTCCTCCAACTCCAGTAATGGGAGAGGTAAATGAGAGCAGCAATAGAAAAGGATGGATGCCTAAGATGGACTTTCCAAAGTTTAATGGAACTGATGTGAGAATCTGGGTGGACAAGTGTGAGACGTTCTTCGAGATGTACCAGATTCCTGTTGGATTTAAAGTGGCCGCAGCTACGATATATTTGATAGAGGGAGCAGCCCATTGGTACCAGTCTTATAAGATGAGCCATCCTGTGCATGACTGGCTTCAATTTCGTGAAGCAATTGTGCTGGAGTTCGAAGGGAATGACTATAGGAACAAATTGAGAGAGTTACTTCAACTCAGACAAGTGGGTACCGTAGAGGAGTACAAGAAAAACTTTGAAATGCTGGTATATCAGATTAGACTATATGACAACAGTGTAGGGGGATTAATGTTAGTCACTAAATTTATCATGGGACTCAAGGAAGAACTGAGGGCAGCTGTTGAGATGCAGCTACCTGATAGTATTTGGAGGGCAGCAGCCTTAGCCATAGTGCAAGAGCAAATCATATCTAGAACAAAGAAGCAAAACTACAGGAGTGCATACAGCAAGACCCCTAGTCCAGTGAACTCCAATCTGGAGAACACTACAAAGAATGGGGGTGGGCTGAGACAGGAGAAAGGGGAAATGTGGAGGGCAAAACAACTGAAAGAGTATAGGAGAGCCAATGGGCTCTGTTTCAAATGTGGAGAAACATATACTCCTCAGCATCAATGCAAGGTTTCAGTTAATGGACAGCTGCAAGCACTTCAAGTAAATGAAATTATAGAGGATGAGGTGCTAGATGCATTGGCCCATGCGGAGGAACAAGAAGAGACAGAAGAAGCGAATTTATCTATACATGCTTTGTCAGGAGCAGATAGCCATCATACGATTCATTTAAGAGCTCTCATTGGAAACAAAGTGATGTTGATTTTGGTTGATTCGGGAAGTACTCACAGTTTTATTGATGAGAAGCTTGTTCATCAAGTGCAGCTCAACCCAGTTCCTGCTGCAGCTATGGCAGTAAAGATAGCAAATGGAGAGAGTATAACCTGTTCTCAAATCGTACCTGCATTATCTTGGTGGATCCAGGGACATACTTTCAGCCATGACATGAGGGTGCTGCAGTTGGGGGGATATGATGCTATATTAGGAATTGATTGGCTCAGTAAGTGGGGCACTATGGAGTGTAATTGGAAAGAAAAATGGATAGAGTTAAGGATGCAAGATCAAAAGATTAAGCTGCAGGGTTTGATCAGCAAGCATGAAGGAGAGTTGTTAGAATTAACTGCTGCACAATTTTCTAAATGGCAGGCCGGCAATGATATTTGGGCTACGGCATTAGTGAGCTTAACAGAGGAGGAACTTCACAAGGAAGTTACACCTCCAGCCGAGATAGTGGAGTTGTTGCAACTATATTCAGAAGTTTTTCAGGAACCAAAGTCTTTACCTCCACATCAGCTGTATGACCATACCATATCTTTGTTGCCACATTCAACTCCGGTCAATGCTCGGCCTTACCGATACTGTCCTCTGCAAAAGGATGAGATTGAAAGACAGGTTAATGAAATGCTTGAGGCAGGGTTAATTGTGCCCAGTATGAGTCCCTTTGCATCTCCAGTCTTGCTAGTCAAGAAAAAGGATGGGAGCTGGAGATTTTGCGTCGATTATAGAAAGTTGAATGCACTGACCATCAAGAGTAAATTTCCCTTGCCAATTGTGGATGAATTATTGGATGAGTTGGCTGGTGCACAATTCTTTTCCAAACTGGATTTACGGTCAGGGTATCATCAAATTAGAATGATGGAAGCAGATGAAGCTAAGACCGCATTCAAAACTCATCATGGTCTGTTCCAGTTTAAGGTGATGCCTTTTGGGCTCACAAATGCCCTAGCCACATTCCAATGTGTCATGAATTCTATATTTGCATCTCATATTAGGAAATTCTTATTGGTTTTCATGGATGATATTTTGGTTTATAGCAAGTCTTGGGAGGAACACATTCAACATTTACATGTGGTTTTGGAGACTCTGAAAAGGCATAAACTGTATGCTAAGCTCTCTAAGTGTGAGTTTGCAAGCACCAAACTGACCTACCTAGGGCATATCATTTCGGCCAATGGAGTGGCAACAGATCCTGAGAAGACAAGGGTCATGGAGCAGTGGCCAGTGCCCTCTAATGTCACTGAGCTCAGAGGATTCCTGGGGCTCATTGGATACTATAGAAAATTCATCAAAAATTATGGTTTATTAGCCAAACCTTTGACTGTGCTCCTGCAGAAGAAAGGTTTTATTTGGTCTGAGGAGGCCAACCAAGCCTTTCAAGCCCTCAAACAGGCCATGACTCATGCTCCAGTGCTAGCAATACCTGATTTCTCCAAATAGTTTGTCATCGAAACTGATGCTTGTGAAACTGGAATTGGGGCAGTGTTGACACAGGACGGTCATCCCATTGCTTTTTATAGCAAAGCTTTAGGTGTAATGAACAGGAAGCTTTCCATTTATGAGAAGGAATTTCTAGCCATTATGATGGCCGTGGATAGGTGGTACCAATACTTGGTCAGGGGTGCATTCATCATAAGGACAGATCACAAGAGCTTGTGTCAGTTAGAGGAGCAGCATCTCACAACCGAATTACAGAAGAAAGCTATGACCAAGTTGGTGGGACTGCAGTTTCATTTTCAATTTAAAAAAGGGGTGGACAATAAAGCAGCTGATGCTTTATCTAGAGTGGGACAATTCTTTTCTTTACAAGCCATATCAGGTGGTCAACCTATTTGGTTACAGGAGGTGTTAAACTCTTATGGAGTTGATGCTAAAGCAACTGATCTGTTGAGGAAACTAGCTTTGGGGGGGCTCTTGGAGGAAGGATATACCTTGAAAGAAGGAATCATTTATAAACAAGGGAAAATTTGGTTGGGGGCTAATATAGGACTGCAACATAGAGTCATACAGGCTTTTCATTCTACTCCTATTGGAGGACACTCAGGAGTTGAGGGGACCTATCAAAGGGTAAGAAAACTGTTTGTTTGGGAGGGACTCAAGACTGCAGTGCAAGATTATGTGAAACAGTGTCAGATCTGTCAGCAAGCTAAACATGAACACTGCAAATTACCAGGGTTATTACAACCTTTGCCCATACCTCAGGGAGCATGGCAAGAATTGTCCATGGATTTTATTAAGGGTTTACCTCTTTCCGAAGGCTTCTCAGTCATTATGGTCATTGTTGATCGTTTCACAAAGTACATCCATTTTTTCCCTCTCAAACATCCTTATCATGCAGCTCAAGTGGGTAAAATATTTTTTCAAAACATTGTTAAACTGCATGGCATGCCCAGATCGATTGTGTCTGACAGAGACAAAGTTTTCACTAGTTTGTTTTGGAAGGAGTTGTTCAAGCTGTTTGATATTCGGTTGAACATGAGTACTGCTTATCATCCACAATCGGATGGGCAAACGGAGAGAGTTAATCAATGCCTGGAGATGTACCTCAGATGTGCTTGCTCTCATTCCCCGAAGACTTGGGTTCGTTGGCTACCGATGGCTGAATTCTGGTATAATTCAACATTCCACTCATCTTTATAGGAAACACCATTCAAGGCTTTATATGGAATGGATCCTCACTATGGAGTTATGCCAGATTTGTCGAGCAGTACTCAGATGGATGTTGTGGACATGCTTAAAGAAAGAGAACAGTTCACTGAACTGCTGAAAACTCACTTGGCTCAAGCTCAGCAAAAATTTAAGCAATATGCTGATCAACACAGATCTGTCAGGACCTTCTAGGTGGGAGAACAGGTTCTGCTGAAACTTCAGCCATATGTCCAAAATTCGGTGGTTAATCGGCCATGTCCTAAGCTGTCTATGAAATATTTTGGGCCTTATACAGTTCTGCAGAAGGTGGGTTCGGTGGCCTACAAATTGCAACCGCCTGATACAAGCTTGATTCACCCCGTCTTCCATGTCTCCCAGTTGAAACCATTTACTCCAAATTTTACACCAGTTTCCTCTAAACTTCCGGAGAAGATCCCGCTGGATGTCATGGATGTTGAACCCGAAGAAGTGCTAGAGAGGAGGTTGATCAAGAAAGGGAATTCAGCCTATTTGCAGGTGCTCATCAAGTGGACCTCTCTTCCAGCTAGTTCAGCTACCTGGGAAGATTATGAGGTGGTGCGGCGTCGTTTTCCAAATGCTGTCGCTTGGGGGCAAGCGACGTCTCTGTTAGAGAGATAGGATTGCGGAATAGATGTGTTGTATTGATCAACGGTGGAATATATATAGAGTACAGGAGATGGGCCGCCCCAAGGCCCATATACTCTAACACTCCCCCGCAGTCTGAACGGCACTAAGCGGTCTAGACTGATACAAAACAAACACACACTCCCCCGTAGTCAAAACAAAGTGTCCATCACTCCCCCGCAGTCGGAACGGCAGTAGCACGGACATTCATACTGGACCGAAACTCGGTGAAGACCGAAGTGGGCAGCCCCTTGGTGAAGATGTCGGCATACTGCGATGACGTCGGGACATGGAGAACGCGGACCTGACCAAGAGCCACCCGCTCTCGGACGAAGTGTAGGTCGATCTCGACATGCTTGGTGCGCTGGTGCTGCACTGGGTTGGTGGAGAGATAGACCGCGCGGACGTTGTCGCAGTATACGACGGTAGCCCGACGAAGGGAACTGTGAAGCTCCTGGAGAAGCTGCCGTAGCCAGCACGCCTCAGCCACACCATTGGCGACGGCGCGGTATTCTGCCTCAGCGCTGGAGCGGGAGACAGTGTGCTGGCGCTTAGAGGACTAGGAGACCAAGTTGTCACCGAGGAACACGCCGTAGCCTGAGGTGGACTTACGGGTGTCAGGACAGCCGGCCCAGTCAGCATCTGAGTAGACAGTGAGATCAACAGCCTCGGTACGATGCAGGAACAGACCAAGCTCAAGTGTGCCCTGAAGGTAGCGAAGGATGCGCTTCAGGGCAGCAAAGTGAGGCATAGCCTGTGGAGCAAGTCCAACAGGGGTAGTGATATGCAGGGGTGACGAGGTAGTCAAGGGCACCCCAACGGTGACCGGAGAGGACGTTGAGGAGGCCCTGTTGGCAAAAACATGGGGCATAAAGCCAACAGGGGCAGCAGGGGCGGGTCCGCTGGAAACAACCCGTGGCGGGATACCAACGGGGGCAGTGGGAGGCGACGGGATGGCCGGAGGGAGGACACCGCTGGCAACCACCTGTGGCAGGGAACCGACAGGGGCAGTGGGAACCGACCAGGTGGCACTGCTGGCAACAACCTGCGGAGGGGATCCAGCAGGGGCAGCGGTGACGGCTGGCAGTCGTGCCGGCGTAGCAGCAGTGGCCGACGTGACCACTGGTATGGCAGAGACAACCGTCGTCGCAGGAGTGGCCGACGTGACCACTGGCGGGACAGAAGTACCTGCAAAGGAGGTCGAGCGACGGACCCCTATAGGCAAAGGAGGAGGGCCGTCGGACTCTAGGAGAAAGTCGAGATCAGAAGGGGTGGACGGGGTGGAGGTGCCAGAGGCCAGGGGAAACTTGACTCGTCAAAAGTCACATGTCGAGAAATGATGATGCGCGAATGGTACGTTCAGCCTTACCGTTTTGAAAGGAAGTGTAGGGACAGGACATGCGGAAGACAACGCCGTTGGTGAGAAAGAAGGAGCGAGAAGTGATGATGTGGTTGGACGAGAGATCCATACAACGCCAACCTTTGTGATCGGATGGATAACCGAGGAAGACACAAAGGGTAGAGCGAGGGGCGAGTTTGTGCGGGGCAGTGCTAGAGAGGTTAGTGATCGACACTTTGTTTTGACTGCAGGGGAGTGTATGTTTGCTTTGTATCAGTCTAGACCGCTTCGAAATTTTGTTACCACTACGGGGGAGTGTGTGTTTGCTTTGTATCAGTCTGAACGGCACTAAGCGGTCTAGACTGATACGAAACAAACACACACTCCCTCGTAGTCAGAACAAAGTGTCGATCAGGAACAACTAGCTAGTGTAGAACACACTGCGGGCCTGTTATGGTTCATGGTATGAATACTCATTATCATTTTTATCGTTGCAAAAAAATCGAGGGTATATATGTGGTACAGTGGTATATATAGAATGGCGCGTTCAGCCTTACCGTTTTGAGGAGCGTAATAACTTCGTATAGCATACATTATACGAAGTTATACGACGTGGCGGAAGCTGGTCGAGCAGGGCAAGAGATCGGAAGAGCGTCGTGTGATGAGTTGTCAAACTCGCGACCGTTATCAGATTGGACACACTTGACGGTGGTACCAAACTGAGTCCGAACATGGGCAAAAAAATGGAAGATGGTGGTGAACGTGTCAGACTTCAGACGGAGTGGAAAGGTCCACATGTAATGAGAGCAGTCATCGACAATGATGAGGTAATACTTGTAACCGAAGACACTAAGAACAGGGGATGTCCATAGGTCACAATGGATTAAATCAAAATTGTGAGCAGCTCGAGAGGTGGAAGAGACAAAAGGAAGACGGACATGACGACCAAGCTGACAGGCATGACAGAGGTGGTCAGGAGGATCCTTAGGGCAGGGGATAGCAGACGAGCTAGCTAAACGGGAGAGAGTCGCATGGCCTGGGTGACCAAGACGACGATGCCAGAGAGATGTGGTGGAGGTGCTGGTAATAAACGCCTGGGAAGGAGGGGTGGAGGGGTGGAAGGAGTAAAGGTCCCCGGAGCTATTGCACCTAACAATGATACGTCCGGTACGAAGATCCTTGACAGACAGGCCTACCGGGTCGAACTCAACAGAACACTGGTTATCTATGGTGAACTGATGAACAGAAATAAAGTTTTTTTATTATGTGAGGGGTGACAAGTATATTACGAAGAGTAAGATCCCTATCACCTAGGAAAAAAGAGAGATGACCAGTGGAGGTGACCGGTAGGCGAGACCCGTTGCCAACAATGATGTTGGTCGGTGAAGGAGGGTAGGGTGGTTGGGAAGAAGCAAGGTTACCAGCATCGGCAGTCATGTGCGAGGTTGCCCCGGAGTCCATGTACCACTCTGCACAGACAGGGGCCTGCGAAGGTGCAGGAGCGGTGGACGCGATTAGAGCGAAGGCTGACGACGATGTGGTGCCGATGTGTCCGTCAAGGCGGGACGCCGCGGCCAGAGGAGACGGCACGGGGCATCGCAGGCAGGAAAGTACGGCGCCTGTGCCGAGCATGCCCGCAAGGCACTCGTGGCAGAGGCCGTGGCCGCCCCGGAGGAGCGCGTGCCCCTGGTCATCATAGCAGAGGAGGCACCGGGAGCAGCACGGCACCTGCGTCGCGGGGAACATGACGCGGGTGGATGTGGAAGGACGAGAGTGAGCCGGCACACTGTGTCGTGGAGCATAGGTGGCGGCTGCGGAACCAGTGCCACAAGGAAGGATCAAGTGGGATCCACCGGGTCTAGCCTCACCGCCATGGACATTGGAATTTCCAGGGGCAAGACGCAGGCCAACGTGGCCCACAGCATCCAATTCGGGGCCAATAAGATGGTCCAAGCCAACCATTTGATGGGCCAAATCATGGCCCAAACCGGCGGCCAGGTGCAGGGCAGGGGGATTAGGGTTCCTCCAGCCGCCGAGTCCCAAACCAGGGTGGCCGCCGCCTCCCACGCCGAGTTCGCCGCAGGCGCCGCCGAGTCCCGCACCGGGGTGGCCGCTGGAGGGAGCGTCGGAATAGGAAGGGGCGCCAGCGCTGGGGTACGGCTCGGTGCTGCCGCCGCGCACGCCGGGGTTGCTGCCGAGTCTACCGTCGCCCAGTCCCGTGCCTGGGAAGGGGACTGCGCCCTAGAGAGGGGCGGTTGCACCGGAGGTGAGTCCCACGCTTGGTAAGCCCACACCGCCGAGGTAGGTAGTCGCGCCGGGCTAGGGAGTGGAGAACCCGCCGACGACGGGGAAAACCGCGCCACCGAGCCCGCCCGCGCCGGAGAGAGGGGCGGTGCGGTCGGAGGAAGGGGCGGCGGGGGTGCCGGGGCGGCGATGAATCCGTCGGGGCCGAAGGACGGGACGGCGCCGCCGGCGTTGTGGAGGTGGCCGTGCGCGCCGCCAAGTGCCATGGTGGCGTCAGCGTTGGGGAGAACGGGGAAAACCGCGCCACCGAGCCTGCCCGCGCCAGAGAGAGGGGCGGTGCGGTTGGAGGATGGGGCGGCGGGGGTGCCGGGGGTGGCGTGGAATTCACCGGGGGCGCCAGCTCCAAAGGACGGGACCGCGCCATCGGCGTTGTGGAGGTGGCCGGGCGTGCCGCCGAGTACCATGGTGGTCCTGCCGGCGTTGGGGAGAAGCCGGGACCTAGATCCATGGCCATCGGGTGCAATGACGTCGCCAGTGCTGTTGGGGATACCAGCAAAGCCAGGAGGGGAGACTCCGCCATCCATCTCGCCGGAGTTGGAGGGAATTCTGGCAATGAGGTCGGCAGCTAATGACGGCTAGGGTTTGTGGAAGGGTGGGGCAGGAAAAATCTGCTCTGATACCATGTTGAAGAGAGAGGATTGCGGAATAGATGCTGTGTATTGATCAGGGGTGGAATATATATAGAGGAGTACAGAAGATGGGCCTCCCCCCAGGCCCATATATACTCTAACAGACACGAGTGCGTGCACTACGTATACTTCCATCGTTTTGTGCGCGTTTGGGTTGGTTAATCTGGGCCCGTTTTGTAATTAAACTATCCGCTTTAGAGCGCCTCTGGCGCGCCCAACGCGGGAGAAAGAAAAACGCGCAGGAGCAGCAGGCGCGCCCAGGGCGGGAGGAAAAAAGGCGGGACGAATCCGGCGCATGCGACGAAAAACCGGCGGGGCGAAGCGGCGCGCGGGTTTTCTCGGGCAAGCGGGCGCGTCATGAGCAGCGCGCGGGAAGAAAACCGAGCGGGCGAGCCGGCGCGCGCGTGGCGAGCAGCGCGCGGGGAGAAAAACCGGGTTGGCGAGCAGCGCGCCAGCGCTCGCTAGGCGAGGAGGGAGCCACGTGGCGAGGCCGACGGGAAACCGGGCTTTGTACTATTTATAGATACCACGGATATTTCATATGGAATTAGAACAAGGTCTAATCGAGCCATCATATTAACTAGTTGGCGAGCGCCAGCATCCGGACGTCTGTCCGAGCGCACACGCCTCGGCGTTGGATCATCGGCAGCGCGCGTATCCGAGCGCAGCCCGCGTCCCGCCTGCACCAGACGGAAGGCGGAGTTGGTTAGATGTGCAGTTGATCATTTTTCAATTAAACTTCTGATTTCTGTATAAAATTCAAACAGTGTTGTACAGGAGATGGGCCTCCCCAAGGCCCATATACTCTAACAGTCTCAAGGGGGAGGTAATGTCACCGATCAGCAGTAGCAGGGAGCGCAGGTTGTTAGCTGGGCCGCTGTGGTGTGGAAGTGTCGTGTGGGCCGTGGCCTTGTAAGGGGTGAGAACGATCTTTTAAACCGGGTACCGTAGCCGTCAGGCATTATCGAAAAAGAGAATAGTCATTTCTCCGTCCTCACCTTCTCCTCTGCCTCTCTGTTCTTCTCTCTTCCTCTCGAGCGCCGCCATGGCGACCTTGCGCGATTGATCGAGCGTTACACGCCTCTCGGAGCTCCCTGTGCCGAGTGGATCCAGAGACCCTCACGCCCTCCAGAGAGCTCGGTGAGCACCCAATGACCTCCCTACAGCTCTCACATCCATTAAAAGCCCCATGCACACGACTCTACCGCACATGAGCCGTAGCTTAGCCCCAGCGCCACTTGTCGAACCGCCGTATACGGCCACCTCTGGTCGTGCCATCGGTACCCCTGAGTGTGGCTCGGAACCCTGAGCACGTAGAGCCTTGAATCACGCTAAATGATGGACCATAGCGCTGGGAATCCTTTGGCAAAGTTTCGGCAGATCCGTGCTGGCATGAGGAAGACGATGACGCAGAGCCGTACGATCTAGATCCAGTGGCCACGCTTGAACGCTCTATGATGCTATCGGGGGCCTCCCGGGCTCGCTCGCGCGCGCACGCGCGCGGAGCACTACTGCCGCGCATATTGGGCCGGCCCATTACTGTGTTGGCCGGTTATTTCCGTTTTATCGATTTTAAATATTCCCGAAACAAATGGATTTATTATAAATAGTAGATGAAATCCAAATATTATGAGAAAATTAGAGAAAATACTCGCCATGCTTCCTGACTTTAGAAAAATGTTAGACATGTACTTGCTTTAGGATAATTCTTCGGTACCTTTATTCTAAGCTCATATTAAGGATTTTCCAATATTGATTAATTGGAGAAATGAAATGCAATAACTAAAAATATGCACCTTAGAAATAATATGAGAAATGGTAGAAATTAATATAAACCCTCTGGAACCTAAGATAAATATGAAAAACCCAGTTTGGCCTTTGCTAAATTTATTTAGTAAAAAATATATGGCCCTAATAGTGCGTTTAAGTGAATATGTTAGAGCACCAAAATTAATATAATATGGTATTATCATCAGTAAAATAAGAATACAAGAATGACACTTTATAATTGAATAGTTGCCATTCATTATTTTCTTAAGTCACTAACCATCGTTAGATAAACTAATGAGTTAAGAAATTTTTTTTCTTAAGGGCAATTATCCTAATTATTTATATTACATCTCTATGGGCAGTAGATATACTTATGATATTAATTAGGATATTACCTCATGCATTTATTCCATCCATACACCATAACACCATTGTTAGGCAATGGTGTTACTCGATAATACTCATGGAACTTCCTTGACAAGTAGATTGCCTCAAAAGGATGTTCAAAACGAATAGCCACCTAGGGCACAACACCACACTGTGAATACCCATGCATCATGTTTCTCCTTATTTTATATGAATTATTTCTTGCACCATAATATTAGAATTCGAAGAGAATCCTAACGATCAGGACTACAATCCCAAAGACCAAGGCGAGTTACCTACCTTCTTACTCTATGGTTGCTCATATTATGGAAGGGTGGGATCTTCCTTAATGTGAGTAAACAACTACTTGCTCATGCATGTTGATACCCAGTTTCTACAAGTATTTCCTTTAAAATATCAAATTGCATGCTCTCTTTAAATTATAATACCTATTGTTAATCATGATATATCATGCCCGTAATTTATTGTTTTACTCCCTGTCAATATTGATATTGATTAATAATGTCAATTACCCTTGATTCACTTAGTGATTGCCTTGATAATCACATTCCACTGATAACTTGGGTTTAGAAACCAAACTAAACTAGTTTAGACTTCTAAGTCTGGGTAAAACTTGCTTAGCAATGCTTAGGTCCCCATTTTTTATGGCATGGGTCTTGTACCCTGGAACGGTGAACTGAGATTCACCGACCCATGTTGATAATTATTGATGATTGAACTTGGTACCTGGCATGCCAGTGTGTTTATGATGGAATGGTTTGGTTGTGGCTAAGAAGTGTGTTGGAGTAGATTGAGTCAACGCTTGTGATAAGGAGCTATGGGCAACACATATGTAGTGCAAGAGGGGCTGTAAGAGCAAGCTCCCTAGGAGCTTATTTGGTTTTGGTAATTGATAGCTATAAGATCAAGCCTCCCATGGGCGAATGATTTTGGTAATTGATGGTAACTGGGCTGTAGAGCTGGATCACGCCAAGATTAAGGATATTTGTTTCCTAGTACTTTTAATTTCTTGCGTGTGTGTAGTCTAGGGCCAACATGTCTGCTGATCATCGTATCTTAGGTTGCAGGGTCCCACAGAGCATATCTCTGGTCTTTTATCCTCATTCGTCTTCGAGAGAGTTCGGAATAGGTCCAGGGGATTCTAGGGGGTAGCCAGCTGTCCGAAGTTTCGTAGCCGCTAAGCCTCATAGCCAGATATTTCCTATGGGTGCGAAACTTCCCGCTTAAGTGTCCAAATGTTCCCGTCGAGTTCACAAGTTAACAAACATGGCACAAAACCCTAGGCCAAACATCAAAGTTAAAAGGGATAGCCAAAAATAAGTGGGCTACAAAAACTAGCCCCATCGGACTGGGTTCAACGGCCTTCGGACTGAGTCCAATGGATGAGCGTGCTAGCGGCTAAGTCCTCAAAATGCAACCCTACTGTCGGACCGGGTCTGACTAGGCCATCGACTCCTAGCGACTAAGTCCGTAAATGAAACTCTTCTATTGGACTGGGTCCGACCAGGCCACTCCCAAAGTGAAACACTTCATCGGACTGGGTTTGAAGTCCGTCAGACTGGGTCCAACGGATTAGGCTGAATCACGCGAAATTCAATCTGGGCCGTCCATTCTTAGGGTTTTCACCTTGTATCTATAAATAGGAGCCACTAGCACGGGGAACCTGAGTGAGCCTCATTTTGCAGCCACCCCTTGCCCTAGCCATCCCCTAGAGAGCTCCTCCTATGGTGTTCTTCACTCGCAAAATCCAAATCCACCATGAAGGCTTGAGAGATTGAGTGAGAGAGATTGAGGGAGAAGAAGAGAGCATCCCCTAGTGTCCTCCTCGTTGCCCCTAAGGTCCGTGCCCTCTCCCATGGTTGTCTTGCCATCCTCCATTGTGGGATGAGGGTTGGGTGAGTTGCGGTGTCTCCGGTCTTGTGCTCTAGGGATTCTTGCCACCGGGAGACGTCATCACCGCCAAACTCCGTCAAGTATACCACAAGCAAAGCCTTCTCCATAAAAGTCACTGTGCTTCTGACGGTGCTTCCTCTCCGTCCGTCGGAGGGTGCAAAGCCCACCATCGTGTCGGCAGCCACCTTGCTTCCTAAGGTGCTCTTCTCCATTGCGTTGGAGATGTGTTAAATCCTCGGTGTGCTCTAGGTCGGCTTCGCATGTGAAGTTAGTGTTTCGGGGTGCTTTGCATGTGGAGGCTGATGATTCGTATGAAGGTTTAGAGCTCGTCTACCATGTGTTGGTGAAGAGCTACCACCGAGTAGATTGAGGGCTAGGGACGATAGAGTCCCGGCTTCCTTGACCGGAAGCTTCCTCAACGTGAGTAGGTGCTTGCATCGAACAAGATAAAACGATGGTTTGCGCCTCTCTGTCTCATTTACTTACCGCATCTTGATATCCACTGCCTGCGAGTGCCTTCGCACCTCCTACACTTGTGTTTTGATTGCTTCCACCTACTAGACGTGTAGAAATCCACGCGCTAGCTGTGTGCCTTAACTTGCCTAAGTGACTAAGTGCAACAAAAGTAAAAATTGAAATAGTCCAATTCACCCCCGTCTCGGCCTTAGGTTCCTTTAATTGGTATCAGAGCTAGGTTCTCTAGTTCTGCTTTACCGCATTAGAGATGGTCTAAGGGGATAGTGTAGCTTCCAATAGAATCTCAACCTTCAATGGTTTACACTTTGGCTTTTAGAAGAAGCGCATGAAAATATATCTTATTTCCATTGACGCTGACAATTGGGATGTGTTGAGAATGGCATCACCATCACACGTGATGAGAATGCACCACTCACACCAGTATAGAAGACACTTATGGCTTATGATGCTAAAGCCATGAATGCTATATTCACAGGCTTGAGTAGGGATGTGTTCGAGAGGGTTAGCAACCTCACTTCTGCTAAGGCTATTTAGGATTCTCTTGTTGAGATTCATGAGGGCACTGCTGCTATCAAGGAGGGTAGATTAGTGGTGGTTAAGGAGCAATTTGATAAATTTGAGATGGTTCCTTATGAAAATGCAAATGCTATGTATACTCGCCTTAACTCTATAATCAATGAGCTTAAGGGGCTCGGACTCTCTATGCCTGATGTTGATGTGTGCAGGAAGATGATGAGGATTCTCCCAAGACAGGAGTACAGGGACATCAACACTGTTCTTTCCAACAGCAATGAACTTGAGACGATGACTCCCAGTGCTCTCTTGTGCAAACTCCGTGCTCATGAGATGCTCATCATCGAGCCCCTAGCCACTCCATCAGCCAAGAAGAACAAGACCATTGCTCTCAAGGCTACTGGACACAAGCCAAGCAAGTCCGAGCCTGCCTCATCCAAGGATCAAGAAGGATCAAGGTTCCTCCCACCTGAGGCACTTGAGGAGATCATGGGTCTGTTTGGTAAGCGCTTCGTCCTCAAGAGGTGAACCAAGAATCCACACTCTAGCTATTGATGCTATAAGTGTCATGAGAAGGGTCGCATTGCCTCCATGTGCCCTCACAAGGACAAGATCAAGCGCAATAAGAAGAGCAAGCAAGACAGTGATGATGACAAGTCCAAGCACAAGGATGGGAAGTATAAGAATTGGAAGAAGACCGAGTTCAAGGCCACCTCCAAGAAGGGAAAGAAGCTGGCGCTCGTTGGAACTTGGGTCACCCATGACAGTTTCAGTGACTCAACCGCTTCTGAGGAGGATGAGGAGTCAAGTGGTGAAGGACTTACCACTATGGCAATTGCTGAGATGACTCCTGCACCTCCAGTTTTCACCACAAAATACTTGGTGGCCGTCCTAAAACTACAAGAGCAAGTGTGGCATTCTGATGGAGAAGAGTCTACTTCCACTACTTCCTCTACACCAAAAGCTTTATCACCATCTGCTTCAGCCTTCAAGTGCTTGATGGCTCGATCATCTACTATCTTCTGATTGACTCTGAAACTCTCTCTGAGTGGGATGAGAGACTACTAAAGAGAATGTGGCTAAGTTACTTATTGTTCTTCAAAAGGAGCATTTGAGAGCCACTACTCTTCAGAAGTCTCTGAATGCCCTCACTGTTAAGCATGATTCCCTTAAGACTAAATTTAATATCTTAAATGGTGAAAAACTTAGCTTATCTAGGAGGGTAGACTTGCTTGATGTGAAAAAAAAAAGGCATGAATGAATCTGTATATGGCTTGCTTGCTACTATTCTTAAACTTAGGGTAGAAAACAAATTGCTTACTGAAAAGAATTCTTCCATTGATGTTTTGCCAATTGCTCATGCCACTGATGATTTGATTGCTTCACCTGCTTTGATAATGCCTCTTGTGATTGCACCATTTACTGCTTCTATCACACCTGCTATCACCATGACATCTGCTTGTACATACTCCCTCCGTTTTTTTATAGGGTGTATTTTGTTTCGTTAGGATAAAGGTTTGACCAACAATTACTCCATTAATATGTCATTTATATGACACAAAATCATACTCATATGTAAGTACTTTTGAATACAAATCTACCAATATCAATCTTGTGTCATAAAAGTTATGTATTAATGGAGTAATTGTTGGTCAAAGCTTTGTTCTAACGAAACAAAATACGCCCTATAAAAAAAACGGAGGAAGTATTTTTTTTCTTCTGAATTTGCATTGATTGACTCTAGTGTTAGTACTATTGTTCATTTGGTTGATTCTTACTCTAAGTGTGCCATGATTGCTTTTACTTTCAGTGGTTTCACTAGTGTAGAGTGCAGTCCTGACTCATGCTATTTTGCACTAGCTGCTAGGAAACTAGCCATTGAACGTGATGAACTTGACATAGAAAATGCTAGTCTCTAGATCAAACTTGAGAAATTTGACAAGGTCTTGGCAAGTGTTATGAGGGGAGTCGTGCCCTTAACCAGATACTTGAGGAACAAAGGAAACAGGCACTAAAGGGCGGCTTGGGATTCACCCCTTAGAAGCCTAAGAAGAAGAAAAGGAAGGGTACTCAAGTGTCTAACAATGGCAAAACTCCCTTCATAACAAATCCAAGGGAAACACCAACAATGCTAATAACTCTAGGCTCAAAAATATGAACACTAGAAACAATCACCATAGAAAGCACAATGGGTACAACATATGACAAGGACCTCATAGGCACTATAATTCCACTATATGGCAACCTAGGAACCAATATTCTTGGCAATATGCTCCTAGGTACAACAATTGGAATGGTCCTCCTCCCATGCCATACAACAATTGGCAAGCTCCACCTCCACCTAGCTTTTGAAAATGGTACTCCTAGACAAAACTTTACTAGGCAAACTCCACCTAGTAACCAAGCTAGGAACACTACAAAGCACACCCAACTCAAACTTCCAAGAGCTCATTCTGACTTGTATGACCACTACTTGCTTAGGATGAATGACAAGGGTAAGGTGGTTGATAGATTTTCTAGCTTGAGGGCTAAGAATAAGCATAAGGCACATGTTTGGGTACCTAAGTCTTTAATTGATCGATTTGCTCCTGTTGCATCTGGTTTAAAGACTAACCCTCGGGGACCTCCTTTGTGGGTCCCGAGTGGATGGTGCGATTGGAGTTGACAGTGGGTGTACCCAACACATGACCGGCAACTCCCGGTTATTCACCTCAATTGGGGAGGATGGATCAAACCCCCAAGGTCACTTTTGGTGATGGAAGCAGGGGCAAGGTAATTGGAGTCGAAAAGGTAGCAATCTCTACGGATATCTCAATTGACAATGTGCTACAGGTAAACACTCTGAACTACAATCTACTTTATGTTGCTCAAATTTGTGATTTAGATTTCCATTGTAACTTCTTATACGAGGGATTGTTGGTTCTGGATCAAAATGAAAAAACAATGCTTAAAGGCTTTCGTTTTGAGAACTTGTTTCTTGTGAACTTCAATGAGCCCGCTGCATCCATCTCGATTTGCCTCTCTGCCAAAAGTCACGTGGTTGGCTTTGGCATAGGCGCTTTGGGCTTGTCGGCATGAGAAATTTAAAGAAACTTTTAAAAAACGAGTTGGTTCTTAGGGTGAAAGATGTGACATTTGAGAATGATAAGTTTTACTTGGCATGTCAAGCCGGCAAACAAGTGGCAAGCGCTCATCCTGCCAAGAATGTGATGTCTACATCCCAACCACTTGAGCTCTTGCACATTGATCTTTTTGGGCCAACAAAATATATGAGTATTGGGAGTAATCTCTACTGCTTGGTCATATTTGATGACTACTCTCGATACATTTGGGTAATCTTTCTTTCAGACAAAACCCCTACTGGGGATGATTTCAAAAAATTTGTAAAGAAAGCTCAAAACAAATTTGACTGTGCCCTTAAGATGATGAGAAGTGACAATGGGACCGAGTTTACTAATACTTCTATCTAGTTGTTCTGTGATGAGCTAGGTATTGACCATCAGTTATCAGCTACTTACACTCCTGAGTAAAATGGAGTGGTTGAGAGAAAGAACAGGACACTCATCGAGATGAGAAGAACAATGTTTGATGAGTTTAGGATTTCTGAGGTGTTCTGGGCTGAGGCAATCAACACAGCCTGCCATTACATCAATAGGTTGTACCTTCACCAGCTCCTAAAGAAGATATCCTATGAGCTGCTTGTGGGGAGACGACCCAATGTCTCCTACTTTAGGGTCTTTGGATGCAAGGTCTACATAAAGAAGAAGAGGGGGCATTTGGACAAGTTTCAGAGCAGAGTGGACATTGGGATCTTCTTAGGATACTCAGCCAAAGGGTCATCTTTTAGGGTGTTCAATGAAACAAGTGGTCAGATTGAAGAATCGTGTGATGAAAAGTTTGATGAGTCAAACCGCAGTCAATGGCAGCATGAGAACTTGGATGATGTTGGTGGAGAGTAGTTGGCAAGGGTAGCTGAGAAGATAGAAGCAGAGGATGTGAGGCCAGTTGAAGCTCCAAGAGAGGTTGAGACAGTTGCACCACCTCTCACTCCTTAGCTAGTGGCAGACTCAGGGGGATCTGTGCCTCAAGACAGTTCAAGCTTGGAACCAACATCAGAGATAGAGATAGATTGTGAGCATGATGGAGAGACAATTGAGCAGACAGTTGGACAACTTTCTCAGTTGATCAGGACCCATCACTTCATTGCTCGAGATCACTCAACTGAGCAAGTGATAGGGGACTTGACTCAAGATGTACAAACAAGATAAAGGACGGCTAACTTCTGTGAGCATAATGCTTTTGTGTCTGAATTGGAGTCAAAGAAGGTGGAAGAGACATTGGCTGACCCTGACTAGATCAATGCCATGCATGAGGAGCTGAACAACTTTGAGAGAAACAAAGTCTAGACACTTGTGGAGCGACCTAAGGATTGCAATGTGATTGGGACCAAGTGGGTATCGAAGAACAAGACAGATGAATTTGGATTGGTTGTCAGAAACAAGCCAAGATTTGTGGCTCAGGGTTTCACTTAGGTCGAGTGTGTGGATTGTGGAGAAACTTATGCTCATGTGGCCAGACATGATGCAATTAGACTACTTATGGCATTCTCCACTTGTCACAGCATCACTTTTTGAAGCAAATGGATGTCAAGAGCATCTTTTGAATGGCTACATTGAGGAGCTGATATATGTTTAGCAACCTCCAGGATTTGAAGACCTAAAGCACCCCAATCCTGTTGATCCCAAGCTATACCATTCCATGATTGGTACATTCCTTTACTTGACAGCATCTAGGCCAGATATCATGTTTAGTATGTGCATGTGCGCTAGGTAACAAGCATCCCCTAGAGAAATACACTTGAAAGCTGTCAAAAGGATTTTCATATATTTAAAATTCACTCATAGTATAGGTCTCTGGTTCCCTAAGGATGCGCGATTTGAGCTCATTGGCTATTCTGACTCAGATTATGTCGGATGTAAGATTGATCGCAAGAGCACTTCTGGAGTCTGTCATCTTCTCGGTAGATGTCTTCTGTCGTAGGCTTCAAAGAAACATATGCGTGTTCTTCCGACGGTCCTCCTGGGTAAGCCCTGGCTAAACCTAGCGCAAGGCATCTCGTGCCTTAATCATCCATCAGGATATCGTCCATGGGGCAACTCTCCAACCATCTTATCTCTACTTCAGCAATCCATGACATTATTACCCATGAGCTATCCTGACCAATCGACCGAACTGGACAAACACACCACATAGCCTTACCCACAAACCACATCCAGCCCATCATGCATCTATTAGCCCTAACTGTCACATGCCATAACCTTTTTAATGAAAGAATGAATAACCGGTGAATATCAGTTCACCGTTCCGTGGCTAGTCGTCAGAAGATTAGTTTAATACTAAGCAAGTCTAAGCAGGTTTTATCCATTAGGTAGGGTTAAAGTTGTTACCAAACTATTTTTAGGCTAACAAGGATATGATAATAAAAGCAGTCATAAAGGCTAGATAATACAAGGACAATCATGTATATTTATAACATGATTAAAAAGTGGGCAGTTAATAGGCATGCATATTAATAATAAACATTATAGTTTGGGAAAAACTAGGTGATGAACATGATTATATCGATGTTAATCCGCATTAGAGAAAGTCGCAATCTCTCCCTAATACGGGTAAACATCTATAAGAGCAAGTGTTAACTCGCCTTGGTCCAGTGGAAGATCTTCCTCGGTATCGCCAAACCTTTCCTCGAAACCAGTTACGTCTATTAACGATAAACTTTAACAAATAACCAGTAGTGCAGAAAAGACATGATGCATGAATGCAGCAACGCTTTCTTTCGACGATCCTATTTCACCCTAAGGGGGATCTTGTCGATAGTTTGGCGAATGGTCATGCCATGCATGATATGCAATTGCTTCTATGCATTACTAACGAGCCTACGTAGGCTACCTTAGCGTTTCTTCGGTATTCTTAATTAGAGAGAGAGAGGTTTTATAGAGGCTTCACGGGTGTGGTATAACATCATCAAAGTCGTGCGACTAAAGATAATAGTGCATGAAATGCTTTGGATTAGAATGTGTCGTATTCCCGATTAAGTTCCCTTACCGAGGTTTAATCCGATGTTTGAAAAATAGACGTTATGCATTATATTTTGGATTTAGATGAGAACTCTGTCAATCCAATGTACATAGGTTATTCTCGTTCCTTAGTTAGGATACCCAACCTTGGACAACCAGGGTGGCTTTGTTGAACTATGATGGAAATGCTGGTTGACAAGTTAAGTGTGTGCATCTGTATAACTAGGTCGACTTGTAAACTACACGATGTCATATTTATACTTATTAGGTCAAAGGTAGTCTCTCTACTCTTCCTCTCATAGATGACCCCCTTTTAATAGTGTTTAGTGTATCGATAGATTTCCTATTAAAATATATATAGAAAATCTTATTCGGATTATATTACATAGGCCCAATAGCAGTCTTCGTATTAACTATCATGAACTATTAAAGGACAAGGTATATTGTACATTAGCCACGCTCTTACAGATGGAGAATAGTTTCTAGCTTAATCGACACTATTTAACCTTTCTAGGGTTTCTAACTTTCCTTTTGAGTTTATAAGGGTATATTATATTTTATATCATTCTCCCATAATTTTCCCAGCTTAGTTTTAGTTTTTATTAACAAGCAAATTATTTTGATTTACTTTCTATAAATAAATATTGTGTAGGTTCACTAATTGCTTCCTTGGAGGAATCCTACGAACTGTGCTTAGGTTAATCATTTTTATAATGTCTCTAATATTCCTTAGTATAATCGTAAAGTGTCTAGGGATTTCATCTACGGTTTTCAATAAATTATGAAACCCTATTGCAATATTAGAGAAGGTTGCCACTGGGTTTCATATAATTTTGATTATTTCAAAATTTTCCACTATACTTATTTATTGTGATATTTCTAGGTATTAAATCCCTTGTAGTATCTGTGTATTTAGGTTTATACAAATGACATGCGATAAGGGTAATTTGCTAATTTACCTTCCAAAGGATCTACTTGGAGGAGAAATGGCATTTTCTCGATTTTCCCAAATTATAAAGTAAATAGTAGGCTTTATGGTGATTTATTAGAATTTCCCAGGATCAACACTTACCTTTATTAATAAAGGTTTTATTTAGTCCTTTATTTGGATTATCTAAAATAGGAGAATTGAGCCTCTAGAATTAATACAGTGACAAATATATTTGAAATAGATGATTTTATATTATTTATAATATTCAGAATAGCCTCTAGTATTTACCCAATTTTTTGCGGAATTTTTGTAGGTGTCTAAGTATTTTTAGTAATTCGAAAGCATTTTCTGGGATTAATAAACTCGTTAACCTCGCGGGAAAACTACAAATAGTAACGGGCCGGGACAACGAACGTGTTCAGTGCAGAGCCGAATCGGCCCACCAAACGCTCGTGCTCCACGCCTGTGCGGTATACGTCGAAAGCGTACTTTGCGAGGGTGTCACCGCAACGGCGCTTATGCTGCCTAGCGTGCGCCTCCCCTTAAACTGACAGCGCCACCCACTGGAGCGCACACGCCCAAAGGTTTAAGCCAACAGGTGGGGCCTGCTTGTAATCGACCAGATCTATTCGAGCCAGCACGAATCTCGGACGGCGCCTGGTTGTCGTTTTCCTCTAGCCGACGACGTGGCCAGCAGCGACGGCTCGCGCCGCGGCGGCTCTACAGCCATCTACAGGGCGAAAGCGTGCGCGCACTAGCACCTACTGATCGACGCGGTTCTAAAGATGCTCGCGCCGAGGCCGGAGACGGCTGGACGTGGCGGCGTGACGAACGGCGGCGATGCCGCAAGATCGTCAGAGGCGCTGGGCTTCGCTACAGTTCTACGGCTAGGGAATGGGAAGGGAGCAAGAGGGGTTAGGGGAAGCTCACTGAACCGATGGGCGCTCGCGAGGAGGTGTGGAGGTGGCTAGCGACATAGATGGTGACGGCGGCCAAAACAAGGGAGACGCGGACGGGGAGCCTTGGCGCCGGCAAGCTGAATTTGACTAAGGGGAAAGATTAGTGAGGTATGGGGGAGGCTCAGGAGGAGAGGAAATGCCACGGAGCTCACCAATTTGGAGTAACCGAGGTCGGGGAAAATTTGGGGAAAAACTGTATTTTTCAGGCGAGGGCCGAACTGGGGCTGGGGAAAAGTATTGCGAGGTTATCATAGTCCAAGCTATGGCTAGGTGTCGTAGGGAGGAGTGGCGAGGCTCTGGCATGCGGCGATGCCATCGTGGCGACGGGACGGCAAGCAGTGCATGCTGAGGCGGCCGTGCGGTACGATGCGGCGGGGAACAGTGTAGGGCGTCAGAGCTAATTGTAGGTCTTTGACTTGCGGTGGCAAAGGTTAATGACACTGGGCAGCTGGGGATTGCGCGTGTGATTCGACTGCGACGACCCGGCGGTCTTCGACTTTTGTCCCATGGTCCGCGGCGGTGGACCGGTCTTCCGGTGGTGCACGCGGCGGCAGCATAGGCACTCATGAATCGTGGCTCGACACGGCAGCATGCGTCGGCCAGCGGCTACAGGTTGACCCGATCATGACTGGACACGGCGACGTGCGGTCTGGCGTGGCGGTGACAGAGCAAGCAGAGCAGGGCGCGCGCGATGAGAGAGAGAAGGGGGAGAGAGATCACACAGGAGAGGAGGAGAGAGAGAATGCGAGGGATTCACCATTCAAACCCAAAAAAAAAAATTAAAATTTGCCCAAAATTTGGGTTTGCTCAAATTGGGTGTTAATCATAAATACCGTTAGTGCCCAAATTGGATTATCTCAACTTTACCTATAAAGATATAGGATGAACAGTACACATGGGTTTTGATTTGCTTCGCTCCAGAAATTGTCAACATTGTGTTGTTACCGCAGCAAACAGTCTTTGCAAAAGGTTTCATCATGTACCACTCCTATAATGTGCAATTTGTAGTGTGCCACTCGTGACACCGTTGAAAGGGAGCCGGTCCTTGTGCGTAAAGGCTAGACTCAACGGGGAGTAGCAGCTTGGCTCCAAGTCTCGGGAAAAAAATATTGTCCCTATTTACTTACCACATTTACATTTTCTCATTTACGCATCCATTGTTTTCATTCTTGTTGTTAGTCTTAGCTCTCTTAGGCTATGTTCTTTTCAGCTTAACAAATTAACGGCTTAACAACTGAATGGCTTATCTACATTTTGAAGAGACATATACTTTGGGTTTTTTAAGTCCGTTTTTTCGCTATATCAAAGGTAGGTGCTAACGCTTTAAAATCCAGTCATTTCAGTTGTTCAGCTGTTCAGCCATTGATATCAGATCAAAAGAACAGAACCTTAGTGTAGTTTTTATTGGTGTAGTTTGGGTCACTTTTAGATTGACTAATCAACAACATCTACAAAAGAAAAAGTTTAAAATTGTCTATTCATCCCCTCTAGGCATCCTTGATCCTATCAAGTGGTATAAGAGCTAGGCTCTCATGAATTAGCTTCACCGCTAAAGAGATGGCTCATAAGGGGAGTAGCATTAGTCTAGGTAGAGCACCTATTTTTTGGTAGATCAAACTACCCATATTGGAAGATTCGTATGCAATCTTGAAGCTCTTACCTATGATGCTTGGTATGCTTGTGATATTTGGTATCCAACACTGACGAATGCTTTGACACTCATCGATGTGGATGAGAATCATATACAAATATATAATACAATGCCACTGCTAAAAATGTTTTACTTTCTAGCTTGAGCATTGAAGTGTTTAACAGAGTTAGCAACCTCGATACCACATTTCATATATGGAAGGCTCTCAAGGACATCCATATGGGAACGAGGAAATGAAGGAAGAGAAACTTGCAATTGCTAAGAGAAAGTTCGTCGATTTCCATATGCTTCCTAATGAGAGTGTAGATGACATATATGCTAGATTGAATCCTCTCATCCATATGCTTCCTAATAAGAGTGTAGATGACATATATGCTAGATTGAATCCTCTCATCCACGACATCAAGGTATGCGGGAAAACAATCACCGACATAGAGATATGTTGGAAGACGTTGAACCTCCTTCCATTTAGCTTCTATGTGTTTGTGACCGTGATTCACGCCGATACCGAACTCAATACCATGTCTCCTACTATACTTCTCTCCAAGCTAATATCTCATGGGATGAAGCTTAAGATCATTGAGGATGCTCCATCCAAGAAGAATTCTATTGCCCTCACGACTCATGAGAAGGACGAGGATGAGGATATCTCACATGATCTCGAGGAGGACGCACAAGAATTGGCGCTTCTCATGAGAAGATCCCAAAAGCTACTCATAAGGCTCAATCTCCGAGGTGACCGATCATCATCATCCAACAAAAAAAGGTCTCTCTTGGATATTCGCTGCTACGAGCGCCAAAAGATAGGACACGGAGAAACGAATTGTGACAAGAAGAAGAAACAGAAGTACAAGGCTCAAGAGAGTAGTAGTGAAGAAGAGTGACAAGAAGAAGAAGACGCATATCAATAAACGTCATCGGAAGAAGGATAATAAAAAAGGGAAGAGGAAGGCTTTGGTTGGTGACAAGGCATTGGAAAGTGAAGCTTCAAGTGAATCACCACCATCATTCTCCTCTTTCGAAGATGATACAAAATCCCATGGGTTAGTCGAGCTTGCCATCACAGAGATATCTCTTCCCACCCTTCAAAACAAAATTTGTGCTTAATAGCCAACAATAAAGATCAAGTTCTTTGCGAGTAGGTGTCTGGTGGTGAAGATTCAAGCGTTGACTCTTCCGATGATGAGGCCAAATCCAGGTTGGCCAGAATTGCTATCACCACTTCTATGCCTCCTATGTGCCTCATGGCCAACGAGGATAAGGTAACTAAGAGCAACCCCTCCCCACTTGAGCTTGCTTCACTTGTTTAGGAACTAGAGAATGATCTTGCTAAAAATTCTTAGATGCAAATTCCTCATGAATGTGCATAAAGCTCTTACAAATGAATTTGAATCTTTACTTCAAAAGCATGAGTTTCTTGAGAATGAACATGATGCTTTTCTTAGCAAGTTAGAAGAATCTTAAAATGTTGATAAGTTGTTGGTGCTCATGATGATTGCTCCATAACTAGATATAATGTTGGAATTACTTGTGAATTGATTGGTACTCTTAATGCTCACTATGCTTGTATCGGTAATTCAATCACTCCTAATTTCACATCTATTGATCATGTTAGTTCATCTACTTCCACTATTGACCCAAATGCTAAAAATGCTTGCTTGAATGGTACTTATGGTATTGCTCATGTGCAAATGAACTAGCTAAGAAAAACTTCTTGTTAAAAGATAGAATTGCTCAACTAGATAGTAGCATGGCCAAGTTTATTGTCGGGAGTACCAACCTTGACAATGTGCATAGGGCGCAAATGTACACTTTGGGCAATAAAGGTATGGGGTTCTACTCCGGAGATTTGCCAAAAAACGGTTGAGGTAAGCCCAAGTCACCTTTATCAAGGTTGCTACTCGTTGCCACATTTGTTGTGCCATTGACCATAAGACAGTTGCTTGTCAACTAGCTAGCACATGCCAAGTTAACTAAGCAAAGTTCTTAATGCTAGCTATGTGCTATTGAGAAAGAATGGTGAAATGGTTGCAAAGTTTGTTGGGTTACCCAAGGCCGTGGATAAGAATGTGAAGTCGGGTTAGCAGCCCAAATGTTTGCTTTCTAACCTCTATAAAATGATCTAAGAAAGTTTGGGTGCTTAAAACCCAAGCTTGATCGGTGACTGTAGGTGGACTACAAGAATGGTGGTCGCATTAGGTTTTCGATAGCAGATGCACACAACATATGACCGACAACTCGTGTATGTTCACCTCAATTGAAGGATAGAAGGACCTACCAACAAGATCACATTTGAGGATAATAGTAAGAGAAAGGTAATGAGTAAAGTTAGAATATCCATATCCGATGATCTTTCTATTACTGACGTACTTCTTGTCAAATATCTCAATTTCAATCTTCTCTTTGTTTCACAAATTTGTTATTTGGGGTTTTATTGCACTTTCTCGAACGAAGAAGATTGTGTTTTTTATAACAAAGGTGAAAACTTGGTGTTTAAAAGACTTCGATTTCAAAATCTTTATTTGGGTGATTTATCCTCTTGTTGATCTTCCATCAAGACTTGCCTCATTGCCAAAGCTTCACTCAGTTGGTTTTGGCACCGACGTTTTGTACATGCTGGGATGAACACTTTGTAGAAGATTTTCGAAAATGATTTGGTGGTTCATACAAAGTTGTGAAGTTTGAAAATAACAAATTGTGTAGCGTTTATTAAGTAGGCAAGAAGTGGCCAACTCATATCCAACCAAAACCTTTATGTCAACTTGCCTCTTGAGCTTCTTCATAGGGATTTTTTTGGACCAACCACCTATGCAATCTTTGGTGGTAATTATTATTGCCTCGTTGTTGTTGATGACCTCCTAGTATACTTGAGTGCTCTTTTTTAAAAAACAAGGAAATACCTGGAATCTTTTCAAAAGATATGCTAAAAAGGCTCAAAATAAATTTTAAATTGTTATACAAGATTCAAATGAGAAACAATGTTTGGGATTTGGTGGAGCGTCCAATCGATCACAACGTCATTGGACAAAGTGGATGTTGCACAACAAGTAATATGAGAATGGGGTCATGGTAAGCAAGAAAGCAAGATTCGTGGCGAAAGAGTCCACTCAAGTTGAAAGACAAGACTACGGAGAGACCTATGCCCCGATTGCATGTCTTGAGTCTATTTGGTTTCATTTGGGTCCCTCTATAGCATTGTTCTTTATCAAATGATGTTAAGAGTGCTTTCTTAATGAATTTATTGATGAGCTTGTCTTTGTTGAGCAACTGCTCGGTTTTGAAGATCTTAAACGTCCTCACCACATATACAAGATCACTAAAGCATTTCATGGGTTGAAACAAGCCCCTAGAGCATGATATGAACGCCTTAGGGAGTTTCTTCTCAAAAGGGCTCAAAAATAGGTTAGTAGATTGCACTCTCTTCACTAAAGTCATTGAAAATAAGCTTTCCATTTGCCAAATATATGTTGATGATATCATATTTCGGTGCACTAACCAAAAGCTACGCAAGGACTTTGGAGAAATGATGGCTATGAAATTCAAGATGTCGATGATTAGGGAGTCAACATTCTTCTTGGGCTTTCAAATCAAGCAATTGAGGGAGGGAACTTTCATTTGTCAAGAGAAGTATGTGAAGGATCTCCTCAAGCACTTTGACATGATTGATGCAAGCCTAATAAGATCCCTATGGCAACCAACGACAATCTTGACCTAAATGAGGGAGGTAAACTGATCGATCAAAAACTTTATAGGTCAATGATAGGTTATTTGCTTTACTTAATCACATCTTGGTCTGATATCATGTTTAGTGTTTGCATGTGTGATAGAATTCAAGCATCCCCTAAAGAAGTTTATTTGATTGTCGTAGAAAGGATTTTAAGATACCTACAATTCACACGTAGTATAGGGCTTTGGTACACGAAGGGTGCACGATTAGAGCTACTTGGCTATTCGGATTCCAATTATGCCGGTTGCAAAATTAATCACAAAAGCGCTACTGGGGGTTGTCATCTTCTAGGTAAGTGTCTTGGACGTCAAAAAGAAAAACTATGTGGCACTATTCGCCACCAAGGCAGAATATATAGCGGTTGGGAGTTATTGCTCGCAAATTCTCTACTTGACACAATCTTTGTATGACTCTAGGATAAAATATCACAAAGTGCCACTTCTTTGTGATAATGAGAGTGCGGTGAAGATCGCCTCCAATCCGATCCAACACTCCCATACAAAGCACATTGACATCAAATCATTTTCTTTATGATCATGTTGCAAAGGGTGATATTATGCTTGAGTACGTGCGAATAGAGAATCAATTGGCGGATATCTTCACCAACCTGAGTGATGAGACACGGTTTTGCAAATTAAAAAATAAACTAAACATACTAAATAGCTCTAATGTCCATCGAATGATCTTGTGTGCTACTTGGTGTTTTTCTAAGGTTTTCTCGTGTTGTTGATGAGGTCTCGTTGATTTGCTTTTTTAACTTGTTTTTGGTGATTGTGACATTTGGGGGCAGGGGTGATTTCAATTCATGATTTTGTTGCTCCTCCTTATGGTGAAAATATAATTTTTTTGGGTTAGCACAATTTGTGTCTAATAAATTCTAAGCCCAAAACTCTTTTAAAGATCATCCCTATTTCTTTTATCTCTTCAACACCACTATTTGAAAAATCTCACCATTTCATGAAAATTTCATCATATGCATGTGTTTCGCTTGAAAAAATAATCCATACACAAAAAATTTTAATATTTGAATATAAGCCCAAAAAAATATGCTTAACTTCAAATGGACACCTTTGCTTGAGACGATATGCCATTGTCCATCTCATGGAAACATTTTGGGTCCATACATTTTGTTGATAAAAAATTGATCAATATTTGGTTCTATCTTGGTTTGTCTCTAATTGAAAAACATTATCAAATTTTGATATAACCTATTCCTATCTATTTTTCTAAAAACCTAGGTGTCAAATCCCATCCCAACTTGTTCATTGAAATAAATGAGTTTATTGGCTTTTGAACAAGGTTGGGAAAATTTCAAAAGGAACTTCAAATATTCTCTAAGGCTTTTGTTTTCGCGTTCATCGGACTTAGTTCGATATATGATTGGCCATTGGCCTCGGTCCTGCGAAGGGCGAAACACACTGCACTTCGTTGTGCAAGTGTCTTGTGCTCCATTGGACCCGATCCGGTCACCGTCGGACCTAGACTGATAAGTGTTGACAACATTCCGTCCAAAGGCCTCTTGCTCTTCAGACCTCGTTCGGAAGAGATCAAGCGTGTTCTGGTAAGGTGTTTTGCACTCTATTGGATCTAGTCTGATCGCCACCGGACTCAGTTCAACGGTGTGTGAGATCTATCTAGATAGATGCTAGTATTCATCGGACTGTCCAATGGGCACCGGATGGAGTACGATGGAGGGTATTTGCATCTGACGCCTTTTCGGGCTTGTTGTAATCCCATCCATCTAACCAGATTGGTCCATGGCCTTTTGACCAGGTTTGACGGGTTATCAAAACCCTAAAATCGTCAATTATTTCTTCTTCCTCGCATGTTATTTTCCCATTTCTCATCCCAAGCCTGTAATGCCCCAAATTTGGACCGAATTTGAAATTGGGTTTTGATTTGACAATTTGCATGTTCTCTCTCCTCTCCCGCTCGCTCTCTCTCTCTCTCCCTCGGATGCTCAATTCTGCCCCTGCTCCCATCACGCGCCGTTGCCGTCCATGCGAGGTTCATCGTGCCCCGTCGCGTCCGAGTCCAATTCCCCGCGCCCTGTACGCTGCCGTGTCGAGCTCAGGTTCATGTGCGTCAGTACTCACCGCATGCCTCGCCGGTGACTGATCCGCCACCTCGGACCGCCGGATCTTTCGCCAAGGACCGTTGGGCATAGACCTCTGAATCCCACACATGATCTACAACTGCTCCTCGCCATCATCACCGGGCGCACAAGTTAAAAAGCCTATGCTCTAGCTGACCACTGTGCACTACTCCCCGCCGCGCCGTACCACTCACCCGTCCCGTGTGTCCTACCCACGTCGCATCACCATTAACCCTCTACAGCATCTGTGATCGTTCGTAACCCCACTCCTCTCCCTCTGCACGACTTAAACCAAGCCTAGGCCCCCTCTGGCTCCACCTTCCCCATTTTCCCCCAAATCGTCGTCGGTCCGATTCCGCCGCTCGGTGCGTCTCCGGGCAACCTTCCTCGTCTAGAGCTTCCCTCAATCACCCCTAACACTTCCCCTAAATCAATTGCAGTGGTGGTGCCCAGAGAAGCCGTGTCCACGCCGCCCCTATTTCGGTTGCCGCCGCGCTCATTGTCACTAGCCTCCCTCGTGCTCGGCTGTGTGCTTGGTGAGCATCCCCATGGTTTCCCCTCTCTCTCCTCGTTTATTTTTCTAGCTTGTAGGTCCGTAGCTAGGCGTCCGCTGCTCGTCGCGCCTACGGCATCGTCGTTGCTCGTCGTGCCGCCGCATCCTGCTGTCTCCCGCCCCGACATAGGTACTACTAGCATCGCAAGGGCCTATAGGTGCTAGAGCACACAAGCACATGGCCGAAAAGTGGCTATAGCGCCGCCGCGGTGCGAGCAGTCGCTATCGGCCACGTTGTCTCGGCCGAAGGTAGACGATGACCACGAGCCGTTAGATCTGCGCCAAGATTTGTGCCGTCTCAATCAGAAGTGGGCCCCATTTGTCGGTATACACCTTCACGCACGCTACGGTCTGAGGACATGAAAGTCGTTGACAGTGGGCTCTTGGCCCACTGGTCAGGGTAAGTGGAGGTGCATCGTGGCGCATCGCCAGTTCCGCGCGAAGGCGCCCCCTCGAAATGAACCTTTGGCATATGCCATCCGAGGCTGGCGCGGGTGCGCGTGGACGAGCCATGGGCCAAATCGGCTCTAGAATGAGCTCGTGCGTTGGCTTGGCCCAGTACTGTGCGAATATTTTTTCATGGATTTAACAAATTAAATAATCCCATAAAATGCTTTTGAATTATTAAAAATACCTAGAGACCTTAAAAAATTCCACAAAAATTTGGGTAAATACTAGAGACTGGATAGAATTTTATAAAAAATATAAGATCCTTTATTTTAACCATTATAGCCATTGAAATATTTTGGGTAGTGTATTTCTCATATTTTGAAAATCCCAATAAAAGGCTAATGAAATCTTTATTATTAAAAAAGGTGTTGACCCTGGAAACTTATAATAAATTTCCATAAGGCCTAAGATATACCTTGTATTTAGGACAAATTATTAAAATTGCATTCCTATACCAAATAAAATCTTAGGGAGGGTAATTTTGGCAAATTGCTATGATCGTATGTCATTCCGTATAACCCTAAGTACGTGATTATTAAAATAATGTCTACTAACATATTTTGGGTTATTATCTACACTATTAATAATAATATTAAGTTTAGGTCGTACCCTATATCATGCATGGCATTTCATCCGTAGACGGTATATTATTTCCTACCTAAGATAGGGTAGTGTCGGTAGATAATACCTAGATCACGTACATGCATCATGTTTCAATTGCACTGCTGGATATTTATTTGGGTTTTATATGTAATTAGACGTAGGCGATCCCGAGGGAAGGTTCGGAAGAGGACCTTCCACTGGAGCAAGGCAAGTTAACACTTACTCTTATAGATGTTTATTTGTATTAGGGAGAGACTGCGACTCCCTAGTGCGGGCTAACATTCCTATAATCATGTCCTTACCCAGTTTTTCCCAAACTATGTTGTTTATTACAAAAAGTGCATGCTTATTAACCTGCCAAATTGTTATTCATGTTATATATACATGACTGCTCCTTTTAACTTTACAGCCTTATATGACTGCTTTGATTATCATTATCCTTGATTAGCCTAATAATAGTCTGGTCATAACTTTAACCCTACCTAATGGGTAAAAATCTACTTAGACTTGCTTAGGTCCAAATAAATCTTCTGACAGCAAGCCACGGAACAGTGAACCGATATTCACCTGTCATTCATACATTCATTCAAAATTTATGACATGTGACAGTGAGGGCTAATAGAATAATTTTGGGCTAGATGTTGTATGTTGATATGGCCGTGTGGTTTGTTCAGATCAGTTTGGTTGAATGGTCGGTACAGGTCATGTGAGATAATGTCAAGGATTGTTGACTCACGGATAAGCTGGTTGACTAGGGTTGCCCAAGGGAGATATACTGATTGTGGTTGATTAAAGCACAAGATGCCTGCGTGCTGGGTTTAGCAAGGTGGCTTACCCAGGAGAAGCGTGGAAGAACACGTGTAGCGGGAGGGCACTGCCATCTGAAGTATGGTTCCAACTAGTGCTGGGAGAATGGGCCGGGCCAGGTGGGCTGGCACGGGCACGGCCCGATTTTTCAGGCCCGCGGCCCGGCCCGGCACAATTTTGAAGTGTAAATATTTACTGAAATATGAAATTTATGAACTGCTGGTTGCTGGAATTTTTGAACTGTTGCATTCTGAATTTTTTTGAGCTGAATTGACACTGATATCTGGACTTCAGATATTTGGGCCGTGCCTGGGCTGGCCCGGCACGAGGCAGGCACGCCCGTGCTTTGGGCCGTGCCGTGCTGCAATTTGGCCTCATGGGCCGGCACGGCCCGGCACGGTTACAATCCCGTGCCGTGCCTGGCCCGTTGAAACAGGCACGAGGCCCACCGTGCTTGGGCCGTGCCAGCCCGGCACGGCCCAACTCCCAGCACTAGTTCCAACACAACGCATGGCTATCGCGTGGAGTCTGAGTTTTGGATCGCCAGCTGCGTGCGCTCTGCGAAGGCACCCTTGGGACCATTCACTGGAAAGGACCGGCATGGGTTGTCACTGATAGTGATAAAGGCCACACTTTCCTAGGATGGCGTTAGGCTAGCACGGCTGGCAACCCTCGTAGGCCGAATCGGGCAGTCTATGGCAAGTGTGGTCCACAATGGGATTGCCCAATCCCGGAAGGATTTCGAGAAACTAGAAGTGAGATGGGCAATGATAAATTGACGTGGTCGATGCTGGGGATGGATATGATCAATGAGTTAGGGTCGGTCGGTTTAGGTATTGTTTACGAGGTTGGTCGAGTGGTCTATTGGAAGTGGTGGTTATGTTACTTACTCTGATTTATTAAATAATAACTTTAAATATTGATCTAGATAGGGTTATTTAAACATTTAACTTAAAACTGGCTTTTCACAAACAAAAGAAACCCTTCCCTCCACTAGAAGCCTTGATATCACTAAATGAGTTAGGAGGAGTGTTAACTAGCCAGCGTTTGGATGACGCTGACCTCACATACCTATATTCTTTTACACAGTGGTATCAATGTGGACCCCTACGAATGCCATGAAGACCGAGATCCGGAGTACGGTGGCCACAATGAGACTTAGGGTCGCTACAGCCGCTTGCAGAGTTACATAGCTGGGAAGATACACTTTTGGTTTAAATTTTGGATTTGCTGCACCATTCTGATTGTATTTTGTAATAAGACCAAGAACATCAGCCTTATTTATAGCTGTCATTGGGCGCAACATGTTTATGTAATATTCAGGGATTTACGATTTATCGATCAGGAATTCCTAGCAACAGGATCCCGTCCCGGACGGGATCCCTCCCCTAGCGACACGTGTCCGCTCGCTGTGCTCCCCTTCGCCCGCGCGCGTTCGCTATGCAGAGAAGGAGGAGGAGGAGGCATACCTCGACGCCGTCGCTGTAGCCGCCGTCAAGCTCGCCGCCGCAGGGTTAGGGTTCGGGTTAGGGAATATGTGGGGTTCCTCCGGGTGTAGAGGGAGGTCAGGGCGGTGGCGGATCGGCGGTGGGTGGGGCTCGTCGGGGGCGGCGGCGGAGGTAAATAAATAAATCAACAAAAAAAAATATTTAGAGATAAGAAACATTTCTTCTATTTAAATAAAATAATATGCCCTTCTATTCAAATCCAACAAAATAAATTTAAATTCTAGTAGCAGATGAATAGTTCCTATTTTTTGTCTATGAGATTAGAATATAATCAAAAGTACATATAAAAGAAAGGAGGTCAAAATTTTTTTGATTTGTGGTTAAATTTTAAGTATTTAGTTTGACCGACAAGAAACGGAGACTTTGTTGGAAATCCCAAGATCAACACACGCGAACTCGTGGAACACGAACAAGAAATACCCAAGAACAAACACACTTGTATTCTTGTACTACTCAGCTCAAGGAGATTACATGGAACAAACACTCTTGGAGATGCCGGACTAGAGATTACAACGGACTCTAGTTTGCACCGTTCTTCTTGCTCCTCCCCTTGCACACTACAGCTCCCACGAGCTAACAAGCAGTACACGAATATATATAGACCAACGTACGTGTGCAAGCCACGCAGCATGCACGACGTGCTCCTTACTCGTGGCCACGACGTGCAGACCCACGTCCCACGTCCCACATTCCTTCGGCCACGGGTTCCACACGCCACTGCTACCCACGATCCGCTTCTCACGCACGCATACACGACTCGGCGTACTGCGACGCACACATGCATACGTACTCACCGTACTAATCCTACATGCAACCATTAACTAGTCTAATTACATGCAAACTAATTAACCAAGGCTACCAACTAACACATGCATGCACGTACACAATTCTAACTTGTGCACTTATTCTAATTAAATAACAAGATTACTACTAACAGACTTGTTTCATGTTTGAAAATTAAAAGAAATAGGAAGAGTTCATCATGTTTGGAATTTAAGAAAAAAATTACTTCGCATCCGAGTCCCCCTCATATTCACTTGCTCCGTTGCTCGTGCATCGATTCTAAGAAGCTCAGGCTTCCATCTTGATGCTGCACGCTACATGACTGCATCGAGGAGCTTCTTGGCTGATCGATTCCAGGATGCGCCGCCACTCTAGCAGCTCCCCGTTCATCTTCGCAAGCACGCCGTCGTTCATGCTGCTGCTGCACGCTTGCACGCCGGCCGTCGTTCATGCTGCTGCTGCACGCTTGCTCGCCGTTGAAGAGTGCATGTTGTACTCGTTAACGATCGGCGCGGGCGAGCACTTGCTGCGCGTCTTGCTTGGTTTTCAGCGACAGCCCGCGCCTCGGCCAGCGGTGGTCCGGCGAGCCGGCGCAGCGTCGGCAACGCCCTAGACTCCTAGAGCACGTACATCAACGATGACAGCTAGCGGCAGTCCGGCGAGCTTGACGGCCAGACCCGATGAGCATAACGTGGGTGCTCGTTGAATATAGATAGAAAAATGGTCGGGATTTAGGAGATCACCGGATTTGAAAAAAGACGATCGGATTTAAGAGAAGAAAAAAATCGTAAATTTGGTCTGAAATATCTCGTGTGAATATTACAACATCTGATTTGCTTCTGTGCAACGTTTATTTGCCTTTATGAATCTTTCATCTTTCTTCCCTAATGTTTTGCTACTTTTAAATGTTTCAATGGTCTAATTCAAAAGTTCTAGTCTTTAGTGCTCTAATTCAATTGTTGTAGCAGCTACTTTTTAATATTATTGTGCTCTAATTCAAAAGTTTCAATGCTTTTCACTTGAATAATGCATTGCTCCAATTCAATTGTTGTATCAGCTACTTTCAATGTTGCGGTACTCTAATTCAAAAAGGTTCAATGATTTTCACTCAAATGTTACGGTGCTCCATTTTAATGGTCGCAACGGTTACTTTTCCATATTGTAATATTTACTTTTTCAATGTTACAGTGCTTACTTTCAATATTATAACATTTGGTTTAACATGTTGTAACATTTTGTTTAATATGCTCCAATGTTTTGGTTTAATATGCTACAACATTTTTCATTTAACATATTGCATTGTTTGCTTTAACACACCGCAACAATTATCCGTTTTTATGCAACATTTTGGTTAATGTGTTATCTTAAAATGTTGTAGTAGAAAAATGTTTTTTGTTCCACATTTTAAATACAACATTTTAATTTACCGTGGTGCACATTGTCCGATTTGATGCAATAGTTTAAATAGAAAATATACAACATTTTTGTTGATCATTTTTGTGCAACTTTTACTTTAAAATATGCAACACTTTTATTTATATGTACTGAAATATTTTGGTTTACCATGATACATATCATATGATTTAATGTAACAGTTTGATTACTGAAACATCTTCATCATTTTGGTGCAACTTTTACTTTTAAACATGTACTTTTATTTATACGTATGCAACATTCTTTTACTGTAATTGTCACTGTAATTGTAATAGTGTTGGGATTTTCGACCGATTTATAGTAAAACCCAGAAAAAAAATCATCTAAGAGATGTCGGTGTATTCTACACCGGGGTGTACTCCTGTGCCGCTGACAGGTGGGACCAATTGTTCAACTAGGAGAGCCCCATACTCAGCAACATCGAGACCAAGCGGGTCAAGGTCTGGTTTCAAGTAAAGTCAATCAAGTGGTCAACTTTAGCCACGTGCCGATCCAACAAGCAGGCCCCGACGCCAGGCAACCAAGCCACGTGTCGATCTGACGAGTAGGTGGGCGAGCAGGCCCCGACACCGGTGATCCGAACTCATGGTGCAATGGCGAGCAGGTGGGGGAGCAGGCCCCGAAGCTGGGATACTTGTACGCGAGTCAGCCCAGCGAGCAGCTGGAGGGTGTAGGGTCTCGCTGTCAGAGGATGAGGGGCAAAATAGGGAGGAAGCTTCCCTCCTAAAGACGAGCGCAGATCGCCCTGGATCTAGTGCATTCAATGCAACGGAACTGGTCTGACGGAGTAGGAGGGGGTCTGACGAATTGAGTGCCCCCGCCACTCCATGGCGTGAGCCACGTAGTAGCTTCTACAGGCACGTGTGACAAGGTGCAGTGACAGGGCAGCGGGGGTAGGCGCTCGCCCTGTCAATTCCTTTCTGTCTCCCAGGTGATGCGAGGGTGCTGCAGGGTGACGACTTCGACGTGCGACCAGTGATGGGACAGCTACAATGGCTAGGATCATTTAATGTACAATGTTCATTACTTTGTGACACAAGCCAGCCCGGGTATTTAAGGGCTAGGGAGTGCATCTATAAAGGGGTGGATCTTTTTTGGATCGAACACTCGAAGGTAGCCAGTACTCATATTGCAAGGAGCTCGAGCAGTACTAGGACTATTACCCGATCAGGGGGCCTGAACCTGGGTAAACTTGATGCTTGTTCTTGCATTCTTACTTGAGAAAGAAGAGAGGAGTGAGCTAAGTACACACACCCCCACTATCGAACAACCAGAGTAGTCCTCGGAAAACCTGCCAGCTGAGAAACGCCGATAGTGGCACGCCAGGTAGGGGGTATTAGTTGGTTCATCCCTAGGTTTCTCCTCCTTCTGTCTCTTTTTTTCGGATTGTTTTCGGATTTTCAGAGACCGGCAATGTTGCGGCATGACTCAGAGGATGGAGCTCCTGACCTCGGCCGGAAGCCGCTTAGCTGGTGGAAGGATGAGGCGCCTTCTTCGTGTCCGCGAGAGGTTACTCCTCCCTCGGCGAACGTGCCTCCGATGCGGCGGCGGTTGGCCTAGAAGAGGCCTCCCTGTCCTAGAACCTGCATGCTATACGCATGCTGCTGGAGCACCCACCAATGGAGCTCGCGGGGGATTCCCTTACCAAGCCATCGTTGCGGGACATCGCATGTCTCGTGGACGTGGCACATCATCGGGTCGAGGTCCCTGGACGCCTGGGCGCTTCCGGTGGAGCGCCTCGCTCGAAGTTGCGGGCTGCGCACGCATGCTTGAAGCCACCCGAGCCAGAGGCGCTCGGGTGGTGGTAGCCGGGACAAGGAGAACGAGGTCCGGGATGCAGGCCCCGCTCGCGCGGGGAGCCGTGCACCAACCCAGACCCCATCTCAGACACTCCCCCAAGAAGGGGAGTGACAAGAAGATCTTCGGGGCCGCCTGGAGGAACAGCGGCATCGGCCCGGGGGCGATCTCTATGACGAGCTATAGCGCCGTCGGGTGCGGGCGCTGGGTCAGGTCCCGACGACATATTGCCGCCGCGGGGACAGCACAAGTGACGACGAAGAGGCTCCGGGTTCTCCGAGTCAAGAGGAGACTCCAACAGGCGACGTCGGGTTCCATATGGTGTAGGATGTCGGGCCTTCACGCATGGACTGCGCTGCGTCCAGTGGCCCAAAAAGTTTCACCCGACATCCATCGAGAAGTACGATGGCTAGACCAACTCAGAGGAGTTCCTGCAAATCTACACCACCATGGTGCAGGGTACGGGAGGCGCCAAGAAGGTCATGGCCAACTACTTCCCCACAGTCTTGACGGGGTTAGTCCGTTCTTGGCTACTTAACCTCCCACAGTCGTCCATCGGCTTGTCTTTCTTTGTGTCCACCTCCTCCCTCGGCGGCGGTGCATCCGATGCGGCGGCGGTTGGCCTAGAAGAGGCCTCCCTGTCCCAGATTCAGCATGCTATACGCATGCTGTTGGAGCACCCACTAATGGAGCTCGCGGGGGATTCCTTCGCCAAGCCACCGTTGCGGGACATCGCATGTCTCGTGGACGTGGCACATCATCGGGTCGAGGTCTCTGGACGCTCAGACGCTTCCAGTGGAGCGCCTCGCTCGAAGTTGCGGGCCGCGCGCGCAGGCTTGAAGCCACCCGAGCCATAAGCGCTCGGGCGGTGGTAGCCGAGACAAGGAGAAGGAGGTCCGGGATGCAGGCCCCGCTCGCGCGGGGAGCCGTGCACCAACCCAGGCCCCATCTCAGACACTCCCCGAGAAGGGGAGTGACAGGAAGATCTTCGGGGCCACCCGGAGGAATGGCGGCATCGACGCGGGGGCGACCTCTGTGATGAGCTACAGCGCCGTCGGGTGTGGGCGCTGGGTCAGGTCCTGACGACATATCGCCGCCGCTGGGACCGCACAAGTGACGATGAAGAGGCTCCGGGTTCTTCGAGTTAGGAGGAGACTCCGACAGGCGACATCGGGTTCCATATGGTGTAGGTTGTCAGGCCTTCACGCATGGACTGCGCTGCGTCCAGTGGCCTGAGAAGTTCTGCCCGACGTCCATCGAGAAGTACGATGGCTCGACCAACTCGGAGGAGTTCCTGCAAATCTACACCACCATAGTGCAGGCTATGGGAGGCGCCAGGATGGTCATGGCCAATTACTTCCCCACAGTCTTGACAGGGTCCGTCCGTTCTTGGCTACTTAACCTCCCACAGTCGTCCATCGGCTTGTAGGAGGAGCTGTGTGACCAAATCGTTACCAATTTTTAGGGTTCCTATACCCAGCCCGCTATGGAGGATGATCTCCTCGCGCTGGAGCAGCAGGAGGAGGAGACGTTTCAAAGTGGTCTCAGTCTCTCGTCCGGGATTAGTAAAGCTAGCCGTGGAGGACGGGCGCGAGCTAGTAAATTTGTGGAATATAGAGTAGTTTTAAAAGTTTTACCATTAAAAACTACAAGCCCTCTGTGTTTTTTGGAGACCAGCTAGTGGGCAGCATGCCCTACCCACTACCTGGCCGGGGGCTATTGTGTATAGTCCTTGTGTTTTTAAGGAAAGAAAATTCAGTAAGTTGTTTGTGCCTCTGAGGAGTTTTCCCCAGTGTCTGTTTTGTGTAGTCACCCCAAGTACCCATAACATCAATGGTACCTTGTTGGTAAACGTGGGCGTCCAGTGTTTGCGTCGGGCGAGGAAGGGGTGATTGGAGGGCGCATTTTACCACGGCGCTTATACGGCCTGGGAACCTTGTGCCACCGTGGACGCAACGCCCGGCGCCTAGGCCGCTGAAACCAACCGCCACGCACGTCATCCTGAGGGAAAACCGCGCGACAATGTTTTTCAAGGGGCCGCTCACACGCACGCCGAATAGTTCGAGGCGACGGCAGAAGCGACGAAAGGATGGCTGGACTATGGCATGGATGTTGTGCAGCTCACGACAGTGTTCGGTTCGGAGCGCCTCCATCGCCTCCTCTTCCGCCATGGCGTGAGCGCGCTCCCGCGCCAGCTCCACCTGAAGTGCCGCCACCGTCCGGGTTTGCTCGGAGGCGGCGGCATGTCACGTGTCCAGCACGCCGATGGCAATCTGCATGAAGTGGGCCATCTCGGTCAAGGTGATGTCAGCGCGAGTGCGGAAGGCCTTCATCGGCGCAGAGCCGTTCCCGGCGCCGGCCCAGGTGGGCACGCGCAGAGGCGCTTGGAGAGGCGGCAGCGTGCTCCCGACGGGAGCGGTATGATTCTGGGGACTACGCAGGCGGGGGCGTCTTGGGAGCGACTAAGGAAATGAGTAAGATAATAGCCTTATCGGCCGCGGCACAAGACGTAGGGCCAGCCGACGGGTAGGGTTAGCCCACCCTGTACACGTGTCAGCCCAGTGAGCAGCTGGAGGGTGTGGGGACTCGCCGTCAGAGGATGTGGGAGCGAAAGAGGGAGGAAGCTTCCCTCCTAAGAACGAGCGTGGATTGCCCCGGATCTGGTGCATTCAATGCGACTGAACTAGTCTGACGAAGTAGGAGGGGGTCAGACGAATTGATTGCCCCCGCTACTTCATGGCGTCAGCTACGCAGCAGCTTCTACAGACGAGTGTGACGAGGTGCAGTGACAGGGTAGCAGAGGTAGGCGGCCTGTCCTGTCACTTCCTTTTTGTCCCCCAGACGCTGCGGGGGCGCTTCAGGGCGGTGACTTCGACGTGCGATTAGTGATGGGACAGCTATAGTGGCCAGGATCATTTAATGTACATTGTTCATTACTCTGTGACCCAAACCAGCTCGGGTATATAAGGGCTGGGGGTGCATGTGTAAAGGGGTGAATCTTTTTCCGGATCGAACACCCGAAGGTAGCCAATACTCATATTGTAAGGAGCTTGAGCAGAATTAGGGCTATTACCCGATCAAGTAGCCTGAACCAGGTAAAGTTGGTGCTTGTTCTTGCGTTCTTGCTTGAGAGAGAGAGATAGATAGAGAGAGAGAGCAGTGAGCTAATTGCGCACATCCCCAGTGCCGAATAACCAGAGTAGTCGCTAGAAAACCAATTAGCTGAGAAACAACGACAAGATGCGAGGGTGACTTTCGGGGAACATTAACGTTCGTCGGCTTACTATATGACTTGCAATGAACTGTTACTTGCAATGAATGAATGCTCCTTTATCTATTAATTTCCAAAAATCCTTGCTAATAAACACAGGCAGAAAAAATTAAATGCATGCCAATAAAAAGATATTAAGTGATCTTATTTTGGACCATATTTAAAACTCGTACATGCAAAAGAAGCTCTGCAATGGCACGGATAAGTTACACTGCAACAAATAATATCATTTATAATATTTTTATTTTTTAATGATATTTCTAAGATAAGGCCACAATAAAAAAAAATCAAAAACACATGTCGAACCTACGACTTGGGTTGAAACTTTAGCTCAAAACTCGCGAGCTACTTGAGCTCAGTTCGGTAAAAGCTCAATTCGTGCTTGGCTCGTTTGTAAATAAGCACGAGCCAAGTCACATTTCCAGCTCGTGGCTATTAGCGAGCCAAGCCGAGGCAGAGGTTGGCTCGCTCGGACTCAGCTTGTTTTGGCTCGTTTACATGCTAATGCTATTTATTCTATCTCTAAACCATTGAAAAATGACATTATCCTATTGCCAGAAGGGCCCACAAAATAGTTCAAAACCCACGTATGCATGCACAAGCCATTTTGATATTTATATGTACAATGCTAATTTATATTTTGCAATGGTTAATCTTTACCTAATAATAAAGAGAATAGAGTTTCCACTCTTTTCTTCCTTGTATTTCTTCTTCGTCCAATACTTCATCAAAATGACCCACTAATGCCACCGCTTTAATCCCTCACGTCTCTCTCTCCCTCCCCACGCCTCCCCCCTTTCTCTCCACAGGCCGCGGGCGCGCCGCAGGTTAGCCTTCTCTCTCCCTCTCTCCGGCTGCAGGCGCACCGCAGGTAAGTCTCCCTTCCCTCTCCACCGGCGGGCGCGCAGCAGGTGAGGTGGGTAGGTAAGGCGTCGAGCCGAACCCGTCCTCTCTCCGGCGGATGGTGCCTCGATCTCACGCGTTTAGGGGTCAATCGGTGGTAGGTTGCTACTCTCGCCTGTCTCTGGGGTTCATCCCCCCGATCTTGGTTTCCAAATCCAGCGTACGCCAGGAAATCCCCATCCGATCGCCCGCCAACGAGCCGGCATTGTCGGCGGCGCCGTGCCTGGCGTCGTGCTGCGCCGCGTGCGCGTGCGAGGCGTGCCGAACGGCGGTCAGCAGCATCGGAGCTCCGCCTGCATCGCCTACTGCAGCCTCTTCGCGCTTTCTCTCCTCACCTCCTGGGCACTCCGCGAGGTCGCCGCGTCACTCCTCCAGTCCATCCCATGTGCCGATGTGCGTACCCCGTCTCTCTTCCCTCCCCCCGATTCGATTCCTCTCGTTTCAATTTGATTCCTCTTGAATCGATCGAGGCTTACGTGGTGTTTTATTCGGATTGCTCGCAGGGATCAACCACTTCCACAAGACGCCGAACCGCGAGTGGTTCAAGACCGACGTCGTGCTCAGTGTCAGCCTCGGTATCTTTGTCTTTTTCACCGCCCTCGCGGGCATCATGGCCGGCATCAAGGACTAGAAGGACCCCCGCGACAACATCCACCACGGCAGCTGGATGGCAAAGATCTTCTGATGGGTCGTCATAGTCTTCCTCATGTTCTTTGGGCCCAACTGCGTAGTCAGCTTCTACGATCAGCCCCTTTCCACCCATGCCATAATATCCTTAAATAATCATTCTCTGTTATGCATATTGCCCATGGTGAAACGATTGTGAAGATACTAGGATGGCATCTTTTTGGAACATGATTTAGAATGAAAGATCTTCTTGGAACGTGATTCAGAATGACAACTTTTTTGGAATATGACGCTAATCTTCTCAAACGAGCATAAAGTTGACAACAATAAACAGAAAAAAAAACAAACTATAGCAGTTGTAAGGTGCTTTCGTTCTCGAAACTCTGTTAAGATTATGCATATAGAGATGGCCTCTGGGAATCCTTAACATCACTCCTAAATTAATGTAATAATGCAAAATTGTAAACATACTAATGTAAAAATAAAAATGTTGGTACATGAATTCTGCATTTTTAAGATGAATACACAGACAGCACAGTCACATGAAGATCGCTAAAGTCTCACTTGATCTAACATTTAGATCTTGCGTTGATATTTATGCTGAAGCCTATCTTCCAACTCTATGGAGGCACTACCAGGGCAGGGCTTGGTTTTGCCAGTTAGGGTCTTGGTTTACCAGAGCCCAGGCTGATCATCGTTTTGAAATATTGTAAGCTCACTACAATTCTTTGTTTTTGCAGAGTCGATATCCAAATTTGGGTCTGGACTATTCCTTCTTGTTCAGGTTGTTCTTTTGTTGGATTTTGTGCATGGATGGAATGAGAACTGGGTCACCAGGGACGAACAGTTCTGGTTGGTAGCTGACTTTCGCCCTTATTTTATTCAGCTTCTATTAGGCTATTCTTTGATTTCTAAAAAAAATCTGCTATTGTTCCTTTCCCGTTTATTACTGCAGGTACATGGCTCTACTGGTTGTCTCTGTTGTTTGCTATGTCGCCAACATTCTCTTTCTCGGATTTACTCTTTCACTGGTTTACTCCATCTGGACATGACTATGGACTCAATCTATTCTTCATCGTCTTCACATTGATTCTTGTTTTTGCATTTTCCATTGTTTCCCTGCACCCAAAGGTATTATCTTGTGCCTTGTTATATATTTTCTCGCAACATAATTTATGCATAGTCTTTTTTGTGTATTTGGGATGTGATGTCTGTGCTTGGGCAATGAAAATCTATAAGAGATGTGTTAACAAGGATTTCTATATTAGATATGATGCTTGGATCTGTTCTACTTTTAGTGTTTAGATTGTAACTGTTCCATCAACTATCTAAGTAGCTATTCCTATGTATTTTTAGCTGAATACTGCTCCTGGCTTTACGGATAGTATATTTGAATTTTACAATTATGGCAGATCAATGGTAGCTTGCTGCCTGCATCAGTTATCGCTCTCTACTATACCTACCTGTGCTATACTGGGCTTTCCAGTGAGCCAAGGGATCACGAATGCAATGGGCTTCACAATCACTTGAAAGTTGTGTCAACTGGTAGCCTTACATTGGGATTATTCACAACCATCCTTTCCGTGGTCTATTCTGTTGTTTGTATTTGCTCTTCTGCTACTGTGCTCTCAGTACCAGACTCACCACGTGCTGATTAGAATGCCGTCTCTGGCCGCGCAACTAATTTTTCAGCAGTTTATGCAGTATATGTTTCTAATTGTCATTGTCTTTTCTTTAGGTGCCGACAAGCCATTGCTCCCCTTCAGCAAGGCCAAGGCCAAGGCCATTGACGTACTCCTATTTCTTCGTCCGTCTCCCCCTCCCTCATATATTTACTGTAAATATAAACCGGTCTTGTTGTATTAATATTTTAGTATTTATAGATATCTGAACCCAGAAGCACAGGTTCTCTGTCACAGCTAAATCAACATATGGCACCTCGGTTTGGCAAGCTAAACAAGGCTTTAGCTGAATTAGATTGCTGACCATTAAACTTTGAATTTTGTTCAACATTGTCCTCAGTGAAACAATATAATTGTCAATATTTTGTGAGTAATTCCTTCGTGTTTTATATCATGAGACATCATCTTGTTTGGTACTTATGGTTTGACCAGGCTCCTGTAGTTTTGTTCTACATTACGAATAACGAACTTGCTTAAAATATTTATGTTTTAATTTTATGATGGACTACTTTTGATACAATGAATCCCAAATTAACATGTACTTCAATCAATTTTTTGAATGATCTTTTTTTAGCGAACAATTTTTGAATGAACTCCGTTGCAACGCACGGGCATTTTTGCTAGTAACTTAAAAGTTTGGTAGACCAATGTTTTTCCTAGGTCGTGAGCGCTCGTGAGTAGCTTGCGAGTAGACCTGTTCATGGGCGGCCCGACCTGACGAGCCCGGCCTGGCCCGAAAAAGCCCGGCCCGACCGGTGCATCGGGTCGGGCTCGGGCCTCGGTCTGAAGCTCAGCCACCTGGCCGGGCTCGGGCCCGAGAAAATTGTGCGGCAAGCCGTGCCGGCCCGGAGCGTCGAGCCAGGCTGGGCTCGGGCTTGGTTCCGTGGGACCGGGCTTTTCCCCGGCCCGGCATATGATCAGGCCTACTCGCGAGCCACTGTCAAGCCGAGCCGAGCGTACTTTCTAGCTCGAACCCTTTACTAAGCTCGGTTCGGGCTCGGCTCGGTAACTAACAAGCCGAGCCGAGACAGCGGCTGCATCGCTCCGACTCGGCTGGATCCCACCCCTGCCTACGAGCCGCCTGCACCTAAAACACGCACGCGTTTGGTAGTTGGTACTGACGTGAGCGCCCCTCTCCAGGCAGCATGAGCGACCCCGCTGCGGCCGCCTCGCTGCGAAGCTGGAACCACCTAATCCAGCTCGCCGCCGCGTCAGGCACCTACTCCCAGTGCCTCCACCGCTACGCGTCCTTCCTCACCGAGGGCCTCCGCCTCCGCGGCGACGCCTACACCTTCCCTTCCCTCGCCAAGTCCTGCGCCGCGCTCCGCCTCACCCGCCTCGGCCGCGCCGTCCACGCGCGCGCGCTCCTCGCCGGCGCCGACTCCGCCCTCTTCGTCCGGACCGCGCTCCTCGACATGTACGCCAAGTGCGGGCTCCTCCCCGACGCCCGCCGCCTGTTCGACGAAATGCCTCACCGGACCGTGGTCTCCTGGAACTGCATGATCGCGGCGTATAGCAGGAGCCGTCGACTGGAGGAGGCCGTGGCGATGCTTAACGCGATGCGGGCCGCTGGGGTGGAGCCTAGCGAGGGCACGCTTGTCGGTCTTCTGTCGGGGTGTGTGGACTCCATATCCGTGAGGAATATTGGCTTGTGCGTGCACGGGTTCAGCGTGAGATCCGGGCTTGACGCGGAAATAAGAGCCTTGAAGTCGGTGCTCAGCATGCTTGCCCGCGGTGGCCAGCTGGATGCTGCGCGACGGTTGTTTGATTGTATGCACAAGTGTGTAGTTTCTTGGAGTGCAATGGCGTCAGGTTATTTGAAGATGGGGAACTATGCGAAAGTGTTTCAGTTGTTCAACTACATGCAGGGGGCTGGGCACAAATTTGATTCGGTGGTTCTTGTTAATCTGATCTCTGCTGCTGTTCTGTTTGGAAATTTGTTGGTGGCCGAGAGTGTGCATGCTCTTGTGATCAAGGGTGGTTTTGAATCTCAAGATGATCTTGCAGCATCATTGGTTAACGCATATGGAAAGTGTGGAGACCTTGTGGCTTCTCGAAAGATCTTTGATTCAGTTCACCGGAAGAATGTAGTTCTGTGGACTTCAATGATAAGCGGGTATGTTGATGGTGGTCATCCTGATATGGCATTGACAGTGTTCAATAGAATGTTGGAAACAAACATTGAGCCGAATGAAGTAACTGTTTTATCAGTTCTTTCAGCTTGTGCCAATTTAGGTTCTGCTAGTCTAGGGAGAAAGATTGAGGAGCATGTGATGGCAAACGGACTGAAATCAGATTTACGAGTCACTACTGGGTTAATAGACATGTACTGCAAGTGTGGGAGCATCGAGGTGGCTAGGAAAATATTTGATGGTGTTACCAATAGAGACCTACCTATCTGGAGTGCCATGATTAACGGATATGCTTGCAATGGAAAAGGAAGTGAGGCTCTAGACCTTTTCAACGAGATGAAAAACGAAGGTGTCCAACCAGATGCCATTGTATTTACTCATCTACTAACAGCATGCAACCATTCTGGTTTTCTAGATGAAGGTCTTTGGTGCTTTAACAACATGAGAGTGGAATATGGCATTGAGCCATCTATGGAGCATTACATGTGCATGGTTGATATGCTATGTAAAGCTGGTCATCTTAATACTGCTCTGGAGATTTTTAAGCAAATGCCGTTTCAATTGAAAAATCAGGTCTTGGCTCCTATGATAAGTGCATGCAGTGCTCATTGTGTGGATTCACCAATAGAGTTGGTGTCAGAGGGACTGCTCAACCTAGACTCACAAGATTCCGTTCACTGTATTCTGATGGCAAATATGCTCAGTAGTCTAGGAAACTGGAAGCAGGCCAAAAGTTATAGGAGGTTAATGAGTAGGCAAGGATTAGTCAAGGAACCTGGATGGAGTTGTATTGAACAGAGTGCCTAACTAATCTTGGTGTTTATTGAACACTCCATTCACATACTTTCCAATCCTAACAGGTTGTATATGTTTCTCTTTCATGGCAGGTTTAATTTGAATGAAAGAATCAATTCATTTTTACAAGCTCAAGTTTGATGTGTATTCTGTATTGCAGGTATTATACAATCGCATCAAATGATGTAAGTATGGTATAAGGATGCGTTTGGGTCTACTTCTGGTGTGGCGTCGACTGTGAAGATTGTAGCCATGCCAGAGTTGAGAGAATGGGTTGCCAGAGGGCTGATCTGGGGATGCCAGCTGCCTGGTGCTGGGATTGTGCCCAGCAGCAAGAGCTGCTAGCGCTAACAGATAGAGACGCATGGGAGAGATCGAAAAGCAGATAAAATGGATTTTTACTGCTTGACTAGACTATTGCCATCTTACTCCTCATAAGGTTCGGCTTACACAGCTAAAACCTTCAACTAATCTCCTTTATTTGTGCTACTTAATCTAATCTAATCGTTATCTCTGACCTTCCCTGCCACATGTTTCACTGGCGCTGCTGCTGAACCAGCAACTAGGCCTGAGCTAGAGCTAGAACCAGACTGCCTGTGTCTATAGTGCAAAGCATTTCCCTCCCTTCCAAAAACAGTTCATCCAGTGGCTGAAATGTTGGGACGTTGGGTACAACTTCTTGAAGTATAGGACATCCTCCTTTGTTGCTTTGACCTTTGCTTGATCCTCCCATGCTACAAGGACTTTGCCGATGCCCCAAAACCAGCAACCATCGAGAGCTTAGTTGAAACAGCGCGCCAATGAACCAGTTGAGGCTTCAATGGAGGAGTACTAGGAGGCGCCCCATTGAACTTCTTGAGTCCTAGGGCTAAGCTTGGTTGGCAATGTCAAGGTGAGTAATGTAGCTGGACGGTTGTTGATACAGCCATCTGCCTCAAAGCTAAAATCCCGATAAAAACGGTTGTTACTACACTCAGCCACCTGCTGGGCTTGCAATAGCTTTTCGTGGATGGTGCAGCAAAAACTATTACCTGTTCAGTGTGCCAGCGAATTCTGATGTTTTGCTTCCAGCCTGCCAGGGAGGCTTAGGTGTCATTTTTTTCGCCTTATCTTATCTTCTTATCATTGACTTTGTAGATGGGAAGATGAGATGAGGTGAAAAGGAGGACACCTTAGTTGTGTTACTTGTAAATGAGGTTTATTAATTGAACATCTATCAAGAAACTGATGATGTCTTTTCATACACTGCAATTCTTGCTAAAACTCCATAGGCTGCTTTGAGGCATGATATACAGAAAAGTTTTTTTTCAAAAAATAGAGATATGTTTGTCCTCCCATTTTTTAGCTTTCCTCGCTAAATTAAATACCGTATTCCATTTGTTTGCACGTACATGCTGGCTGAAGATTTTGTGCCTGCCATAGTGTAAAACTGTCAATGCACACTTTAATGGAGCCGTTATTTAATCTGTATTTACCTTTGCTATTGGTACTAACGAATCATTCAATGTTAGGCGGTTTTGGTAGCTCAAGGTTGATTATCTTCCTGTTTAGGTTGCTGGGTTGCCTTTTTTTAGGGTTAATTGCATCCTCGCCATTATGAAGTTCCTTTATAGTTTGTCAAAATCACATTTGCACATAAGCTTTGTTTCTGAATACTGTTTTTAGCACTTAATACAGCAATTATGTTGTTTCCCATTTAAAATTTCGCTTAACTGAATCCTTGCTTGGGCCACGGTCATTTAGTTTCATTGAATTCATCAGCTCCTTTTCATCAGGCCAAACAGGCAAACTGTTTTTGGTTTTCTGGACTCCTCTTCAAATAGCCGTTTAATTTCATTTGCACGCTGAAGTTGGCCAGCTGCAGATACCAGAGCATCATTGCTCCTGGTATGAAAAAAAAAAAAAAAACATGCTTCCTGTATAGGATCTGTTTTTGGATTTAGGCCTTGTTTGTTTCAGATTAAATTAAATTAAATTAAATTAAATGAAAATTTGTTATTTTTGTATAAGCCAAACGATGTAATGTTTTGTAGTCATTCTTATGGGGTTTTAAAAAGTTGTTCTTAAAGTTTGTAAAATATTTTTTTCATAATTTTTTGAACTCGTTAAAACGTATTTTGAGGGGGTCACAAATTTGCTACAGTAAAACGCAACTCAACATTAATTTGAAACAAACAAGGCCTTACATAGGGAACAAGTGGCAGCAATCTATCAGGTTAAGCACCACAAAAATGTTTATGTGCAATATTCAAATCCTGAGTAGTTTTCTACTTTTTAAAAAACCTGCCCCATCAGGGCAAGCACAGATTAGTAGTGATGGTTTTACTCCTATGTTGGAAATCTGAATTGGGTTAGGCCTTGTTTGTTTCGGAGTTAGCTTGCGTTAAGTTGCGTTTTGGCGCTGAAGGTTCAAACAACGCCGACCGGTTCTGCCGTTCACCACACCAACCGGTTCAAGCGTGCGCAGATCAGTTCAGCAGTTCTCCATTTCTCTCTGTCGGCCGAACAGTGCTCGTCCTCTAATTTTCTCCCCCGACGCCCTCCTTCCTTGGACGTCGTGGAGCATACCCGCCGGCGAGCTCGCCGCCGCCCCAACCCAGCAGCGAGCTTCGCAAGCTTCCCCCGACGCACAGCTTTCCCGCTGGCCAGCTTACCCGGCCGTCGATCTTCCTCGGGCGGCGAGCATGCCCGGTCGCGGATCTTCTGGCATACAGCTTTGTCGGCCGAGGACCATCCTCGCCGGCGAACTTGCCTAACTGCTAATCTTCCCCGGTGTGGCACTATCTCGGGTTGCAAGCTTCCCCGTCGTGCGAGCTTCCTCTAGAAAGGTATTTCTTATCCCCAGTTCCAACAAAACTTTCTACTGTAAGCTCTACATTTCTAGATATTCTGATAGAGTGGAATAAAAAAATGAAACTATTATGATTCATAATGCCTATTCAGACCTCTCGTAACCAGACTGAAAAAAAAAATCAGTGTGTATTTCTTATCAACACATGTTCATTTTTTTCAGCTGACATGCTTGAATACGTATTGGACGATAACACGATCAATGACAAGTTCGTCAATATCTATTTTGCAGCATACTCTGCCCTACAACCTGGCGGTCCATTGGATCCACGACGACCGCATCGACGTGTTGTCTACATGGGATATCGATGGGTCAACGACACTCTCGAATATGAAGTTCAGTGCTTTAACATGTTTCAGATGACACCAGTCCAATTTTTAACTTTGCATGACCTGTTGGTCACCAGGTACAATGTTCGAGGTGGTAGAAGTGTAACTACAAAGGAAGCTCGGAATGTTCCTGTGGATTGTTGGTGGAAGTGAGTCCAATAGGCAGGCGCAAAATAAATTTGGACGTTGTGGTTACACTATCGGCCACTATTTCAGGCATGTGTTGAATGCCTTACATAACTTTGGGGTCGACATCATCAGGCCTCATGGCCCTCATTTCAGTATTGTCTATCCACTAATAAGGTCTCGTTGTTTTAGTCCATAGTGGAATGATTGTATCGGTGCAATTGATGGGACACACATTAGAGTTGAGGTTACACCAGCGCCACACTTGAACTACATTGGTCGGCACTATGTACCAGCTTTGAATTTTCTAGCGGTTGTCGACCACAACGCTCGATTCATATTCACAATGCCGAGGAGGGACACCATCATGGCGTTACTATACTGAGACGTACCCTCCAGTTGTATCCACACAAATTCCCCCATCCTCCAGAAGGTAGAACTTTCATGAAGTTTGAATTGTCATTTCAGAGCATAATAGTTTATTACGATTGTGTTATGAAAATTTTGTGAACGTGGATATGCTTGTTGAATGTTTTCAAGGAAGTTCTGCGCAGTCGACTCGGCTTACTCAACACAACGGGATACCTTGCACCATTCAGGAATGTGCACTACCACCTACAGAACTTCAGTGGTCAAATAGCTGTCACAATTGAGGTTTTTAACTATTGGCACTCGAACTGTTTTTAGGGAAGTTCTACGCGGTCGACTCGGCTTACTCAAACACAACGGGTTACCTTGTACCATTCAAGAATGTGCGCTACCAATTACAGAACTTCAGTGATCAAGTAGCTGCCACAATTGAGGAGGTTTTTAACTATCGGCACTCGCAAGTTCGTGTAGTGGTCGAAAGGCTTTCCGGATGCTAAAGAATAAATTTAGAATTCTGCGATCCATTCCAAATTATGGTCTTGAACGCCAAAGAAAGATTGTGGTCGCATGCATGACCCTGCACAATTTCATCCTGGATAACGATGGTGACCCGCCTGGTTTTACCCATGGAGCTGGTGACCCTGCAGATTGGTCGGAGGAGGCTGATGTGCCTGTTCCCGATTATGTACCACTGCTAGAGGATACCCAACAAATGGCAATGCATCGATATCAGATGGCGGTGGATATTCATTCCGTATTCCATGGCCATTAGTTTCCACGTTTATGTGCCAGCTCTGAATAGTGTTATTTTACTCAATGGTAGACACCAATCAACTGTATAACTGCAGATTAATATTTGGTGATCAATCTTTAGGGCAAAATATGTGCTATTGTTCTGTTGATGTTGTAGTTGTGTGAAACTGTTCTTTCTTTTGATATGTGCCTGTCATGATGGTACCAAACACATTGGGATCATATCTATTAAGTTTTTATCTGTCTTTATCCATGTTTTTTTAGATTCTTAAAACGAGGCTGAGTTTGAGAGGTATTCCCACGCCGATGTTTCCTGAAATGGCAAAAAATGTGGCTGAGATTTGCATATGGTTGGGAGGTAGAAGCTAACTCCTCAGAGGATGAGTCAACAGGAGAACCTCAACTGGATGCTGACGGCGAGTGTAAAAGAAAGGATGAGGATGAACAAAATCAGGTGAAACTGATGGAGAAGAGATAGTTGGCTCGGGAGAAGGAACACTAGACTCGAGAGGAAGAGAATCAGTGGGCTCAGAAGGCTGTGAAGACGTGTGAGACACTGGAGGAGGTGGAATAGGAAGAGAAGAAATGGGAGTGCCTGGAAAAGTTAGAAAAGAGAGGGATTCGACAGTAGAAGATGGAAAAGAAGGACGTGGATAGAAAGAACAAGACTCGTCAAAGGTAATGTCCCGAGAAATCCGCATCCGACGACCAGTATGATCTCAACAACGATAGCCCTTGTGCTTGTCACTATATCCCAGAAAAATACACTCAACTGACTGGGCGGTCAGTTTAGTGCATTCACGAGGAGCGAGAAGAACATAGCAGACACACCCAAAAGATCGAAGATCAGAGTAGTCTGCTGGGTGTCCAGAAAGATGCTCTATAGAAATACCACCTTGAAAAGCAGAAGAAGGCTAAAAATTGATGAGATGACAAGCAGAAGAGACAGCCTCAGCCCAGAAGTGAGGTGGAACAGAAGAAGCAATCATGAGAGCACGTGCGGTTTCAAGAAGATGACGATGTTTATGCTCAGCCACACCATTTTGAGCATAGGCACCAAGACAAGAGAACTGAGACAGAGTGCCCTGCTCAGCGAGAAAACTACGAAGATGCCCAGAAAGATACTTCCCTGCAGAGTCAGCTCGAAAAACACGAATAGCGAAGTCAAACTGAGTATGAATCATGTTGGCAAAATTTTTATAGATAGACAAAACCTCATTACGAGAGGACATAAAATATATCCAGGTGTGGCGAGAAAAATCATCCATCAAAATGATGTAATATTTATGACCATCTTTTAACACAAAAGGGGCTGGACCCCAGACATCAGAATGAACAAGATCAAACGGACGAGCTGACACAGACTCACTAGAAGGATAATGGAGTTGCACCTGTTTGCCAAGGTTGCAACCCGCACAATCGAAATGTACAGGACCAGACACAGACCCTAAAAAACCACGACGAACCAAAGACGATAAACGAGAACCACAAAGATGACCTAGACGATGATGCCATTGAGCAAAAGACACCGTGGAGGAAGCAGCGGAGATGGAGAGACTGGCAGGAGCAGCGGAAGAAGGACGAAGCCAATCAAGCTCCCAGAGACGCTGAGAGTCACGGCGCCGGGGGCCAGTACCAACCAAGAGACCTGTGCAACGATCCTGAACACAGCATGAGTCAGTATCGAAAATCACACGACAACCTAGATCAGTAAGCTGGCCGACAGAAATAAGCTGCATGTTTAGGTTAGGAACATGAGAAATAGATGGTACATGAAAAGAAGAGGACATAAGAGTGCCTCGTCCTGTGAAAGGAAGAAAGGTACCATCTGCCGTCTGAACAGTCAATGGTGTGGTTAAGGGATGAACAGAAGTAAGACAGGTGGAATCAGATGTCATATGAAAAGAAGCATCTGAGTCAAGAATCCATGGTGATGTACCTGGTGTCTCAGTAGAAGACTGCGAAGCAGAGGCAGCAGAACCCGAGGGAGAAGAGGCAGCCATGCGACGCAATAGCATAAGAATCTCAGTAGAGGCATCTGGACTGCATTGGGAATCTGAGTCTCCTGTGACTGGTGCTGCAGAACCCTTAGGTAAACGACGACGAGAAATATCATTGTTCTTCCTGTAGCAGAACTACTTCACATGACCGTCCTTGTCACAATAGGTGCAGTGAAGGCCAGCCTTCGTCGTCACTCCAGAAGATGACGAGGATGATGAAGAAGACGACCGAGGACCAGGAGAAGTCGAAACCGGTGGCTGCAAGAACCGACGGAGAAGTCAGTAGACCAGCACCACAAAGACGAACCTCCTCAGTACGAAGAGCAGAGAGAGCCTCCAGCATAGTGGCATGAGGGTGACGAGCAAGAAGTTGAGCACGAACTTGCTCAAACTCTAGCCGAAGGCGTATGACGAAGTCGTAGACACGACGAAGCTCCAGACGAGATCGCTGACGCAAGCAACAGGCACAAATCCGAGAGTCATGATCAGCTGTAGTATCAAGAGACACATCCAGAGAGTCCAACTAACACCATACTCCAGAAAGCTGAGCATAAACTCATCCACTGTAGAATCGCCCTGTTGTACTTCGCATGGCGAAGAGCAGCGAGATACTGAGTCACCCGAAGGCTCATAACGATCCCGAAGATGGGACCACATCAGCTGTGCAGATGCCAAAGAGACCACTTCTCCAGTAAGATGCACCTCCATGCTAGCAATCAAAATAGCAGAGGCACGAGCATCCTCGTCTGACCAAAATTTGTAGGCGATGTACTGAGAATTGTAAGACTCCATAGCCTCCTTATACTCATCAGAGGATTTTTTATCAGCATCAGCAACACCTGGAGATGACGAAGAAGGCTACACCGAGGGATCAGGACGAGGCGGGCAAGGAAGCTCGCCAGTAAGAAAATCCCAGAGACATTGTCCATTCATGTGAATGCGTATGTGCTGGGCCCAATCCTGATAATTGAGCCCATCAAAAAGCATAGGGCACCGAGGAGTAGAAACGGTGCCTAACGACATGTTTTTTTTACGCACACACAACCCAAGCCGACCCACAAAAACACAAAACCGACTCGGCGTCGGTCTAGCTCAGCCCGACCCGGACACAGATCGACTCAACCCGGCGACCTGGCGGCGGCCCAGAGCTTGGCTAGGGACGGCCAACGGCGAGGGGCAAAGCACCGGCGACGGGCAGGCGACGAGCTGGCGAGGCCGGCGACAGGCGCCACGGGCGGTACGGCGAGGGGCGAAGCGCCGGCGATGAGCAGGCAGCGAGCTAGCGAGGCTGGCGACAGGCGCCACAGGCGGTACTGGGCGAGACTGGGGCGGCGACGTCCTGGAGGAGGGCGGCGACATCGTGGAGAGGACGGCGACGGCCCCAGTCGAGCGGCGGCCAGCGAGACAACGTCGGTCCCGATGTAGATCGGGAAAGAGACAAGGCTAGATCTAGATCTGGAGAAGAAAATTTAAATCTGGAGAAGATCCGACCTTGGAGGGAGCCGAAGTTGCTAGGAACGACAGAAGCCGAGGTCGCCGAGTAGAAGACAACAACGGCCAAGCTAAAGATGACGCAAGTGCAACGCCGGTAAGGAACCCTAACCCTAAAGATGCTCTAATACCATGTTAGGAATAGCACTTGTATTCATATGGGGGCCAAAGGGTCAGTATATATACAAAGTACAAGGGCAAAAGGGGAAAGGATAGAAAACCCTAATACAGTAAAGGGATGGGCAGGCCCATATACATAGCCCAATACACAGCCCAATATATCTCTAACAAGATTAAGCATCCCATTTGTAATTGACAGCTATCTTGCAAACTCTTATCTTCCAGATATTTGGCATCATGCACTTGGAATTGACAAATGTTTACCTTTGGGTGGCCAATTAATTGGAATGACAGATATCTTCCAGATATCTTGAAATGTTTACCTTTGGGTGGACAATTGGAAAATGCATGGATACTCCGTTAACGTGTTCTTATTTGCCTGATCACCACCTGTGCCAATATATTTCACTGCATATCGTATGCTAATACGGTGGTTACTCTTCCGTACTGTTCTCTGTTCAAACTTATGTATGTGCTATCATGTTACAAGGAGTAAGCTATTGAACTGTGCACATGAATTGTGTGGTAAAGTATTGGCTGACATATAGAATCCCTTATATAAAGCTGGTATGAGCAATTCTTATACAATGTTTTTATTTCGGAATATCCTATTTATCAAATACAAAAGAAACTAGGAGTGTTTAACATGGTACTTACAACCAAGCATGACTTTTTACATGTCAGTTTATTTCCAAGTTTTTTTTTTTGTACTCCAAATACAATTTATGATCTAGTTCTGCAAAAGTTATAGAAGAAGGTGAAATGCAATGTAACTTGTTGGGGCTGCAGAATGCACCTAACATATGTTTCCAGAAGCAGATTATTCTGTTATTGCAATGCTTAGTTGCTTCACATGTAGGCATAGGAGGATTTGACTATGAAGAGAGTGCAGGTTTGCATTCATTCAAATGCCATTGCATCTCTTAAATGACACCTTACACCAAAAAATGCAAGGATTCACAAGCATATATCCATCAGCCAATTATATATCCATCAGCGCAGAGGCTTATTTATGAGCATTGCCCCAAATTACCGGGCAGCACCAATATGTAAAAAGCGCATTACACACCATCAGACTAATCTAGTACAACAATTGTACAATATCATCAATGTCATTGCAGCAGAACAGGTGTTAATAGTACAACTCAATCAAATTTACCGGACAATTACAAGTCTCATACAAGATACACAGGACTAAAAATGGAAATGTAGAATGCTTGAACATCGAGCATGAAGGCTAGCAGCAGCAGTATAGCAGGAATTACAAGTCTCATACATGGGAAACGAACACATTAATAATAAATGGAAAACGCTTGGACAGCGAGTAGCCGCTTCAGCGAACATTAGCTTGAACAGCATAGCAGCATAGCCACGACCCCTCACTTCCGGCGTATCTGCTCCCACACTAAGCGTAGGTAATTTACCTTTGTTTCAACGTCATCATCAGCAAGGCAACGGTATGCATTTCGGTACTGCTCTTGGGATAGGACGAAGCAAGCCATTTCGTAATTAGGGCTCCACGAGTTGATTCCATGTTCTTTTAGTTCCTTCAACCACGCTTGCATCTCCAATTATCTCCAATTTATCCTGGTTTGGGGATTGCTCTGATTGTCTACACATGGCCTGATGCCCCCCTCCCCGAGCTATTACTTGTTGGGTACGCCTTCTTCAGATGCCGACAAAATGCTTTGTAGTCTGTCTCTGGGATGTTTCCCATATGACCTTCCTTTAGATGACTGCATGCCATCGGGCGTGCCATCGCCGACACCTTGCGTGGAAGATTGTTCGGCACAACGGCCATGACATGCGCCATAGCAAGCGCTCATCCGCCTAGATATTTTTCTATCGTCACCATTGTCCGGGTAGATGTATTCTATCGGAGCTCCTGTGCCATCACCATTAGGTCTAGCTGTTGCTGGAGTGTGCCCCGCGAATAGCTTATCACATCCGCCTCATGAGGAAAACCGAATTTCCACTTATCAATGTTCTTTCCGCACTGCACAGTGTAGAGGCTTAATCAGTTACAGACTTACATGTAACATTGGTACCTTCTAGATGAACATGTACACAGAGCAGTGGGATTACCTTCTCCGCTTCTGCCCACCACTCATCACGGGCTTCGATGTTGTGATTGTGGGTGTTGATGCCAACCCTGGTCGAGTTCTTGACATCTTTGTACCTCTGCCATTCCCTGCGGGTGTTGTCCCATTTGTTCTTGAGTTGATCCGCCCTGAGTTTAACACCAAATCGATCTTCCAGCCTCTGAGCAAGAATTTTGTACCCATCACCCTCTAGGTGGTCCTTAGGTATGTGACCGTGTCTCATTAGATCAATGCAATACTGCGCAAAGGATGTGAACTGTGGTACCGTACATTTGTGGCTTGGAGGCTTCCTTTTGCTAGCCAAAGACATTTCCAATTTAACCTTGTAATGCATAACATATCAAATAATCGTAAGCACAACAATCAAACACATGACCACACATAAGAAATACAGCACTAGGCACACATTGCAAAGAACAAATCACTTTACTAGCCACACACTAAAGTCCTTATAATCTTGCTGGTTAATTCACTTGACCTACAATGTCACAAATCTCCAAGAACCTAGCGCAAACAAGCATTTTTTTAGCTAACCAAGCATTTTTTTAGCTAACCAGTTGTTGATCCAATGAAATTTAAAATCTGATGGCAACATCTACTATTGGGTTTTAACCAATGTTTGTAAGCACCAAATCAAACAGTATGGAAAGAATGCTGATGGAAAACTAACCTTACAAGGCGGTGTGGATAACATAGACCCAGGGTACCCACACGGCGGGCCTAAAAGACCGCCCGACAGGGGATGGACCAAGTCGGGCGGGTACCACTCGGATTCTAGAAGACTTGCCCGGCAAGAAAAGGCATAGATATAGAAGTCTATCCCTAATTAATAGGGAAGATATACTTGTAATCCCAAATAACTACATATCTGGCTAGAGGATAGAGATAGAAATCCTACTTTGTAACCGACCAGGACTCTATCTTATAACCCTGCCCCCCACTATATAAGGCGGGCAGGGAGCCTCTGGTTCGGCAGGTTGATCATCATCTCTACACCCATCCATGAAGAAACATCTCCCTCCACATTGATTATCAGATCATCATATAATCGCAAAGCATAGGAAGTAGGGTATTACCTCCACCATGAGGGCCTGAACCTGTATATATCCATGTCTTGTGCTACCATCGAGTTTGGATCTTGTGCATCGTCCCATATATAATCATTGCCGATGATAACCCCCGGTTAGCTACCCGTCGACAGTTGGCGCGCCAGGTAGGGGCAGCATCAATATCATCTTCATCAAGCTTCGGGAGCCGACTGCATCAGCAACGACTTCGGCGAACTCCATCTCTCGGATTTGGATCATATCCAATCTGGGGGGACTACAACAACACCTCCCGCTCGGGTTGGGGAACGCCATGGCCATCTAGTCAAGAGTTGTACGCCAACGGCTTACTTCCCGACTCGGATACGGTGATGGCTCGAAGACAGATTCTGTATGTCATCTTGTTTCTCTAATTCCCGTTGATCCAGATGGAATTTCAGGGTAAGACTGGATGCGTTGCGAAGATAATTTCGTCAGTTTTCTGCGAAGCCCAAGAACCACAAAACGGAGTCCGGGTGTGTCCGGGGGGTCCGTTTGTAGGCAGGCTACGCGGGAAGGTCGCGAATCTCGACGAGCTCGTAAAACCCATCTGCGAAGGATGCGGCATGCGGATATGCCGTGATATACCTCTAAGGATATCAAGGATCAGTAAGGAGCTTCTCCAAACAATCGATGACCAACTTCTTTCGGACTCGGATCCGATCCAGCCTGAGGAGAACATCGACATTGCTTCATCTGGACTCCCGTTAGGATCGAGAAACACCGCCACCATCCACTCCCGAGTGTAATGCCGAGGGCTCAATTCTCGACTCGGATATGGTGAGAACTCAACCAAGGAATTCAACAGCGTTTCACTCGGACTCCCGGTCGTGTTGGGGAACGCCACCGCCGCCTACCGACGAGTAGTGCGCCGGGGGCTTAATTCTCGACTCGGATACGGCGAGGTCCCGATGGAGAACGAATATCGGGTGGTAACCGTCATCAGCAGCAAACCACCTGGACTCGACGATTATTGCGTCCATCGTGTGACGCCGGCTTCATCAACCGCGAGACGATTCATAATCTGTACAGAAATTGTGTCGCAAATTCCCGTTGACTCAGAAGGAGTTTCGGGGTGAAATAAGATGCGATGAAAAGTTTATCTCGCTATCTTTCCAATGAATTAAAGAACCCCTAAATCCGACTTCGGATGCGACCGTGACGCCCTTTTCAAGATAGACTGCGCAGAGAGCTCGCGAATTTCGGCGAGCTCGTAAAGCTCGTCGGTGCCGGCACGGCGTGAGGATTGTTCGTGCCAGATCTCATGGGACGTTGAAAACCAGCGAGGACTTTCAACGACTTTCATCAAGCTACACCAACCGCATGGAGATCATTTACGACTACGGCCGACTCCGTCGACCACGGACGAGACCTCAGCGAGCATGTGCTGTTCAACGCCGACCACAGCGTGTGCCACTCGGTGTTGATCGAGATTTGAACGACTACTTCCAACACTTGGCTACACGCACGCCTACAACGGCTCAGCAACAGGCCGCTCGGCGACATGCCTACGCCCGCGTTACGAGCAACCAAGTCTATGACTCGGCAGTACGCCATCGCGCACCACGAGCGTCCGGTACAGCTACATGCCTACGACTCCAAGTCTACGGCTCGGCGACAAGCCACTGGGCTACACGCCTACGCCAGCGCCACGAGCGCCCAATTTTACGGCTCGGCGACACGCTACTCAGCGACACGCTTGCGCCCCGCCAAGCGTCCAAGTTTTCAGCTCGGTTGTACGCCATCGCACGCCACGAGTGTCCGGTACGGCTGCACGTCTGCAGTTTTAAATCTATGGCTCGACGATAAGCCACTCGGCTACACGCCTACACTAGCGCCACAAGCGCCCAAGTCTATGGCTCGGCGACACGCTACTCAGCGACACGCCTACGCCCGCGCCACGAGTGTCTAAGTTTTTAGCTCGGCTGTATGCCATCGCGTGCCACGAGCTCCCGGTACGGCTGCACGCCTGCAGCTTCAAATCTACGGCTCGGCGATAAGCCAGTTGGCTACACGCCTACGCCAGCGCCACGAGCGTCTATGTTTTAAGCTCGGCTGTGCGCCATCGCGTGCCACGAGCACCCGGTACGGCTGCATGTCTGCAGCTTTAAATCTATGGCTCGGCGATGAGCCATTCGGCTGCACGCCTACGCCAGCGCCACGAGCGCCTAATTTTACGGCTCGGCGACACGCTACTCAGCGACATGCCTGCGCCCCCGGCACGAGCGTCCTAGTTTTCAGCTCGGCTGTACGCCATCGCGCGCTATGATCGTCCGGTACAGCTGCACATCTGCAGTTTTAAATCTATGGCTCAGCGATAAGCCACTCGGCTACACGCCTACACCAGCGCCACGAGCGCTCAAGTCTATGGTTCGGCGACACGCTACTCAGCGACACGTCTACGCCCGCGCCACGATCGGCTAAGTTTTCAGCTCGGCTGTATGCCATCGCGCGCCACGAGCGCCCGGTTCGGCTGCACGCCTGCAGCTTCAAATCTACGGCTTGGCGATAAACCACTCAGCTACACGCCTACGCCAGCGTCACGAGCGTCTAAGTTTTAAGCTCGGTTGTACGCCATCGCACGCCACGAGCGCCTGGTACCGCTGCACGCCTGCAGTTTTAAATATAAGGCTCGGCAATGAGCCACTCGGCTACACGCCAACGCCAACACCACGAGCACCCAAGTCTATGGTTCGGTGATACGCTACTCAGCGACATGCCTACGCCCGCGTCACGAGCGTCTAAGTTTTCAGCTCGGTTGTACGCCATCGCGTGCCACGAGCGCCCGGTACGACTGCACGTCTGCAGCTTCAAATCTATGGCTCGGCGATAAGCCACTCGGCTACACGCCTATGCCAGCGCCACGAGCAACCAAGTCTATGGCTCGACGACACGCTACTCAACGACACGCCTGCGCCCGCGCCACGAGCGTCCAAGTTTTCAACTCGGCTGTACGCCATCGCGCGCCACGAGCCCCCGGTACGGCGGCACGCCTGCAGCTTTAAATCTATGGCTTGACGATAAGCCACTCGGTTACACGCCTACGCCAGCACAACGAGTGCCAAGTCTATGGCCCGGAGACACGCTACTTAGCGACACGCCTACACCCGCACCACGAGCGTCTAAGTTTTTAGCTCGACCGTACGCCATCGCGCGCCACGAGCGCCCGGTAAGGTTGCACGCCTGCAGCTTCAAATCTACAGCTCGGCGATAAGCCACTCGGCCACGCCTACGCCAGCGTCACGAGCGTCTATGTTTTAAGCTCGGCCGTACGCCATTGCACGCCACGAGCGTCCGGTACGGCTGCACGTCTACGCCAGCGCCACGAGTGCTCAAGTCTATAGCTCGGCGACACGCTACTCAGCCACACGCCTACGCCGGCGCCACGAGCGTCTAAGTTTTCAGTTGGGCTGTACGCCATTGCGCGCCACGAGCGCCCGGTACGGCTGCACGCCTGCAGCTTCAAATCTACGGCTCGGCGATAAGCCACTTGGCTATACGCCTACGTCAGCGCCATGAGCGCCCAAGTCTATGGCTCGACGACACGCTACTCAGCGACACGTCTACGCCCGCGCCACGAGCGTATTAGTTTTTGGCTCAGCTGTACGCCATCACGCGCCACGAGCACCCGGTACGGCTGCACGCCTGCAGCTTTAAATCTATGGCTCGGCGATAAGCCACTCGGATACACGCCTACGCCAGCGCCACGAGCGTCCAAGTTTATGGCTCGGCGACACGCTACTCAGCGACACGCCTACGCCCGCGCCACGAGCGTATAAATTTTCAGTTCGGTTGTACCCCATCGCGCGCCACGATCGCCCGGTACGGCTACACGCTTGCAGTTTCAAATCTACGTCTCGGCGATAAGCCACTCGGCTACACTACGCCAGCGCCACGAGCGCCCAAGTCAATGGCTCGGTGACACGCTACTCTGCGACACGCCAACGCCCGCGCCACGTGTGTCCAAGTTTTCAGCTTGATTGTACGCTATTGCGCGCCACGAGCATCCGGTACGGCTAGACACCTACGCATCCAAGTCTACGGCTCGGCCACATGCCTACGTCTACACCAGAGCGAAGTACGGTACGCCCCCTGGGGTCACCAGCTGTATCCTACTCTGGTCGGGTACAGGTACCACTCGGCTCTTCAACCCAAAATCAATGATACGTCCCATGTTGGATCGCCAGCTGTATGTCGTAAGACGAGTACAGGTACCACTCGGCTTTTCAGCCCAAAACCACGGTATGCCTTCTGGGGTCACTATTTGTATCCCACTGTGGTGGGGTAAAGGTACCGCTTGGCTCTTCAGCCAACCAATGGTACGCCCCATACTAGGTCGCCAGCTTTGCATCGCAAGACGAGTACAGGTACCACTTCATCAAAATCAAAGTGATGCGTCTTACAAAGGGCCGACTGCCAGAACTCTGGCAATCCAGGGCTGGGTATCACTAACAACGCTCTGTGAGTCCTTCACAGTCTCCTCGCAGATAACAGACAGAAGCCAGTCTGGAAGGAGCATCAACAATCTACAAGCACTCGGCATGAAGCATGACTCATCCAAAGTGCGGTAAAGAGCAGCAGCAATTCGACTATGAAGCACTCGAAGGCTACTGTGGATAACATAGACCCCGGGTACCCACACGGCGGGCCTAAAAGACCACCCGACAGGGGATGGACCAAGTCGGACGGATAAGGACAGGTACCACTCGGATTCTAGAAGACTTGCCCGGCAAGGAAAGGCATAGATATAGAAGTCTATCCCTAATTTAATAGAAAAGATATACTTGTAATCTCAGATAACTACATATCTTGCTAGAGGATAGAGATAGGAATCCTACCTCGTAACCGACCAGGACTCTATCTTGTAACCCTGCCCCCACTATATAAGACGGACAGGGAGCCCCTGGTTCGGCAGGTTTATCATCATCTCTACACCCATCTATGAAGAGACATCTCCCTCCACATCGATCGGAGAATCCCCTCCTTGTATAGGTAACTACTAAATCCTAATAACAAAAAAAATTTGGATTTTTCTAAAGGGGAATAGATTCATTGATTTGGCAGAAGCAATTTTACAACAAGGTTCCCATAAAAAACAAGATCAGCAACCACCCCATACAGGATGAAATTGCAAAACCACATGCAACTGGAAACATTATGCACGAATCCGAGAACCGCCACACCCATCGTTGGCTTGGCCTCCATCCTCTTCTAACACCAGCCGAAAGGCAGATGGAAAATGAAATCAACATCAAGAACTTCCTCCAAACCCAATCAAGGCCACAACAAGGACGGATGAAGCCAAGAAGTCGACGTCGTGCATGTCCGCCATCCAAAACCGTCTGCGCTGAAAACCACTTGAACGCAACCTAACGCCTTCCCCTTCCCTCGTATCCTTCGCCAAGCTGTGAGTCTACCCTCCTTTCCAAGCAGCGATCGTGACGAGATAAGAGGGAAACAAACCCAATGTCGCTGCCAACGTTTTATTACCGCCCCTGAGACTAAGCGGCTGGCAGGGGCGGGTCCAGGGGTGCCCGGAATGCATGAACGTCCCCTCATTTTTTTAAAAAAATTTAAAACCATATATTTCTATTATACTTGATATTAAAAGAAAATGCAATTTTATGTAGAATTCAGTCCATTTCAGCTTGAGCAGCCCAACAAATCCTATTCGGCCCAATCTCCATTCCCCACCTCCAACCCCTACCCCGCCGCCCTCCGCCCGGCTCTATATGTCTCCCCGTCGCCCTCTGCCCGCCTCTCCGGCTCCCCTCTGGGGCTCCGCCCCGCCGCACCACCATCACGTGCACCGCCGCCGCCCGCGGCAAGCTTCCGGCCCTCAGGAACCACCCCGCGCCCCCGCCGTTTGTCACGCCCGTGGCCCGCCTCGGCTCGGTGGCTCGGTCCGCCTTGGCCCTGCGGCAGCTACCGGAGCACCGTTTCGTCGCGGCAGCGCGCGCTAAACATCCTCCTCCGGCCTCCGCTGCTCGTCGTCGGCGACTGCGTCCTCGCTGGCCTCCATGTGAATACCGCGTTCCTTTGACATTCGACTCGGCTTTGAATTTCGGATTGATGACTTGTTGTTTACTGAAAACATGATGCGTCGAAAGTCGTAGCCTCGTGCATTTGGTTAGCTACAGTTCATCTTAAAATAACAGTCGAAAGTCTGAAAACATGATGCGCCAGTAGGATTGAGGCATGTGCTAGATTACTTTGGTTAATTTACAAGTGCTAGATTAGGATTTTGTGTTGAAATATTTGTGTAAAACTCACTAATAATAACCAACCACTCTGAAATGCACTAAACCTAGCCCTAACCTACCTTTAACTCTACCCCTTCATATCACCTAGCCTAGATCTGTGTCCCCTCTGTCTAAGGGTCAACACCAATAAAGGAGCCGAACAAATTTGAGTCGGGTAAGTGGCTTATGTTTTTTCCGCCCTCCCAGTTGAGTTGCCCTAGTCATTTGGGTGGTCGTAGGATCAGGCTGGGCCTAAACAACTTTGGGTTTAGGTAGGGCTTAATAAGGGGGATGGGTTGTGCTGGATCATCACCAAATTGTTCAGGAAGAAACTTGAACTCTTAACATTGATACCTTGCCACTTTGCCATTTTGTCAATTTTAAATCGTTTTGCATTTTAGCATAGGAATTGACCATTTGCTCCTATCTCTCTCTCCTGCCTCTCTTATCTCTCCTCTCTGCCCAACACCACCATCTTCCCTGTCGCTCATCGGTGGTGTCACCCCTAACACGCCTATGCCGAGGCCCGCCATCCTCGCACACTGCTGTTGTAAGCCCTGCCCGTGCTGTCATGAGCCCGTTGTCCCCGCGCATCGTTGCGGCGAGCCCCGCTTGCTTGTTGTGCCATCATGAGGCCCTCCGTCCTCATGCACCGTTGCCGCCACAATAGCCCCCAGCTAGAGCATCGTCATGCTGCCTTTTCTTTCCCCTCCTGCCACTGTCATGTTGTCCTTGTTGAAGTGGAAGACTGTTGTTGAAGTGAAAGTATGTCGTTATCGTCACCATTCCAACGTACGTGACAGTTGGAAGCCAGTAAACAAATCGTCATAGGAGGGTGTCGCCGCTTTGTGGTCGTGGGATGGTGAGGAAGAAGGAGGTGGATGATGCAGTGGCCATGGTAGGGTCGGTAGTAGTGGCTGGGGAGCTCGACAGTGGGGAAGAAGAAGAAGAAAAGATGAGTGCCGGAAGAAGGAGTAAGGAAATCATTTTTTGTGCCTATTAAATGGTAATAGGATTTAAAATATCCATAATGGCAATGACAAGACGCTAATACTAAAAAATAATTTAAAAACTCGAAAATAGCATAAAAGCAAATTTCTCTTCTCTAAGACATCAAACCATCACAAATGACGTTCTAACTTTAATACATCCTAACCACTATTCACACCTCTTTTTTTGTTGAGAAACCCTCCTAGCCGTTGTTGGCGTTGGGCCGAGCATGTGCCCGGGCTGGGGCCCACTTGGTGGACCAACCGAAACCCTAATAGTCAAGAATAAATAGAAGAGGAATCTATTTGTTATGTACATTTTAAAAAGGCAATAATGAATCATCCCCTCCTATATCATGTGTTCATTACTTCATTATGTGATTTTTATTCGTCATATGATATATGCTCGTACAAACAACCTCGGACTACACGTGTTAGTGTGGTTGTTTAACACGTTATCAACACGAGATGACGAATCACAAGACGCCAGAGATCGATCGACGTCGAATATACGATTACATTGACAAACTGGACCGAATCGTCATCATGTCAGTAGGTCTAGTCAGCACGTGTCGATTTGTCTTACGTGACAGGCCGACACTCGTTGCATCCCGCCTTCGCTATAGCAAGATCGAAGGTATAGAATCAAATCGAATTCATGGATTGCTGCATAGATCTGTATGAATTGTACGGTTTTCTAAGAGAACTCGTTGCACAAACTATTGATTTTTTTATCGGCGACAACAAATTTAAATCGCGCTCGTGCACGAAGTATAGGCGCTGAAGCGCCGCAGCGCCTGCAACCATGGCAGCGAGTCACACTACCGCCGTGCCGCATGTCGCACTGCCGCGCTTGCAACCTTTAGCAATCCGTGCCGCCGCCATGCCACGCTACTATATAATGTTGGCACGCGGCGCCCACGCTCTCTCCGCATCTCACGTCACGACAAAACTGCCGCGCGCCGGCGCCAGAAGCACCACTGCCCACCGCACCCATAAGGCTGTCACACCAAAAGCGTCACCGCCCGCTACACCCGAAGTGCACCGTACCATTGTGTTTCGCATATGCTCGGCATGCCCCGTTGTGTCTTCGCTCAACTGAGCTACAACGCCACCAAACAGCTATGGCAGAAAAGCTCATGGGTATAGGTATCCATAGGTATCTGATCTGATGGACATGGATATGGGTTGCAATCAATACACATAAATTTTTTGGGTTTGGGTATCAAAATAATTCATGTTTGAGTGCGGGTTCAAATTTTATACCTACGTGGTAACCCATGGGTTACCGGAACTGGCAGGTGAGTCAAGTCCCCAACTCCGACTGCCGCTTTTACGTCCCACTGCCAAGTGCCCACAGTCCCCAAATCCCTAAAAGCGGCACGCCTGCACCGCAGCAATCCCTCGGTCTCCCATGCTGCCGCCGCCACTACTCGACGGTCGCTGCTGCCGGTTGCCTCCGCCGGTCGTCGTCGTCGGTCGTCGCCGTCTACAGGTGCGCCCCTCCCTATCTCTCCCTCTGTCGCTCTACTCTCCCCTGCTCTCTCTCTCTCTCTCTCTCTCCTCCCGCTCTTCCTCCCTCGGGTTCTTCCCCTGGCGCCGCTCCTCTGCCTGCACCGCCACCAGTTGCCGCGGGCGCTGCCGCCCCTCCTCTCCATGCTGTCTCCAGCCACGCCGCCGGCCAAGCCACCGCCTCAAGCCGCGTCGCACCGCCTTTTCCTTTCCCAAGTGTCATCGTGCCGTCCCGCGCAATATTGTCGTGCGCCGTGCCATCTTTAGCCGCTGGTCGCCTTGCCGCGCCACCTCTGTAGACTTGTCTATTCAAGCCTCACCATGATAAGAAAAGTAGTCAACAACTCTCAGGGTCATAGAGCTAGTGAAGAATTCTTCGAATCATAAAGATTTTGTATGCAATGCATGTGCTCTTAACCATAAGTGTGCAAGATAAAATCACTGCATTCCTTGAGTGCACTCAAGAGGATATATGTGGTCCCATACAACATCTATCTAGTCCATTTAAATGTTTTATGGTGCCCATTGATGCCTCCTCAAAGTGGTCTAATGTGAGTCTACTGTCTACAATAAACCACACATTTGCAAAATTGGTATTGCAGATCATAAGAATAAATAAAACTTTCCTTAATCATCAAGTGAAGTAAGAATAATATACTTTTGTGATCATCAAGTGAAGCCCATCAGAATAGACAATGACGGTGAATTTACTCCTAAGGTATTCAATAATTATTGCATGGCATTGTGAATTAACATAGATCACTCAATGCCGCATATCCAAACGGACTAGTAGAAACATTGATTAAAAGAATTAAATTCATTGCACGACCGCTCCTGCGGGATTGTAACCTATCGAATATGTGTTCTGGACACAGTTCTACATGTTGGAACATTGTTAAATTAAAGTCCGTCATCATGCAACATCCAATCACCTATGCAATTAGCACAGGGGATCACACCGAAAACTTTCCATTCAATAAAATTTGGATGCATGGTGTACCAGTACTACAACAAACATCTATGGGCCCCTTCAGAAATAGGGGATATACGCTGGTTATGAGACCATATCCATAATCATGTGTTTATAACCCTAAATGAGTAATTTTCATACCGCTCACTTCATTGAATGCATCTTTGACGAGGATATATTTCCATCATTAGGAAGAGATAAAGAACCCTTACCTGAAGAATGATAGGAAATAATGTGGCAAGTAACAAGCATCCATGCGCATGATCCCCGTACGACAAAAGCAAATGAAGAGGTTCAGAAAATCCTCGATTTGCAAACCTTAGCAAACGATGTGACATCATTTTTGTGATTCTCGAGGTGTGATTATGTTGCATGTGCCAGCGTGCAATGCACCAAAGAGGGTAGAAGTGTTGAAGAATTCTAAAGGCACCCCTCAAGTTGCTCCGAGGCCTCAAAAGAAAAAGGGCAGCGAATCTAGATTCTTAAACCTGGATTGTCCGAACACGTCCGGAGAAGAAGGGAGATGAGAGCTTATCACAGCCAATCATGAAAATGCCTCGCAATAAGAAAAACAAAACGGGGAGCCAGTTGAGACTTGGCACTGGTGAGTAGTATGTAAACAAGGCACTCTTAAATTTGAATATCCTAGTACAAGAAGAAGCGGAAGAAAAAGGTGAAAGACATGCACATAAGCATATGGATGCGTACATCGGCAACCATCTAAAGGTCCTTACTCTCGCAATGGAAAATAGACGTGCAAAGCAAGTGATAGTGCATGAAACACAAGTGCACAAAGCACCCTATGAATAAATAGCCATAATTTTTGGGCACTATGGGGAAGTAATGAATATAACAAAAACCAATGTTCACATATACTTTGCAATGAAGACTTTCAAAACAATTGAACCCGATCCTGAGCCTGCAACTCTCTCCGAGTGTAAGTCACGGCCGGACTGGAAAGAACGAAAGAATGTAGTCACTGCGAAATTACTCACCGACCAAAAGAGAATTGTTTGGCCCTATGTGTTGCACACCCTCTATGTTTGTCCTGTGAGTTCTAAGTGGGTATTTGTTTCGAAGAGAAATTAAAATAAATAATAAGGTGGTAAGGTACATAGCAAGGCTGGTAGCACAAGGTTTCACTCAGCATTTGGGCGTTGATTATGATGAAACCTATTCCCTAGTCATGGGTGATATTACCTTTAGATACTTTATCTCGATGGCAGTAAACATGAACTTAAAAATAAATCTAATGGATGTTATAACAGCTTACCTATATGGTAATTTAGACTCGAAATTATATATGAAGGTACTTGACAGCATACCAATTCTGGGTGGAAATGGTAAGAATTTTTATTGCATGAAATTTTAAAAGTCCTTGTATATATGGACTAAATCAGTTAGGGTGAATATGGTATAATCATTTAAGTGAATTTCTAATAAAAAAGGCTACACAAATAATGGAGATTGTCTATGCATTTTTATATAATGATCCCAAGATTGATTTTATATAATCTCTGTGAACGTAGATGATTTGAACATCATCGGGACTGATGATGAAATTGAAAAGGTAAACTACTATTTGAAATAAAGGATCGGTTAAATCCAAATTTTGCTTGGGCCATCATGTTTAGCATATGCCAGATGGTATACCCGTACACCAGACCGCCTATACCCAAAAGGTGCTTGAAAAGTTTGTCCATGAGAAGGCATATGCTTTGAGAACCCTGATGGTCGGAAGGTCATTGCAAGCCGACCAAGACCCATATCAACCTAGAGAAGAGGGGGAGAAAGTCCTGTGGGTTTAAATTCCGATATTTAAGTGCAATTGATGCGTTCATGTGCCTAGCAAACGATACACAACGTGACATTGCATTTGCAGTGAACCTCCTAGATAGGTATAGTGCATAACCCACTAAAAGACATTGGAAAGGAGTGAAACACATCCTCTGTTTGGCCTATTTTAAAGAGGAATCAAGATATGACTTTGGTAGGATATGCAAATACAGGGTACAAAGCAACACACTCTGGAAAATCCCAAACAGGCCATGTCTTCCTGTGTGTAAGTACCACAATGTTATGGAAGTCGGCAAAGAAGACACTTGTGTCAATGTCGATGAATAGTTTTGAAATTATAGCATTGTGTGAGGTTGCAAGTGAATGTGCCTGGCTTCAAAAAATGACATTCCAAATTCACCAGTCACGTGGATTGCAAATCGAGCAAACCCCTACTATCATTTATTAAGATAATACAACATGTGTCGCACAAGTGTAGACTGGATATGTGAAGAACAACCTTATTAGCATATAAATCCCAAGTATTTTATGCACATGAAATGCATAAGATGAGTGAAATTAATATTCAGCACACTAAGTCATGCGAAAATGTATCATACTTATTTACTAAGTCACTTCCTGCAACTACTTTTGAGAAATGTGTGGAAAAAATTGGATGAGAAGACTTACAAAAGTGCAGAATTCACGGGAGAAACTTCATATACTTTGATTTGAATTTTGAACATGAGGTTCGTGTATCCAACTTGAATGAATAAATGTATGAACAAGAAGAAAACGTCGGGAGTATACACCTTTTCTCTTAAATAAGTTTTCAATGAAGTTTCTCACGTAAGGTTTTTAACGAGGCAAATCCATGCACGCAAGAAGCGTATGCAATGTACTCTTTCTTTTGAATTTTTCCACTGGGTTTTGTGGAGTTTTTGGGGGCATATACATAATGCAGCAAGGTCCAAGGGGGAGTGTCGAGAAACCCTACCGTGTCACCGTTGGCCTTGGACTAAGCGTGCGCCTAAGGTAAAAGGCCCACTTGGTGAACCAGCCAAAATTCTAGCAGTCAAGCATAAATAGGAGAGAAAACCATCTATTATGTATACTTGAAAAAACAATAAAAAAATATCTCCTCCAATATCCTGCATAAATTGTGTGATTGTTCTTCGTCGTCTATGATATACGCTCGTATAAATAACCTTAGACTATATCCATAGCGTGGTTGTTTAGGGCTTGTTCTCCCTAACTTATCTTATTTGACTTATTTACTTATTTTACTTATATCCTAACTTTAAGAGATTTTTGTGGTGGATTCAAGAGCCAGATCCCATTGTTTGACTTGTTTTTGACAATTTTTAGACATGCCTTCAAGATAGAAAAAAGACGGGTTAAAAAACTAAATTATATATATTAAACAAAGTAGAGTAATAAGCAGATAAGTCAAATAAACTATAAATAATCAGGCCTTAAGGGCTCGTTTGGGAGGGCCAGGATTGACCAGAATCCCGGCCCATTCCCGGGGTGAGGAAACCATGGGGCAGATTTCCCTGGATCGAAGTCAAGGCCTGTTTGGAAGCCCACGGGAGAGGGATTTTCCACCCCAATCCCGGCCACTTCCCCACGGAAAAAATAATCATCATTCACCCGTACTTTATCTTCCTTGGAAGCGGAGGAGTCTACGGCAGTTGCGACCGGCGAGGGAACTTGGGGCTGAGGCCTCGGAGGAGTAGACGACGAGGAGGATGACCTCGAAGCCGAAGAGCAAGGAGGGGAGCGCATGCCGAGGGGGATGTAGAAGATGTAGAGGTAGGAAAGGAGTAGGAGGAAGGCGAGCGGAGGTGGTGGGCGAGGGCTGCGCAGTCCGCAGGAGAGCGAAAGCGTGCACGGGGGGCAGTCGAAGTCATCGAGCGGTGTGACGAAGTCGGCCATGGGCGGGAGGATGTAGGCGAGCGCGAGGATGTAGGAGTGCGTCTACTCGACGGACTCCCATCAGAACGGGGTGGGGTCAGACACGGACGTCAGCAGTCGGAGAGGGAGGCATGGCGTCGGTGCGAGGTCGCCGCCACCGAAGGTCGCCGCCTCGTGCCGCACAACTCTTCGGCTGCTTCGTCGCCCCCTCCGCCTCTTCGGCTGCTTCACTGGCGGCGACGGCAGCGCCACTGTCGAGCTGTCGCCCGTGCTCCGGAAGAGAGGAGAGGGGGAGAGAGACAGACAGGGAGGGGAGAGTGGGGAATTTTTTGTTGCGTGGAGGAAGAGAGAAATGTGTAAGTGAGAAGTGGAGAGGTTATCGGATCCCGTGATTCAAAATGACAAAAAAACCATGTGGGAGCAAATTTTCAGCCGAAGTTTTGGCCCTTAGTGTCAATCAAGCTCTAATATTTATAGCTATTCATCTATATTTCTCACTAGACCTGGCCAATGGGTTGAACACGGCCGGACCTGGTTGGTTTTATTACTGCATGAACCTAGCCAATGAGGTACGATCTCGGCCCAGTTTTGCTTCGCACAGTGAACCGAACCGAATCGGACCGATCTGTTTTTTATTGGTCAGTTTATCTTATTTAAAAAATATATAAAAATTAAAAATATTATATTTCACAAATATTCATCGTAAAATAAATAAATATATTATTTATCATAAGAATAAGAATATACATAATACATATATTGAATTAATTAAATATACTACCGTAACGAACTGAACCAGACCGAACCAAATCTAGTTGTTACTATGCGAACCAAACCGGACCAATCCAACGGACCGAGGTGTCGACCGAACCGGGCTGATGAACAGTACTGGCTAGCCTGATTCGGTTCGCCAGTACGGGCTCATTTGGCCAGCTCTACTTCTCACCGTTACTTCATATCGTAATAACTTCGTATAGCATACATTATACGAAGTTATACGAATTCATTATAAATTAAATAAATATATTATTTATCATAAAAAAATATATATAATACATATATTGAATTAATTAAATATACTACAGTAACGAACTGAAACAGAATGAACCAAATCAGGTCGTTACTATGCGAACCGAACCAGGCCGATGGACCGAACCGGGCCGATGAACAGTACAGGCTAGCCTGATTCGGTTAGCTAGTACCGGCTCATTTTTGGCTAGCTGTATTTCTCACCATTATGTTTTATTTGGCTAGCTGTATTTCTCATCATTTTTGACCCGATATGCCCACCATCGAATCGAACCCAAGAACAACTGCAGGGCATTCTCAAAAAAAAGAACAACTGCAGGGTCCCGGCGACTAGGGCGTCAGCAGCGAAGAGCCGAGGAGTTCAGCGACCGCCGCACCTGGGTGCCAGAGGAGGGGGCTCGCCGGGTTCACTTGATTGCGACATCTTGCCTTCTCCGCATCCTTGGGCGAGAGGCCTCTCCCCGTTCCTGCGGCTACGAGGTGCGCTCCCGCCTCTGTTCATTCACTAGACTCGCGTTTGATTCTTTCACCTTATTATGTTTTTGTTTTTCTTTGTGGTACGAAGAAACCCTAGAAAGTCTTGAGCTCGACCAATCTCCCGATTCCTATCTTCACCCGAGGTTCTAGCTGAACTAACTACTCCCCAGAATTGTCAATTTCAGTCCATGGAATTTGTTAGGACACCAACTATTGGTTAGGAGAAGTTCTATAAGGTTAAGAAATTTGAATGTAGCGAGGGTCATTAAGCACTACTGACAAAGATCCATGATTTTGTACTGAGAGAACATTCCAGTAGGAAATAGATTACACGAGTTTTACCAAACTAATATAATCTGAAGTAAGGAAAAGAGAAACATCGTGATGCAAGATTCACTTGTTTTGTACAAGGTGCTGTAATTGCACAGAGTTCCTGGAGCTGTCACGGCCATATCCATCTGTCCCGCATTGCAATCCTGAGCTGAACTGAAAATTTTATCTATCAAGTTTGAACGCCTCTTAGTACTATGGTAGTTTGGTTACAGATTTACAGGGTGATATATATCTTGCGCTAGGCTGCCCTCCTTTGGATTTCATAAGCACGACCCACCTTTTATTGCTTTATAGAATAGTGATTTTTATGACTGATGGTACCACTTATGTCTGAGTGTTTTACTCGAAGTCTCGACAAGCTAGTTTTGGTGTGATTTCACGTTGCAAACTTGCAACTCAGTCTATGCTCAGCTGCTAAGCCTAATGTGAACCAGGCCCGGTAGACTTGAATCAAATAGTTTTACCATATGACCGGCATGGTGTGTCGGGCTACAGCTCCACTGACACACTACAAGTGGTTGGGTTTGTTAGGATCGAGTAAAGGATAGATGTTGCTATCCATCAATTATTTCAGAGTTCGTTAGTATTAGTTTGTTACTGTTTGAACGCAGATGCCTTCAGATAAGTCATCTGCTAGCATTATTAATTGTAGGAAAGCAATTAAACACTTCCATTTGGTTCTTTCTCGTTCCATTAATTGGCCTGGAAGCACGCTGCTGCTCCGTGCTTCGGCCATCAGGAACCCAAACACCAGCCGTTCAACAAATTACTTCCACATCCCACTCACATTTACAATCTGTGCAGCCAGTACACGACAGCTTGCTTCTAAAAGCTATTTGTTGCCCTGTTGCATAGCTCACTAGTTCACTCTATTGTCTTTGTACTAGATTTTGATAGCTATTTATTTACCTTCTTTGTTACTTAATTTGTTTTTAGTATTTTTTTAAAAATATTGTTACCAAATTACCTGGATGTCACATCTATATGTGGTTCCTTTAACTCCAGTTCAGAAAAATTTCCAGATAATCAAGCCTATCGGTCCAATTTCCGTTTTGCATTCTTGTTTGCAGGTATTATAGCTCACTTGTTGACGAGCTACCAAGTTGAATGCATGACCATGACTTCTGAGGATGGAGACATCTCAGCTCTGCTTTCTGAACCAAGTCTATCTGAAGAACCACTTGAGGCTTCTGAATCTGATGATATCTTGCCTGCTCTTTTGAAATCAATCAAATCAAATGAGAAGGCAGTTGAAATTTCACCAGAGGAGGCTGCCTGGGCTGATTCATGTTTCGTGCAGACTTCTGAACTGTCAGATGATGACTGGGGAGCAATGAGGAAGGCCTTGCTTGATGTCCTTGAAAAGCCAATGGAAAGTCTCTATGAAGCTTCTGAAGTTGTGCATGACCAAGGATTGGGTGTAGCTTCAGAGGTAGAACCTCATTCTCTCCGTATCGAAGAAGTTTCACAGCATGATGATGTCCACATGGAGCGATCAGAGGATAATGATGGCGACAAGGGTAACACTGAAGCTTGTGAATTTATTGATGTAATTAGAGGTGCGGACGAATATGGTAAGAAAATTGATGGATACACGGCAAAACCTGAAGATGGTGATGATCTGGATTCATCTGATGTTCTCGAGCAAGCAGAATCGAGAGATTCTATCTTTAAGGTTTGGGATCTGGATGTGTCTTTTTCTGATAACGAGGGTGAGCTTGAACTCATCAAGGATCTGAAGGAACTCCTCAAGGACAATCCCCTAGAGGCTGCATATCCACCTCCCAGTGACACAGTGCAGGTTTTGAGCCAGGTAAACGTTGATGAACTTGTGGCAGGCTTGGGTGACTTGTCATTGCAGAAAACTAATGAGTAACAGCAGTGCCTATAATTGATCTTGTGTGCATCGTCACCATCCAAGCATCCAACGCTGATGTTGTGGCTAACGTTTTGACGATGCAGATCACTTCCATCAGAGGCCGTTTGACTTTAGACTTACGTTGATTGTTTGCTACTTGCTTTGTATGTCGTTGCACACCCTTTTTTACCGGCTCCTATGAACACCATGTTAATTTTTTCTTGTGCTTGAATTCGGGAAAATTGACTTACGTGTGCGATTGTCGGATGATACCCTGTTCGTTAGTAGTCAAGCCAAGCCACGCTGTGCCACACCTCATTTAGACAAGTTTGACCAAGTTGTTTGGTTCAGTGGCAATATTCAGTGGTATGGGTCACATGTATATATGACTTCGTTAAATTTTGACGAGATTCCTTTTTAATGCTAACGTGTGACAAGAAATTGATGAACTAACCGTAGGCAAGCTTTGTGACAATCTGTGAAAATTAAGTATGGCATTTTGTGGCATTCTTACAAACCAGAAAAGCTCCCGTTATGCCGTTATGGTTTCAGCTCAGCCTGGATGGATTGAATATGACGTCGCTTTCCAAGGAAGAGCTAGTGTGATTTTAATTACGGAAAAAATACCCGAAATAATCAACAGTTAAATAGAAAATTAATAAAATAATCCACTTGAAAAAGAAATTACGAAAATAGTACTGGGTACCGCATGGCTGTCACCACCTGGTGTGGCCGCAGCAGAGCTGCCACCACCCGGTGTGGCTGGCACCCTGCTCCTGCCAGGCCGGAGCCCTGCCATCCGCCACACTCACGTCGCTGTCGGAACTGCGCGTCTTTTCTTTTTCCTGGTTTGCGTCGCTGCATGCATCCACTTGCACATGCTAACTGCCAGCACGTGGCAAGAGTGTCCATTCAAAGACACGGCGGGAGCTTTAAATTCATTTTAAAAATGGAATATTACCTGCATGCATTTGATTGATTTGGTTCACTAATCAATATTTTAAGTAACAGGTCACATCAAATCAAGTACTCCACGGTGCATAGAAAAAAATGCCCTGCCTTTCAGGCTAAGAAAGCTAGCGTAAGTGTGTGTGCATGCAGGGTATGTGTCACTTATGTAATTAACCAGACTTCTGGAGATGCATGCATAGGTTGAGAGATGGATCGATTGACATGACACGCAAGAGGTTTACGTGTAGGTGCAAGGCGAGTGAGACTGACGGGGAGTAACTAGTACAAGCACAATGCCCGATGCTAGTTTTTTATTTTTCAATGTTATCTATACCAGTTAATTTGGGTGTCAAGAAATTATGAAATTATATTAGACAAAATAATTAGTATGACTTTTGATCTGATTAATGACTAATTTTATCACTACGAAAGTGTAAGTGTGTATTTTAAAAACATATTTTTAGAAACTTTACGAGAAACTATTTAAACCCCACAAAAATGACTATAAAATAATACAACATTTGGTATATATATTTTTATCTTAATTATTAGTAAAAAATTACAAATGTTGTCTTAATTATTATTAAAAAATAGTAACAAATGTCTTCCAGTTTATCAAATTTTTACTGTTAAGATTGCTGAATTTTTTTGCATTGCCAAAGTCTGTTTAAATTTAAATGGACTGATATTTTGTTATTGATGCATGTATTTTTACCGAACCATTGTTAATTGGCAATAAAAAATATACGTATATGTGGCTGGCACCCATTGTGTTAATCTTCCAATTAATACCAAATAATGATAAATTAATAGTGTTCATCGAGTACCAAAAAGTGTCACTAGTGGTAATTAACATCATTTACGTGGTAGGTAGGAGTACCACAAGTAGTACTGGTGTATGATGCTTGTATTTACTTGCTTTTGTGCTATTAGTCGTACCGGCCATGACCTGATTTGATTTGATGTGAGCAGCAGCAGTAGCAACAGAAGCTAAGAGGGCAGGGCATGTTTTCCGCGGCGTGCTGTGGCCGGCTTTCGCCACACGCGGTGGCGGCAGCAGCCGCAGCCACGCCCGGTGGCGGTAGCAGGCGCTGCCGCCACGCCCGGTGGCGGGAGCAGAGTGCCAGCCACGCCACGCCACGGCCACACCGGGTGGCGGCAGCCATGCGGGACGGCGGCACCCGATGCTATTTTCGTAATTTTTTTCTGAATGGATTATTTAATTATATTTAACTGTTGATTATTTCGGGTATTTTTTTCTTTAATTGCAGGGTCAGGCATCGCGATTGTTTTCCGGCTATTTCTTTTTTCATTTAGGTCCAGTGCCGAGAAACACTCTCTCCATTTTAAAATAATAGTCGTTAATAGTTTTGTACATTGACATGATCTTCCATTGCAACTTTGACCATCAATTACCATTGCGGTTTGTTTATAAAATTCACAAGACTAGGTTCTAGTATTTGCGGCCCATTTCTTTTTAGGCCAAGGCCCTGTTCTTTTCAGCTTAACAGCTTAACGCTTTATATACGTTTTGAAAAGACATGATTTGAGTTTTTTTAGTATGTTTTCGCTGTTTTAAAGGTGGGTCCTAACGCTTTAAAATGAAGGTCAAACGAAATGGATCCCAATCTCGACCTTGAAAAGCTCTCAAAATTCAGTCATTTCATCCATTCAGCAGTTCAGCTGCTCAGATCAGCTCAAAAGAACAAGACCTTCACTTCTAAAATGATATTCTTATTTTGGGCGGTGTCCCTGCTCTGGCCACCCATGTCACCCGCCTGGTAGCATCTCGGGTCCTTATTTTTGGTTCAGCTTGATTTAAGTACTGATAATATGTCAAAAGTGGTTGTTATATAGTAATGATATTCTCGGATTTCTTCGAACCCTAGCGATTGTGATGGCATCAAGCAAAAGACGGACTCCGAAAGATGGTGTGACCCAAGTGTTGAGGTGTGTTACTAGTGGTTTTAGGGTCGTCTAGTGTGTCTTTCATCAAGGGGTCCAAGTGTAGGTGAGCTAGTCGTATCTCGAGTTTTCGTTGTGCACACTTAATGTCTTCTCCACTTTTTCTACATGGATTTATTGACCCCCACCTTGATCAGTTAGATCACACAGTCAGCCTCCTCTACCTTCGGACGTGTTGACATCGTCTCCAACACTTCGGCTGTCGCCTTAGCTTCCTCCCATGCATGATGGCATATTCAAGAAGGGTGTGTATCCACCTCTATCACATCTAAAACTCTCACAAGTCACGTCTATTCAACAAAGGCCCACAAGAAAGCCCAATTAAATTACGAGTTCGGTTCGATCGTCTGCGCGCAACATAATTTCACATACGATTTGCAATTTCAATGTTCTACCACTCTATGAAAATATTAGAAGATAAGCTTTCCAAAGAATCTATTGAGATACATGTGGAGGCTACCTCGGTATTGTGATGAATATATGTGACGGTGTATTAATTTGATTAGATTTTGGAATACTTTGGTTGCATTTGGTAAAAGGAGTGTAAAATGTTAACCGAGAAGGGTTCACCAGACCATGTTCGACGGACTCGTGTCAGGACAGTTCTTGTGTCTGATTGCTTTCTGATGATCTTGATGCATTTAGTTCTCGATTATGATGATGTTTTGTGAAGCTAACCTTGCAGGGGAAGGTAAGTGGTTTGTTTGGACTCGTATCTATCATGCAGGTGCCGGTGGGTATGTGGCTTGCGCTGTTCTGCGGATACGAACTGGAGACGGGCATCCGAGGGTGTGCAGGCGACCGGATTCGGTACCTGGCGGTCACGAGAGATGACGTGGATGAAAAGTTTCGCTGCAACAAGGATCCGAGGCAGCTGTAGGTTGGGCGTCGGTCACTTGGCGGCGAAACGGGACTGACCGATGGGCCCAAGCATAGGCTGGTGATGAGACCATCACAAGGACGGACATGGACATGACGCCTCTCGCTCCTTCCACTACAACGCCACCAAAGTTGTCGATATCCGTGCTAGGACGATGTGCTGAAACGTCGCGTGTGTGTGTGTGTGTGTGTGTGTGTGTGTGTGTGTGTGTGTGTGTGTGTGTGTGTGTGTGTGTTGTACACCATTAATCTTCAGATCAAGGGTGGAGACAACCCCTAGGGTTTGGGGGGTTTCACCCCCTGAGACTAAAAATAGAGGAGGAGGGGAGCACCTCCTTCTCATCACTTGAGCTAAAAATTTCAGATTTGTGAGGTATGTATGGTAGAGAGAGGTGGCACCTACAAGTGCTTATGGTCGCGAGAGCGGCTTGTAATCTTCCAACTGTTTATGCAATGAAATTTCCACTCGTCAAGTTCATGGCATATTCTTGATGGTTCTTAGTTTTTATCTTGTTGCTTTGTTGGTTTTTGTTGCAATTAGTCTATTTGTCTCCTCTCCTCTTATCCATGACACCTTGAGGTTGCTCATGTATTTGGACACTGAAAGGATCTAGTTGGCCTAGAGCGGGGTGAATAGGCAGCTTTTAAAACTTTTGTGTTAAAGTTCAGGCCTTTAGCAATCTGTTACCCAATGTAGCTACTAAGTTCTAGGCTAAGCAGAAAACAATAAACACAGCGAAAGAACAAACGAGGAACACAAACTGAGAGTGAAAAACAGAAAGTAAATGCAGGAAATAAGAGAGGGGCACAACGAATTTTTGACCGAGGTTCAGAGTCCTCCTCCTATTCCCCGTTCAGGCAAGCCCTTCACCAAGGATCGGCTCCCTCTCAAGCCCGCAACCTCATTCCACTTTGTTTGCTTTTCACCACTTCGGTAGGCAAGCACCTAGTCTTCACAAATCATCTTAAAGGCTCCCACAATCACCATGGAAAGCTCTTTAAGAACACCACCAATAAGTCGTTTAGGATTGATAATCCAAGAGTAACAAGCTTCAAATCATCACTCAAGTGGATAACGCACTCTCAATCAGATCAGGATACATTTGGAGCAATGAAAATGTTGGGCCTTTTAGTAACAATATGGTGTAGCTGAAGATCTAGGCTCAAGAACTGGCTGATAGGTATGAGAATGATATTCTAAGGCCAAAACTCAGTTTGGAATTAAGGTTCTGCGTCCTTTTATAGGCTAAGATGCAGATAATAGCCGTTTGAGTGTAATGCTAGCCGTTAATAAGATGACAAAATATTTTGCAAAAATACTGTCAAAGTTTCTTTAGCAACGGACATATTTCAACGGTATGAAAATTTGAACAGATAAAATTTAGTTTGCGGCGAACAGAAGTTCAGAGTAACTCTTCACATGACGGACTATCCGGCGCAAACGTAGATTTGTATGCGTCCCAAACTAAAGAATTTCAGTTCAAGACAGGCATGTCCGGCGCAAGCAATAAACTTACTGGATGGAACGAAATGAGATTGATTTGCAATAATGTTCACGTTGGACTGTCCAGCGTGAACTGGAAGTTTTCTGTAAGTGCCGCCGGATCAAATGCATGGCTTAGGAAAATATTGTCTGGCGTTAACTTGAATGTTTATGATGTAACACCAGACAAAAAGATATGAGAAAAAGACTTGTCTGGCGTTTACTTGGAACTTACTAGAGAAATACCGAACAAAGGAGGGGGTTGATGTCTTGTTCGGCCTTAACTTGAATCTTTCTGGTAAAGAAAATGGCTAAGTCTTTCCGGATAAGGTTTCTACAAGTTATTTTTATGTGATTCAGAGAATTACTACAAAAAAAGGTAATAATGTGAAACCCCCTTAATAGTACGACAAAGAACAAAAATCTAGCTACAAACTTGATACTTCTCCCAAGTTTAAACTAGCAAAAATGTCCTTAATCTTGTCTTTGAGCTTGATGCCACACCAGCAAGGAAAACACTCACAAATTTGAGCCTAATTGCTCTAAGGTGAGTCCAATTAAGAATCTTTAGGTCATCATCACCAAAACCCTTCAATATTTAAACAATTAAAAATTGGGGGGCCTAGATGCTACAGACATCTTCTTTGCAAACTAGGATCGGCTTGAGATCAAGTTTTCCATCAAGATGCAAATTTGTTCAGAACTTTTTTTTCGCGTAGCGGTCAGTGTTTGATTTTTAGAAAAAATCTACAAAACTCTTTTTGGGTACTTCCACTTGGAGAAGTTCCGCGACTTTCATATATATCAACACAAAAATTTTGAAATCACGAAGACTCTCCGTTTGGGTGCAGTGAGGTGAAAACCGAGCCCCAAACTTTTCACACGAGATCTATGACAGGTTGTACTGTTTGAATTTTTCTGGTTTTTGTTAAAAGAGTTTTGAGGAGATTTTGTTGGTAGAGTGCTTCACTACTCACTATTTAGTAGGGAGACAAATTCCTAAATTTTTTGGAGCACCAAAAACCCACCATCTCTCTGTTACAAGTGAGAACAAATTCTGCAGAATCTGCTTTTGCTTTTTAGAAAATAACTTTTGTGATTTTGCTTGTTTCTATTTATTAAAGCAAGGTATGAATTGATTCCTTTTTATCTGGACGATTAACAAATAGGATTGTGACTAAAAATACCCTCATATTTTTATGGGTCGCAACCATGCAATTGGGGTTCCCATAGTTGTTATAGTGTTTAGATTTTGAAAGGTTGGTGAGTTCGAGGAGCACCGTAGCGGGTTTACAGAATCTGACCTCTCTTCAAAATTATATCGGAGTCAACAGGAATTGTTCAAACATGGTGCTATGTCACCTAATTGGCCAAAACTCGGTCTATGTAAGCATGTCAAGCCAAGGCCAAGGTGGATCATGCCCATAAGAACCGTTGAATGATCAGGGAACCTTCTTGGTTGCCCCTCCTCTTAGAAATAACGTAGCCATCACTCTATACACTCAGGTTTTGTTTGATTAAAGTTTAGTCAGTGTTACTTTACCTTGTAATCACGTGTGTCAGTTATACCGTCTGTTTTACTTGTCATGAGAACCCACCACAACGTGAGTTGCTCGTTTATCTTGTTCTTACTCATTCTTCGATTTCTTGCAGAAACAAATAACTTTGTAGTTAGGTTGATCGAGATCCAACAAGATCATTAACCATCTGAAGTTGGTGTATCGATCACTAAGGTGCAACGTCCTGGGCAGTTGTTGTCGGGTCGACAATGTCGAGTCCTACCGCTGCCACTCCTAGGGACCTAGCTCGAATACTCTTAAGGGATGAGCAAATGGTTGAATCCTGTTGAGATCTCTCCCCTCCCCCTATTGCGAGTGTTGTGCTTTTATAGCTGTTCGAATCGTACTTGTATTTAGCACTACGTCGACTCCAAAGGGCCCACAAATTAAATGAGTCGACGGGTAATACGGTGGCGTGACCGGGGAGTGTTACAGCAAAATGTGAATATCTGTCTTGTCTGTCAGCCTAGGCCTGTGCCTAATGCTTTTGGTACCGCACCCGCACTGTTCCGTCGCTAGCCTATCTTTGTGGCACACATTCTATGACTCCTTAGGCGGACGTGTCATTTTTGGTTGAGAGGGCCAGTTATGGGTGCGGCTTCTCAGGGAAACCATGCCCCGAACAACCTACCTTGACACGTGTCTTCTTAGCGAGAGTGGCTTGGAAACAGCCCTAACGCGGATGGCCTCGAGCCCTCCCTGGCTCGGTATCCTTTACCGAACAACGCCACGGGCGCCTCCTAGTAGGGACTTGCTCAGGCGACGCCTCCGAGCATCCTTGCTCGGGCTAGCTACGCCTCCGAGCATCTTGCTCAGGCTACGCCTTCAAGCATTCTCGCTCGGGGCGCCTTGGCTCGGTAGGGACGGCAAAGCCTCGCCCAAGCCACCTTTGGCCGTGGCTCCGCTTACGTCGTACAAGTCATCCAATTCCCGTAAGCTTGCTATTCCCTCCGTTCCAAATTATAGGTCGTTTGACTTTTTTGACACGTACTTTGACCATTCGTCTTATTCAAAAAATTTTATAATTATAATTTATTTTTGTTATGATTTAGTCTATCATGAAAGGTACTTTAATAATGACTTTGAGTTTTTTCATATTTTCACTAATTATTTGAATAAGACGAGTGGTCAAAGTACGTGTCAAAAAAGTCAAACGACCTATAATTTGGAACGGAGGGAGTACTAATTAGTTATGGTTGCTTTTAATACTTGATTATCCCTTTTAAATAAAAAATAAATTGTATATTCACTGCCTCTAGCCCACGCAGATTCTTTCAACGTCATCGTACATGTCCTTTTCTCCTTGCCTCGTTGCCCATCTAACTGTCTCCCATCCGCCATGTTTGTATGTTAGGGCAAGCACAACCTTGGTCATATCCCAACGCTATTCATCCAGTTTTTCATCGTTACCCTATTTGTTCTATACAATGCTTATATTTTTCTATCTAATATTTTACTCCAATCCTACTGTTACAGTATTGTACTAGAATAGAGTTACCATTAGACATGCCCATAAAGCCTAAGGGCAAGGCCACACGTCATGGTTACGACTTTACTCACCCACCCCACCCCAAACATTGGCTACATGAGTGTAGAGAACCTTTATCAGTGAAACCCTTATCAATCAAAACCAAGGTGAGAGGGAGGGGAAAGACAGAGAACCTCTATCAGTCAAAGCTCTCGCTAGAGTTTTAAAAGGCAGTGGATCATAAAGTCGCAGCCCTGTCAGATCGGCTACCATTGATGAACCTGAAAACCATCGAAGACATAAAAAACAAGAGAGCCTAATTGGTGGGGTTTACCTATCAATTAAAATCATGCACCCTTGTCTTCGGGACTATTTGCCTATATAGCCCTCCTTGGTTTGCAGTTATTATACGATTCTAATTCAATTTGTAAAATTTATCATTTTATAAAGACCATTCACCGTAACATTTTGTAATATTTTTTTGAGTCTTTATGATTTTTTTTCTTAAAGATCTCAAAAAATTTTAAATGAACTTTTTTAGTTTTTCCAACTCTCTTTTTAAAAGCTCTCAACTTTTACATTTACAACCAAAACCAAGCCACAACTGTAAATCAAACAGGCTAGGATGGTATATAACACACTAATAATTCTAGTAAAAACTATATTTCAATTTTCAAAATGACAGAATTATGTAGTATCAATCTATTGCATGGCAAAAAAAAAACTTATGTCTAAACGTCCCGTGGGGTCTTAAACTCTTAGAGCATCCCCAGCTCACCCTGCATCAACCCCGCCGTCAAAACACTGTAGTGATGCAAATTCAAACCGCAGGCAGACAACAGTGCAGATTCAAACTGGGCGGGAAACACTGTAGCAATGCAGGGGCTTGACACAGCCCCTACTGGGGATGCTCTTAGGCCATGTTTATTTGAGCTGCAGCTTCTCTAAAAGCTTCTTCTGAGAAAAAACACAAAAAACAAGCTTCTGGGAAAATCTCATATCACAGTACAAATTGGGCTTTTGGTGGCTTTTGGCTTCTTTGAAAGGGATTCCAAAAGCTGGCTATTTGTTTGAGCTTCTGACTTCTGATGCTAAAAGCTAGCTGGAAGCTCAAACAAACAGGGCCTTAATCGATCAAATGCCACCTAGCCCACCCTTGAGCACACATGGAGGACTCCATCTCGACATAAAGCTCATATTAATTGCGTACCTGCACATCTTTCTTGAGAAAATTGCTTTTTTTGCCACTCTCTATGGTGTGCCTTACCATTTTACCACCCTCAATCTTTGCTTTACCATTTTGCCACTCTCAACATTGCTCTCTTAGTATTTTGCCATTCCTACCCCTTTCAGCTCATTTTAATTTTTTTTCCATCAAATAGCCACGGGAAAAGACGGTTTTGAGAGTGGCAAAATGGTAAGGCAAAGATTGAGAGTGGCAAAATGGTAAGGCAAAGATAGAGAGTAGCAAAAAAGCAATTTTCTCCATCTTTCTCTACATTGCCTGCACCGAGCTTTTGCGTGCAAAGATCCAGGGAGCTGGTTGCTGCTGCTGCAGCATCTCTCACCGATCGCCCCGCGCTATCGCCCGTCGTCCGCCTTGCCACCGATGTCTTGTGCTTGGCTCGCCGACATGGGTCAAGCCACCGGGCAGACGGACGTGGGGGCCGTTCGACGGCCAGCATCAGATGTTGAGAAAACTTTTGTTATTTCTATTTCATCATGTAAAAAAAAATCAATAAAAATCAGAAATATTCTATGATTGATATCCATTCCCACATATATTTTGTGGATTGATATATAACATTTATAGATCTAGATTTTCCTTTAAAAACGTTTATAAAAATGAACATTAGTCATATCGATTCGAATAAAATACTTGTGGGACTTTACATTGATTAGAGAATATTTATGATTTTTATTTATTTTCCTAATTTTTTTACATGGCAAAACAAAAATAACAAAATTTTAGTCAAGATCTAACATTGACTGTCAGCGCTGGGCGTCGGACGGCCCGCACGTCCTGGACGGCTGCGACCGCCTCCTTTCACTTTTGTCTCTTTCCATCCATCAAGACCATGGAAGCCCCTTTCTAACTTATATTTGTTCTTGTGTACTAATCTGAACGACCGAACAATTAAATAGCTGAAATGGTTGAATTTAGAGAGCTTCTCGAGATAGTCTCGAGATTCGGATCCATTTTGTTTGACTTGCTTTTTAAAGCGTTAGAACCTACCTTTGATAATATGAAAAAATGGATTAAAAAATTCAAAACATATGTCTTTTCAAAACGTGGATAAGTCATTAATCTGTTAAGCCATTTAAGATGTTAAGTTGAAAACAACATAGCCTTAATCCCACATATCTTTCTCATGAATGAAATCATCTTCCTCCCTCAAGCTCCTTGCTCTATCAGGATTCACAAAACCGTGCAGGGGCTCCAAGCCGCCTGTTGCGCGGAGCCGGTAAACAGTGGTTAACTAGCGGTTCTGTACGATTTTGGTCCTGAAAGGTTTAGCGAAATTTGACGACCGTTGGAGTGGTTAGCCGGCAGTTTTGTACGGTTAGCCGCCGGTTTTTGGCAGTTAACCACGGTTTTTGAAAAAGGTAAAAATTGATAAAATCCTTTAAAATATATATTATAAATTTGAAATTTTGTTTAAGACAATATGCTTAGAATGATTAATAGCATTTTTAGAAATTTTATGTAAAATTTACATTCAAAATTTATTTGAACGAATTTTTGCCAAACGCTGACCCTAAACCACCGGTTTAGCAAACCAGGCCCCCGCGAAGCCGCGGTTAGCCAGTGACCTACGCAACCATTTTCATCTTTCTCTATGTTGCCTGCACATGTGCCTTCCACATCGAGCTTTTGTGTGCAAAGATCCAGGGAGCTGGTTGCTAGTGCTGCCGCATCTCTCACCGATCGCCCCCGCGCTATCGCTCGTCGTCCGCCTTGCCATCAGCATCCTATGCTTGGCTCGCCAGCATGGATCGAGCCACCGGGCGGCCGGCGGCCTTCTCATCTCACTTTATCTCTTTCCATCAATCCAGATTATGGAACCCCCTTTTGAACTTAGGTTATGTTCTTTTGGGCTGATTTGAATGACTAAACAGTTGAAATGATCGAATTTGGATATCTTCTCGAGGTAGTTTCGAGATTCGAATACATTTCATTTGACTTGCTTTTAAAGTATAAGGACCTACCTTTGAGAATACGAAAAAAGATTCAAAAACCCGGAATATATGTCTTTTCAAAACGTAGATAAGTCGTTAAGCTGAAAAGAACTAGGCCTTAATCCCACATCTCTTTCTCATGAATGAAATCATCTTCCTCCCTCAAGCTCATTGCTCTATATATCTCCCTCCCTCCTCCGGTCCTCCCCTTACTCCAACTCATATCTCTCTTCCTCCTCCTATGGAAAAGATGGCTGGGATTTCAAGAAGATGGGAAGATTTAGGAAAGAAGAGGATCCACAAATTTGATTTGAAACATGCACATGTAAGTACTTAAAGATTTTGTTTGCTATCGTGCAACATCTTCTTTACCTTCCTGAAACATTCCTTTTCTTTTTCCCGAAATGATGTCATTTGTTGCGGTGTTTTTCATTTAAATATTATTGTATTCTAATTCAGATGTTGTATAAGCTATTTTTCAATGATTTAGCGGTCTAATTAAAAAAATGTTGCAATGCTTTTATTGAAAATGTTCTAGTGCTTTAGTTCAAATATTGCAGCAGCTATTTTTCGATGTTGCAGTATTCTTATTCAAATACTGCGGTGCTTTTTGTTAGAACGTTTGCAGTGTTATAATTCAAACATTGCACACTTTTCAATATTGAAGTGCTTTATTTTTCAATTATGTAATATTTTATTTAACTTACGACCAAAATCATTCTATTTGGTGCAATATTTTAGCTCAAAATTACTGTATAACATTTTTTTCAAAATGCCATAACATTTTTTTAGAGTAAAATGCACCGGAGGTCCATTAACTTGTAGCGTGGTGTCACTTAGGTCCATCAACTTCCAAACCGCAGGGTCCATTAACTCTTTAAGTTGTTCACTGCAGGTCCGTACCCCTTCGTTTTATGTTTAGATCCGAGTATCCGACGTGGCATGAACAACTTAAAGAGTTAATGGACATACAGTAAACAACTTAAAAGAGTTAATGGACCTGCAGTGAACAACTTAAAAGTGTTAACGGACCTGCAGTGAATGAACAACTTAAAGCGTGAGATTCATGCCACGTCGGATCTAAACATAAAACGAAGGGATACGGGCCTGCAGTGAACAATTTAAAGAGTTAATGGACCCAAAACTGCAGTTTGAAAGTTGATGGACCTAAGTGACGCCACGCTGCAAGTTAATGGACCTCCGGTGCATTTTACTCTTTTTTTTTAAACGGAAATACCACAGTGTTCGATCCGTAGTACTAGTCGTGCCCAAATAGATGAGGTTTGCCGCCGGGTTGTGGTTTTTTCTGTGTTTGTTAGGTTTGTGTTGGTCCGCAGATGTTTGGTGCGGCCACATTCTATTGCAGGTTCTTCGCAATGTCGCTTGCTGTGTACTTAATGCTTCCTAGTGAGCCGAGCTTGTCTTACCATGATGGTCATGGGTGCGCCACATCTCCGATAATCCAGGATTGACGTCTGTTGCAGCTTGTGTTTTCTTAGAGTGAGTTGGGAGTGGTCTTGTACTCTCGCTCCTTTTGATTCGCACTGAGCGCTTAATTTGTGTCTGAGGTCTTCTACACCAGTCCTCCCCCTGGATGTTTTCTAGAATTTGTTCCTTAGGCGTTGTTCTGCAGTGTGTGTCTTGGGAGTGTTTGTAAGAGTCTATTTGTAACTTGTTCTTCGATGAAATGAAATTCCAACATTTCTCAAAAAAAAAAATAGATGAGGTTTGTATGGACGCGCAATCTGCATCATGAGCGTTGGCTTTCGATCGGAGGGTGCACGGCACGGCCAGAAGAACCCGAACCCGAAGCAGGCAATCGGCGAACAGGCGGCGCTCCATCATTCCATGGACTCGTCGGACTAGCGAGCGACCTGGAGGAGACGCCGGGGTCCCAAAACCCCCGCCTGCTAGTACGGTCTCCTGAAACCCCGTCTCCTCTCCCGCCGCGGCACGGCCGGCGAGATGAGCTCCTTCCGCCGGCGCCCCCTCCTCCTCCTCGCCCTCGCCCTGCTGCTTCTGGCTCTGGTACCGCCGATCTCGCGCGCAATCGAGCCTCGATCTCTGTTTAGATCCGGTCGTTTCGCCCTTCTTGCGGCTTCTCGATGTCCTGTTGATGCGCGCTGTCTCTCGCTCTCGGCAGGTGCCGGCGCCGGAGGCGGCCGAGTCCACGCCGGGCACGCGGACCCGCAAGATCGGCGGCGGCGCCGCCTCCTCGGTGTTCTCGCTCTTCAATCTCAAGCCCAAGAGCAAGTTCTGGACCGAATCCGTCATCCGCACTGGTTCGGTCCAATCCGCGTCCCTTCCTCCCTTTCTTTCCTGGCGTTTCTTGTTTGCATTACGTCCTTGCTTGTACGCTTACGGGGCTTTCTTGATTCTGGTAGAATTCGATGATTTGGAGGGCTCAGCGTCACAGGACTCCAGCAAGAAGGCGCTGCTCAACTTCACAAGAGCTGGTTTGTTCTTCTGTCCCTTAAAATCGTTTTGTTTTCTTGGGTTTGTGGATCACATTTATAACGGGCAAAACAAATTAGAAATTTGTCGAAAACTGTGGTGCTGGGTTGCCTCCGTCATAGCCACTGCAACAAACTATTCTTTGTCCTTTTGTATGACACGGGAATTTGTTCCGTTTAGCTGGCCCCAGCACTATAGCACTAGGGTTGTGAGTAAGGTATAAGAGATGGAAATGTAGGGATTGTGTAGGGGAAATAGGGCCAGGGATGAATAGTTGGTGAAAAGTGCTAGGGTAGGGCCAGCAATAAACACGCCCTTATGGCAAATTTAAACCTCTTGTTTCAAGTTGTTAGACTTTTGCTGACGAGCCTGTGACATTCTTTCTGCTGGTCTAATATAATCATGTTGAACTACTCGCATATCAGACCTATGAGTACTGGCTAGTTGGATCCTATATGTATGTCATCTGTAATGTTAACATTAATTCTCTTGAATGGCTCTTTAGCCTGCAAATCCAAGAATTAGTGAGCAGGATATATGAAAACTTCAATATTAATAAATCACTCACCTCTATGTTTTTCATAAGGCAAAATTGGTTCCATACCATCAAAAGTTCCCAACTTTTGCTTTATACTATCGAAAGAATTAGGTGCACCTTAATACCATCGAAAGATTTATCATCACCTTATTTTTCCACTCCGTCAGCCTGTTTCCATCCCCGTCTCTGTTCGCTTCTACCCGCTTCTCACGCCTCCTCTCTCTTTCTCAATAAACAACTCAGAATAAATATACTTAGCAAATCCTATCTTCTTACAGTTACGTCTAACGCAACAACAGAAATGAAATCGCCATTTCAAACAAGATACTAGCATCCAAGAAGCCCTTCTACTTCGCCTCCAACTGGTGAGCTCATGACGTCCGAGACCCTACGGATAGCATCAAGCACGAGGAATCCCATTAGTGATCAAGAGACCAATCAATCCCTATGCTCAAACGATTAAAAACACAGAAATCCACCCCCCAAAATCAAACATTTCATTTTAAACAGGGGTGCAAATTGTAATCACATTATCTCACCAAGAACCAAGCAAAACAGACAAGATCTTATCATCCTTACGTTGATGGAGTTGATGGTGGAAGTGCACATCCGGTCGAATCCAAGTGAGCTCGAAGTTGCGGCAGCTTGAGTGCTGCGGTTAATGTCTCCATCATGCCAAGCTCAACAACGAATCCGTTTCAGATCCGGCGTGAGCACAAGGGTTTAAGAACCAGAGTAGTTGGGAATCTTTTCTGCAGTGGTTGGCGTTTAACTGTCTTAGATCAGGAGCGGTGATGAGCTAAGGCGACATTGAGCTAGAACGGGGTCAGAGGTCAAGCTCCTGTCGCTGTGTTGGCCAACGAGCAGGGACTGGCCACCAGGAATGGAGCGGGGGGGCGTAATAACTTCGTATAGCATACATTATACGAAGTTATACGATACGGAGTGGCAAAATAAGGTGACGGTGATTCTTTAGATGGTAAAGGGCACTCAATTATTTGGATGCTATAAATCAAAAGTAGGGAACTTTTGATGGTACAAAACCAATTTTTTCGTCTTCATAAATGTTAATGAAGTGCGGCGGTAGGTTCTCTGTCTGTGCAACCATGATTTTGTGATACTGCAGTACTGTTTCATGGTAAGGGTTGTATTATTGCATGACAAATTTTATTGTGTGTGAAGAGGCTCTTCTAGTCAGGAAAACATGCTTATAAATTTGCATCTGAATTAACCAGTTGCACATGCATTGTGGATAGTCTAAAAGTTATGATTGTGTGCTCATATTAGAAAGAAGAGATCTCTATTCTACTGAACTTCTCCTCCTTGAGATCTCTATTCTACTGAACTTCTCCTCCTTGTATTTTTTTAATTCAGGTCATATCGCTAATTATATGAGTCTGGCGGAGGTTGATTCAATATATCTTTCAGTCCCCGTGAACTTCATCTTCATAGGTTTTGATGGAAAAGGAGGCCATGGTAAACTATTTGGATGCAATTACACTGATGCTATTGCCTCCTTGTTCATGCTCAATATTAACATTTTTCACCCTTTTTAGAGTTTAAGTTGGGACCTGAAGAACTGGAGCGCTGGTTTACAAAAATAGATCACATATTTGAGCACACAAGAATTCCTCCAGTTGGCGAAGTTCTTACTCCATTTTACAAGACTACTGTTAAGAAGTTAAAGCAATATGATCTTCCTTTAGTAAGCCACATGAATTACAAGTAATGAATCACTACATTTAAAGCAATTGTTCCATGGGAATGTTCAGTATCTAACACTCAATTCACATGCCTTGCTGCAAATGACACCCAATTTGTAAGCCTTTTAAAATTTAACACTCCCTCCACGAATTTTTAGCCCCTATCGTGCAGAAGAAAATGGGAAGGGGAGCAAAAGGGTAGGGTGGCGTAGAATGGAATAATTTACCGAGGGAGTGTCAAATTCTGAAAGGCTTATGAATTGGGTGTCTTTGCTGTGAGGCGTGCGGATTGAGTGCTATATACTGAATTTACCCTTGTTCCATTCGGTTCAAATGTTATCATTTTTTTTTTCTATCATTATGCCTTGGTATGTCTCTATGAGGATTAATTTCCATTATTCTGCCTCATTTTCTTTGTGTTGCAGTTTTTCCGTACATGCGATACACATGGGAGAAGATGTCATGTCTGTTTTTGAACATGCTATAAAAGTTCTATCCCGTGAAGATATCGTGGATTCCAGGTCAGGTGTTCTTGAAACGAACACACCGTTGCGACTCTGCCTGTCCAACTGTTCAGTAAAATTTGATGAGAACTGTATATCTGATTATCTGCAAGTACTTTGGTATTTTTAGTCCGTTTTTATGTCGAGTGAGTGTCTCAAAGCTCTAAAAAAAAGTCAAACGAACTATACCCGACTCTCGAGGTCACCTCAGTTTTTGAGATAAGAAAATAAGTATATAAGGCATGAGTAAATAAGCTGTAAAATAACACCCTAAGTCCTACTCGATCATAAAAGGACCTTAGTCCAGTTATGATACTCCAGTTTGCAAATATAGGTCCATGTTTTGTCTTATCATGGTCTCCAACGCAAGTATTCGACTATGGTTTTGTATCAACAATGACTTTCATAATTAATAAAAGAATATTATAGAAGTGTTCTGTGGGACAAATCCAATGACCTTATTTTCACACAATCAATTTGTAAGTTTCAGAGATTTGAAATCTTGACCGTATGAATCCCATTTTGTCCTGTATATATGGTCGGTGGCAGCAAATAGCAATATATATTATGATTGTGCATTCAAAAGAACCTTAATATGGTATTGTTATGCAATGGAAGGTAATGCCTTAAAAAGAAAAAGAACTTATTTTGACATTGTCTGATTTTTGCATGCTTAGTATCTGTTGAAATTCTCCCTTGGTGTAATCAAATGAATTCATATGTTGCTTACATCTGCGACCAAGCTTTGTGGATGTACTTCATGATTTACACCACCTATATTTAAAATTCTATGTACAAATAATTTTATGTAAAGAGTAACAAAAAAGAGTAAAATTCTCAGATTTTCTCTTTTTGGTTCCTCCGAATGTAGAATGAATTCGAACTTGAAATTTCATATGTAGATAGAGTAAATTTAAAAGTAAAACCACAATTTTCTCCTATTTTTTAGCAACTTTTCTAGGTGTCATTATTTTCGCTTTATCTTAACTTCCCATATACAAAGTCAAAGATAAGACGGAAGAAGGGCACGTTAGTTTGACTGCATGGTGATAGCATGCACCATATTCCATTACTATATGTATGCCCGTTATCGATATATTCATAGTATATTTCCGATTTTATGTGGGCATACCTTATACTATAGATTTTGTCTATCACACCAGCACAACATACCTTATAGATTTGTGGGTATAGCCTTTGCGGTGGTTTTTGTAGTACTTTTATTATGTGACCTTGCATTTCCCATCATTTTCACAACTTCTGATAACACTTTTTTTATTTATGTATATAGAGAAAATGAGGAGACATTTTGGCAAGTCGACGCTGGTCAAATGGAACATATATTTTCAGCACTTGTTGATCACCTTCAGATTCAGGAAGCTTACAACATATTTGTTCTTAACCCCAAGCCTATTGGCAAGAGTATCCACTATGGTTATCGGTGAGTTTGTGGACATTGTTGGCTTGTTGCTACGTTGCACCATATATAGTTGATGTAATAGCAAGGATCCTAGGCGCTAGGCAGGCAGGGAAGGGCCACTTAGCCCCTAGGCTGCCTATGCGATTAAATAGATTTGAACATAAGTATACATTGACTGTAATGTGTGAGTATTTCGATTTATGTACTAATATTTGTAATGTAAAAATGCATTTATAAGATATATTTGACATTTCTTAGAATATCTCATATTTATTTTTTATAGAAAACATTCCATATAATCATGTCATACATCATTAATCATCACAGAAGACCATCTAAGCCCTTGGCGGTTGCCTAGAACTCCCCCTATGCTTGTTAGCTGCCTAGGCGAAAGCGGGGTGGTTGGCTGCCGGCTAGCACCTAGGGGCTAGGGAACACTGTGTAATAGGAATATAGGATCTGATGTACGATGCACCCATTCATATTTAGCAGGACAACATTCTGATAAAACAATAGCATTAAGTGTTGTTTTCTGGTAAATTACGGTATTATGAGCATGTTGAGTCTTTTTTTTTTCCTGTGAAGTGTAAATATAATACATAGTTGAGATTTTAATATATGTGACCTGTATTTTTAACTTAAATATTAGGACACACAGTTTCTCCATATTAATATTTCTAAAGAATCTATTGGAGATGAAACAAATAAAGGGATATGCTGCTTCTTTATTTGGTGTAAATCAAGATATTCAGACCTCCTTAGAAACTTACTTTTTATTTTGGCATGTTGCCATATTGTGCTAAACACCTCTTCCTGTTTGATTTCATTTTCTTAAATATTGGAAACTGTAGCTTTTTTTCATAAATGTAGTAGTATATAATTGAACTTTATAATTTTGTTATGCCTATTACAGATAAATTGAAACACGGCCTACCTACCAATGACTTATGAGTGGTTATACGTCGTACACTCAAATACTTATACGCCATACAATCGTACTTCCTCCATTTTCAAATAAGTGATGTCGTGAAAAGCATGTGGTTAAACTTCATTGCTTTGCCTACTATTACATGTAAAATTATGGCAATGACTGCATGGAAATGATAATAATAAATTTAGCTTGTCCCCTAATACTATCAGTTTAGTACACGCTGCTACAAAAACTAGTAGTTAAGTTGTACGTTGGAGATTGTAAAAACTAAAACTTAGAATGGATGTGGTAGTGCTAAATGCCAATCTGGTAGCTTCATCTTTCGCTCATGCTAAGGGTGCCACAACTAAATAAGCTAGTGTGGCATGCCACAAAAAGAGTAGACAACAAAATGGTGGCCATAAGTTTGGCAAAGTGAGGCAAGAAAATGAGTGGATGACATGTGGGCCAAGAGGAAGAAAATGTGGTAAATCATACTTGTGGCTTTGGACCAAACACATACCTAACATATTGTGGTATGGCTAAAGTTTGGCTTGGCATTATTAGGCATGAAACTAAACAGATCATGACTGAAAAGGTTGGATCACTATAAAGTAATTTGGTAGTGTCAGTGTGCTAGGCTGACAGATGCTTAATGGGTGTGAACCCAGCATTTGCCAGAGGCCATGGTCTATTGTTTACCTTACTTTAAAAGTTATTTGTACAATTTGTTTCACATTTTCTGGATCATCTGCAAATTATTATTATTTTATTACTTTATCTATTTTCCTTCAATCCAAATTCTATTGCTGTGATAGGAAGAATATAAAATTTGTATAGTATATATTTGTTTCTCTGTAAAGGGTGTTCTGGATAGTGTTTTGTGCGTATTTTCTTATGCCGTTCTATCAATTATGTACAATAACACATTTGTTAAGGAAGAAAGTACAACCTAACTCTTTTTATGCTCATATTTTTCCCCTGAATTTTGTTTCGTTTGTTTTCATAGGAAAGGCTTCTCCGAGTCAGAGGTCAACTTGCTGAGGGAGGTAAGTTGGCATGCTTTAGTAAACTTCCTGTTAGGCGTGGAGGATTTGTGCTGACATTTTCTTGTTTTTATAACCCTGCTATGCACATTATTATTTTTACATTTCTGGTACATGAAAGATCTTTGCTTGGGAGCTTTGACATCAAGAGAGCACCATGATTTATTCTTATACCATGTAAAGATTTCAAGAGGGCTGGGCGGCGCACGGGGAGGCCAGGGTCAGGGTCGGGCGGTGCAAGGCGGGGCCGGGCAGAATGCTACACGACAAGGAACCAGCAGGAGATGGTAGAGGGAGAGTGAAGACAGGACGAATGCGCCGCCAGAGGGGATCTCCGGCGACGGCCGTTCCTGGCCGGCGGCAGCGGTGGCTACATGGTGGAGGGAGAGGAACCCTAGGACCTAAATGCCGATACCATGTTAGAGATGTGGAATGCAGCTTGTCTATTCCTATGGGCCAATTGGGCTGTATATACATGTACAAGGGAGAAGGGCAATACGCAAATAAACCCCTATACAAGTATCTAATCTAACAATGGCATGGTGGCTGGTTTGACTGAGGAGGAACACTGATGGGCGGTGAAGGCAGCGTTGCATAGGGAGGAGGCAGTAGCCAACGAGTGAGGGAGGAGGTGGAGGTGGCACTAGGGAGAGTGGAGGCAGTGGCTAGCAAGTGCTGTTGTGGCGCTGGCGTGGCTGTAAGCAGTTGTTGCGAATAGTCCCAAGGACGGTGCTTCCCAAGGGTAGCGCTGACGTGTGTGGTCGAGGATGGTCCCAAGGGCCCAAGGGCGGCGTCGACAAGGCTATTGGCTGCTAGTGCCAAGGGGCAGCTACCCCCATGACCTGTGGACAGAGCTGGGCTAGTGCGGTGCAAGCCAAGGCTAGAGTAACTAGGCGCGAGGTTGGTGTCCTGGTACTGCAGGGCAGGGTGGTGTCTGGGTGGTGTAGGCCTGGGTCAATGCTTGGGCCATTGAGGAGAGAGAGAGAGCAGAGAGATGAAGAGGGAGTAGGGAAAAGAAAGAGGAATAGGAGGGGGTTTTTTAGCAAAAAGAGGGCCATGTGTCTGGCAGGTGACATGGCGGTCCATGTCACCAAACCGCCCTCTGCATGTCACTTTTGTGCCCAATCGAAACAAAAACACAATTTCATGTGTAGAAATACACCATTTTCCAAATTTTTGGACCTAATTGAAAACTTGGGACAACTTCATGTACTTATGGTGCAATTTACTCCTCCTATTTGCAGGTAGTGCATATGCTTGTGTGCGCTTCACTTGCACATATCGTATTTATCATATATGTATTTTCTTTTCGTGCATATATTTATGCTTCTGTGGACTATGATATTCTAGTAATTGCTTTTTCAGAATAAGACCCTACAAGCTCGAATACTGCAATCTAAAGTTGACAAAAAGCTCTTTCTTGGTAAATATTGTCTTCCCTATTTATATTATAATTTCTGAATTTCTGTGACCTTCAAGATGGAAATGTCCTTACTTCCCATTCTCTTCTACTTGTTGTTTTAAAATGTGTAATTAATCTTTTAAAATTCTGACCACAATTATAATTGATAGTATTTAGAGTTGTCACACAAAAATTATACTACACATTTGTCTCAAAAGCACTGATGTGATTAGGGAAAAGCAATGATCAAATATGTGTTTGAAGGCCATGCCTTTATCCAAATCCAAAGCAATAAGTAAAACAGGAACAAAGCTAGCACATGGGTGTTAATTACTACACTTATTATTTTAATGGTGTGGATTTATAAGGGAAATTATTTTAATGGTGTGGATTAAGACTCAACAATGGCGATGCCAGTGAATGTCGGGACATGAAAGAAGCCGGGATGCTCGATAATGGCAAAAGAGATGCCAAATTGGTGGGAGACGAGGTGGATCGGCTTGTGTTAAACCCAAATGAAAGGGTTGATAAGGATGCAGGATGCTCTAGCTCAAGAGTGACACAAGGTCAGGCCTTGTATAGATGGCTTAATGATATATGGTGGTGCTGGCGAGATGCTAATGCATGGCAATAGCAAGGGTGTTGAATTGCTAATGAAGCTCGAGATGGCCATGAGGCAGCCCTCAGAAGAAGTCCAAAGACCTCTCGGTGCTTGGGGCTGATTGAATAGGACAGCAGAGACGGCACTGGAGATGGACTGATGGAGGCCAATGGGCAAAGTAGTGGACCGGCATGCAACAACCTTGCAGGGCGCTGTAGCTATGGCCGATGGCTGCACAACCAGCCCCTGTGGCACTTGGCGGCAGAGCAGGGCGCGTGTGGTCTCCTCCTCCTGCTACCCTCAATAGCGAAGCGCCAGAACCCAGATGAGCTCGTAGAGGCGCAGAACAGCTGCAGATGGAGCAGAGGTGGCGCCTGGCAACGGCTCCATGTAGCGGGCGGCGTGTCCCTCGGCCTGGAGGCGTTGCGGCGTAGAGGCAAGAGCTTGTTTGATGGCTACTGGAGCATGGAGTAAAGTGGAGCAGAGGCGCCAGCTTGAGGGAGCTCGTGGACATTGGCAGCTGAGTGAGCAGGAGCTCGTGGCGGCCGGATCTGGCTTGGTGGTGGCGTTAAAGAGCTCCAACGGCTCGGACAAGGAGACCAGATACTCTGCACCTAGAGGGGCGGCCAAGGAGGGCCGACTGTGCTTGGTGGTGCAGCCGACGAGGCACAAACGGTGTTGGAGACTGCTGGACGCAGCCCGGTGCCAGCGGCAATAACATGCTCAGCTGCACCAGATCTGGCGTGGAGACAACTGGATCCGGCTCGGAGCTGCGCCATACGCCAGATCCGGGCAGAGCTTGCTTGGGAAAGACAGGCTCTGGCCCGGAAGAGCTTGAGGACACGAGGATGCAGGTGCTCGTGGCAGGACAGGGATCCTCCCCCCTCTGTGCTTGCCTCGTGAAAAAGAGGAAGGCAGATATGCTGATGTAGCTGCTGAGCATAGAAGATGTTGCTGCTGCTGCTGTGCTTGACCAAGAAGCAGAGATTATGCTGCTGCTGGTGTTGTACTATTGCTGGTGCTGCTCTTGTAGAAGTAATGCAGAGGAGAGTGCTGCTGCTGCGCTTGATGAAGAAGCAGCAGCAGAGGAAATGCTGCTGACGGCTGCTGCTGCATGCAGCAGGAGTCGCTGCTTCTACTGCTTTGCTACTGCTGCGTGAGAGGAAGAGGAGACTCTAGGGGAAAGCCGGAGGAAATATGGGCCCTGCCCCCGGGAGAGGAGCCAAGCTCCTCCCGGGGGCGAGTAACGGTGGTCCGTGGAAGACGGTGGTGAGCTAGGATTGGAACCTAATGCTCTGATACCATGTTAGATTTATAGAGTGTGTGTGTGTGCAGTAGTTAGATATATCTATTGAACAGCCCAAAGGGCAATATATAGAGTACAAAAGTGAATCCAAGAGATGGGAAAGGACCTAACTACCCCTACAATACACATATGACTACAATACTCTTAACAATTGCATCATCAGAAATTAGAGGATATTAAGTTTTGTGCATAAGAATTGTCTATATAACTTTACACACATAAATATAACTGTACACAGTAACTTGTATGCTTACTTGTATTAATCAGATATTGAGAAGGGAGTAAACCGAAGGCCCGTGTATGAAAGTCATCCCCTGTCATCGTTTTCGTGGACCACAACTGACAACACGGATATGGTATGTCTTTTATGTCAATTGTCCTGCATGAAATTATTTGCACCTGCAAAGCACAACCCTTTTCTTTTTTTTGTTTCAGTTCATTCTACTTGGCCATTCCAACACTTCTTTTTGTTTTCAATTTTGGTTTTGCATGATAAAGTTGATACTTCTATTTTTTTGAACCAATGCTATCTTTGGTTTCTTTGGCTTCAAATGGAGCCAAATGATCTTTTTTTATTTGGCTAAAGCAAAAATGGCATATCAAACTATTTATACTTCTTTTTGTCATGAAGTCATAGAGAGTTCTCTAGTATCACCAAGGGTCAAACGGAAACAACCTCTGTGATTTTTAATCTCAGGGGTAAGTTTGCGTACACCAACCCTCCTTACCCTGTTTTTGAGGGAATTTCCTTGGAAACATTGGAGTACGATGATGAATGCTATCTTTGGGTTCAATAACCTAGAGAAGCGTAAAGCTAGTCAAACATTGACATGCTAGCTTCTTAACTAATCCAACAATGATATTAAAGACAATATCGTGCGTTACCAAATATAATTCCTTGTTTTATTCATCTGTTGTATAGGTGGACTGGTCAAAGAAATGCAAGGAAGCCTTAAGAAATATTGAGCTGTTGAAGGAAGGAAAGAGCAAAGATGACATTGTTTATAACAAAGCCGTTCAGGTGCCACACTTATAAATTAAATGTCATTTTTACATATATACCGAACATCACATGCTCTTTTCAGATATTTCATGGCCCAAGGGATGAGCTGCATGATACATTAGAGAGTGCACTCAAATCTAGTGATTTGACGGGTCTACATGCTGAATGCCTCACAGATATATGGATTGGCAGAGACAGGTTTGCTATGACTTTGGTTTGCTTTTTTTTTTTAAAAAAAATTGAGGTTAGATTGGTTCCCTTTTTTCTAATCAAAACTTTTTTCAGGTTTGCTTTTATTGATCTGAGTGCCGGGCCATTTTCTTGGGGCCCTACTGTTGGTGGTGATGGTGTTCGTACAGAACTTAGTCTGCCAAATGTGGCGAAGACTGTTGGTGCTGTTGCAGGTCACTTTTTTCTTGTCAGGATTTTGTACATATTCTGTGTATTATAGTATGTTGTGTCACAGTCTAACTGTTTCAAAATATATTTCTCAATATTTCTCATTAGGTTCACTTAGTAGAATGCATCTCTAGTAATCGCAAGGAGTTTTGGCCTAGCCATATTTGGTTTTAGCCGTGTTTTTTTTGTGTTTTTGTTTTATCTTTCTGTATTCATGATTGGAGTATCAGACACTATTTAGACAACTTTTAGGGTGGATTTAACTGTTTTATTATTTTGTATCCTTTCAAAGAATGCACTTTTGGTTGCTTGATGTGAGTTCTGAAGGTTCAGACTTCAACTAAGGGAAATTATGGGCATGGTGTATTGAAGTGTGCGGAAACCAGTACATAAACCTAGGGAAATTATTTGCATGGTATTTGTTCAATTTTTTGTGGCAGTTCTAGCTTCTTTTAATTAAAGTATGTGTTTATTATCCATCAGCCATTGCAACTGTTTTGCATTCTTATCAGTTTGAAAATTCCCTATATATGCACTTGTCATACAAATTCCTGGAACAACAAAAAACGAGCATTTAGTCGAAGAGAATGAGGCATTGTGTCATTTAGTTTATTATATTAAATGTCATTAATCTAGTTCATTGAAAGGTTAAGATTGTTTATGCAGTACACTTGTAATATTTAATGCTTGTTAATTTTGTAACTATATGGTCATTGATTATTCATGTTAACATTAAGTGATCTGTTAATCATGTGAAATGGTTAATTAGGTCAACCTGTTTATGCCCCAAATCCATTTATGGCAATCCTAAGCAGTAAGCCCACATAAGGTGTGTTGTGTTTATTTTATCATGTCGTGTGAAATTATGATAACATTGTAGTGGTATTTGAGCCATTAATGCATAAAACCTCTGAACACAAGTTAGCAAGATATTGGACTTATTCTGCTCATAATTAAGATAGGGGCAACTCTAGCAGTAATAAAAAAATGTTGCTTCTTTTATCGTGCAAATACAATAGATGAATATATTTGTTGTACATGAAAATGCTTGGTTTTGATTTCCAGCATACCAGCTGAGCCCGGTAGCCCAGACCAGCCAATTTCCTTAACACCCTCGCCCAATTAATGGTATTCAGTGTGATTCTTGTATAGTAGTGATCAGAGTTGGATTAGTCCATTGAGAGTGACATTTTGAGATTTGTGCAAACCTTGTGAACTCTGGATATCAATATTTTTTAAAAAACTTATATTTGACACTTGATTTTATTAAGCACAGGCTTGTCTGAAAAGTACTTCCATAATGTTATAATTGTATGAGGTTTACAAGTATATTGTAATAAAAATTATTTTCAAATTTATATTTTGGAGTATGTGTGCATGTAAATGATACTTTTTTGTGGCCCAATGGATCAGCATATAATGCTCAAGCCTCTAAATATAGCAATCTAGATTTATCCTTTTGGATCAAGGACAACAGCCCATGCAACTTGCTACATGGGGGGCTGGACTTCAGCAAATTTGAAACTTAGGATTATATGGATAGTATCAGATTATTAGCATTGCTGCAACGAGGGTATGTGTCCGTGGCCCGTGGAAGATACAGTGAAAAGTGCAAGTGTTTATAGATGGTGTTTGAGCTTTTCTTGTCGTAAACAATGTGTTGCAGGGTTCTTAGGCTCTTAGCCCTTTTGTGGGTGTATTTTTATTGTAACTCTCCAGTCCAATTAGTGTTGGCCTGTGTTGCTGAAGTGTGGTGGTGGGATTAGTTCTATAGAGGATTTAAAATGCATTGGAATATATGTCTTAGGTGTCTAACCACAACTCCGCGCTAACTCTTTTGGTGGAAGTGAGTTCAAAGCCAAAATGAGTTGCTACGTACATGTGGGCTCATTTGGCATGGAGCTGGGCTATACTGAATTTTAGAATTGGTGATGCTACAATTCTGTTTTCTAACAGTTAAGCATGTGCGCAATATGTTGTGGTAGAGATAATGTTTACGTATGTTATATTCTTATAAAAAGATATATGTTGATTAACCGCTCACAAATGTTTTACCTTGTGGCTTGTTGTCCGGCATGAAGTGATTGTAGTTGATATGATACAGAAGTTACTGAGGAAGAAGCTGAAGAGAAGTTACAAGACACAATCAGAGAGAGATTCTCATCCTTTGGTGAGGTATGCTGTGTTTCTCGGTGGAAGGACATGATATCATCATTCTTATTCTTATATATGTGAAATGATGCACATTTTATTTTTCTGATCTCCTTGTTGGCAATCGTATATTTGCAGTATAGGATGGTAATTCTGCTTATAACAGGTGTTCTGTGCCTTTGAAATTATGATTATCTATCATCTGCTTTGATCACTTTGACTAGTGCTTACAAGTTAAAAAACCACATACTGATAATTGAAGCTGGATTTGAGACTGTTTATCTTGTGACTTGAGATTGTCAAAAAAGACCAAAAAAAAAAATAGTGTTTAAAAAGATAGTAAAATAATTTAAGCAAAATGCCGCACAGAACATGCTAATATTGTGTCTTATCCTTAGTCCCCTACCATTATTTTTCATAAAAGATTAGAGAAAGAGAGTGAAGGAGAGCTTTGGACCAGAGCAAGAGAAAAGAAAGGGAGCAGAAAAATGGAGACATGGAACTATCCTAGACCCATTCATAATTCTATATTTCTCTTGCAACTAGTCCCTTATGTTATTGTCCCACAGGCCAACAACCCACGACATAGTGGCAACTGCCAACCCAACTGCTATTGTCATTATTCAACACTCTTGTAGCCTTTTTTGCTTTGCACTTTCCGATCTGGTTCTTTCTGTTTTACTATCTGCCTATGTAATTTTGTTATATCTTTTTTCTTGAATTATTTCTCAACATGTACATGGAATGCCGATTTTGTTTGGTCAGGATTACCATGCTGTGGATATCTTATTGGCAGAGATTGATGTTTATGAACTTTTTGCTTTCAAGCATTGTGTGAGAAGAAGGGTACAGCTTGCCCTTTGCAAAGGTACTTTTGAATGACCATAAATTTGTACATTCTTTGAACCTTAGGGAAAAAACTGGGTGTGAAGCACCAAAATTATGTGTCCAATGCTTCTGGGCACTGTTTTCTGCTCGTATGATATATAACTCTAGAACTTGATTTAATAGTGCACTATGGCACTAAATATCAACTTCAGACAATTCAATTTCAAAGACATTATTTTAAGAATGTCATGATGCCCTGAACTGGCAACGTAGAGAAAGGAGAAAATTAAAAAAAACCATTGTCACAGGGCATGCTGCAAACGCTTTATGGCATGGACACAAAAAGACCGCATCATGCTACGTGACAGAGTGTTTGCAGTGTATCTCGCAGTAGAAACTTCTTAATTTTCTCTTCTTCCCATCTGTATTGCTAGCTCAGGGGGGCCATTGTTATTTTTAAAATAATCTCTAAATGGGCTAAAGTTGAAATTTATTGTCCTGGGCACACCTTGAGTTAGTGTTGTGTATGCATAGTCACTTACATAGTGCTTCATGACCAATTTTCCCTACATAACAAACTTGTAATTTGTAGCTGTCTACTACATTTTTTACGTGTTTTAGACATTGGCATAGTCTCCAATACACACTTTTACTATTATTTTTCTAATTATGTGCTATAAAAAATATAATGTGTTAAAGTATTTTATTTTGAAAAATCTAACAATAATATTTCCCATATTAATAAATTGAAATACATTTGTGTATATTGGCCAATATCAATAAATTGAAATACATTTGTGTATATTTGTGACTATGTAGCACTGATATTGGCACCATACATAATGTGATACCATGACTTGCAATTTCCCGAAAACATGAATACATTGGTACAACAAGTGTATATTATTTGAAGTAGCTATAAGAAATTGAGAGTGAGATTTCCTAATGAAAATGATATATTCCTTGCCTTCTTCATCTAGCAGCATTATAACTAAAATAGGATATAAAACAGAGATAAGAGGCCATAGTCAAGTTTTTGAACACATGAAAGCATTAGTGCAATCACATTCTCATCAAAATGTAAATGATCATTTTTATTGTTGATGTTTTCAGCTCTAGTATGGAGTATCTGGTCTTGGAGTCTTGTATTGTTCGTATATATTTGTTTCCTTTGTTGGAAAGGCACCAATTTTTAACTCAAACTTTCATTTCAGAACTTGATGAGAGAATGCATGACCTGAAAAAAGAACTAGAAGGCTACAGCAGTGGAGATTCTGATGAAATTAATAAGAAAGCTCTTGATGCACTGAAGAGGATGGAAAAGTGGAACTTATTTAAAGATACTTCAGAGGTTAGCTTTGTCTAAATATAACAGAAATTTCTGCATTGAAAAAAAACGATTTCTATAATAAGGAGGACAATCAAATATTTATTAGTCAAATGTGCTGGTATTTTCATATCTCTTACGACAGTATCCAATCTTGTAATGCCAGGAACATCATAGTTACACAGTAGCTCATGATTCATTTCTTGCACACCTTGGGTCAACGCTATGGGGTACTATGAGGCATGTCATTGCTCCTTCAGTTTCTCATAGAGCACACCATTACTATGAGAAGCTATCATTTCAGTTGTACTTCGTGACCCAAGAGGTAACTTTTCTGTTTATTGTATTTTGTACATTCAATATAATTTTTCATGACATTGTTTTTTCTTATTTTGCAGAAAATCAGAAATATAAAGCAGTTGCCTGTTAATGTAAAATCCATAACAGAAGGCCTTAGTTCCATGTTGTTACCATCTCAGAAGTCCATGTTTAGCCAACATATGTATGTGCTTTTCTTTAACCCAATCTATGTTTGTGATTGTTAATAGTACTTTGTATAGGGTCTTATTTGCATTTTTCCCTTTGCCTGTACCTTGTACATTTAGGCCCATTGGCCCATTGGAATAGATGCTGCCCATTCTCTCACATGGTATCAGAGCCATGGACTAAACCCTAGAGCCCTGCTTCCTCCACCCACAGCAGCCGCCGCCGCCGGATTCCTCACCGGCGTCGCCGCCGTGCTTCCTCTCTTCTTCCTCCTCTTCCTCTTCTCCTATTCGACCTTCGGTCCAGATCCGCGCCGCGCCAGATCCGGGCCGCGCCGCCTTGCCGACGCCGCGCGTCGCGCCGCCTTGCCGACGCGCCGCCGCCTCGCCGACGCCGCGCGTCGCGCCGCCTTGCCGACGCGCCGCCGCCTCGCCGCGTCTCTCGACGCGAGCGCCGCCGCCCTCTGCTCTAGATCCGCGCCCTCTGATCCGTTGGCCGCGTCGCGCCTCCTGCCGCCCGGGGGCAGCCGTCCTCTGCTTCGTCCAGCACCCAGCACCTCCCTCTGCACGGTGCCGCCCCCGGCACCGTTCCAGCAGCTCCTCGGTACTCAGTGTCCCCAACGTCGCGTCGCACCGGGCCGCCTCTACTCCGGTCACCACCTCGCCGCCTCTTCATGGCAAGCTCAGTAGGCGCTCAAGCTGCTTCCCCAGCTCGTCTTCGTGGTGGTCTCTCGACCGCCCCGTCCGTTCTCGCCGCTCCTGCAACTTCGGCGGCGCTAGTCTCTACTACACCCTCGGCTGGTGCTGCCCCTTCTTCCTCGACACCTGCAGGAGCCACTGCTGCTGCTGCTCGTTCTCATTCTACTGGCTTGTACTGCAACTACTGCAAGCGGTCTGGCCACACCATTGCGCGCTGTAGGCAGCGGCCTCAGAACCGCAGAAGGGGCACAAGTGGAGGCACTAGGGGGGCAGGTCCTCCTACTGGTAGTGCGACTCTTCCTTCGTCGCCTGACTATGTTCGCCTGCTTCACGACATTAGTCAGCGCCTGGAGCATATTGAGCGCCGTGATGCTCGTTCAGTTTCAGCTTTTGACACCGTCAGCCTAGCCACTCAGCATCGCTCAGATATATCACGACCCTGGATTCTCGACTCTGGGGCTTCCTTCCACATGACCTCTGATCCCACCTTCCTTGGCCCTTTGAGCTCACCTATTACTCCCGTGTCCATCAAGACAGCCGATGGCACACGTCTTTCTGTCACTGGTCGGGGCACACTTCATACTTCATCCTTTTATGTTCCATCCGTTTCACACGTTCCTTCCCTTGATATGCAGCTTATTTCTGCCGGTCAGCTTACTGATCATCATTGTCGTGTTATACTTGATTCTGATCATTGTTCCATTCAGGATCGCCATACGGGGACACTTCTTGGCACTGGCCGTTGACTCCGTGACTCCCCGCGTCTTTGGGAGCTCGACTGGCTTCGTCTTCCCTCCGCTTCCGCTTCTACCGTCTCCAGTTGCCAGTCGTCTACTTCCACTGATGCCACTGCCTTCACTACCACCGCCTCCACCAGTTTTGCTCAGTGGCATCATCGGTTAGGGCACATGTGTGGGTCCCGTCTTTCTTCTTTAGTTAGTCGTGGTGTCCTTGGGAAGGTTTCTGGTGATACCTCCCTAACCTCTTGCATTGGTTGTAAGCTTGGCAAGCAGATACAGCTTCCATATTCTACTAGTGCCTCTGTGTCTTCTCGACCTTTTGATTTAGTTCACTCTGATGTATGGGGCCCAGCACCCTTCGTGTCGAAAGGGGGGCACCGTTGGTATGTGATCTTTGTTGATGATTATTCTCGATATACTTGGATCTATCTTTTGACATCTCGTGCTCAGGTGTTGCCTGCTTACAAGGCCTTCTCTGCTATGGTTCACACTCAGTTTGGTTCTCCTGTTCGTGTCTTTCGCGCTGATTCTGCTGGCGAGTACTTGTCTGCGTCTCTTCGACAGTACCTTCTTGAGCAGGGCACACTTCCACAGTATTCCTGCACTGGTGCCCATGCTCAGAATGGGGTTGCTGAGCGCAAACATCGTCACATACTTGAGACAGCTCGTGCTATGATGCTTCTTTTGTTCCTCATTTTTGGGGTGATGCCGTCTCTACAGCAGTCTATCTCATTAACATTTAGCCCTCAGTTGCCCTTGGTGGTGCCACCCCCCTTCGAGCGGCTTTTTGGCTACTCTGCTCCATATAGTCATCTTCGCTCTTTTGGCTGTGTTGTCTTTGTCCTTCTTCAGCCTCGTGAGCGCACAAAGCTTACTGCTCAATCAGCGAAGTGTGTTTTTCTTGGTTATGACTCTGAGCGCAAAGGTGCTCGTTGTTGGGATCCCGTTGCTCGTCGGATCACAGTATCCCGTGACGTCATCTTTGATGAGTCTCATTCTTACTTTACTCCTGATCCGTCCTCTCATCAGTCGTTTGCTGACTCTTTCTTTCCTTACCCTACCAGATCCCCCTTTTCCTCGATTCCGATCACCCTTGCCTACTTCGACACCATCACCACCATCACCTTCTCTACCACCTCCTTTGCCGACATCGCTTTCTTCACCACCACCACCACCACCATCACCGCCATCACCACCACCTCCCTTCCCTATTTCTCATCCACCTATTCGTGTCCATTACTCTCGTCGTCCACCTCTTCCTTCTAGTTCTCCCTCCATTCTGGGACCAACTCCTTCCGTTCCTGAGTCTCCTCCTGACACTTCCACACCTTCTTCTGGAGACTCTCCTGTCTCTGTTTTGGAGTCTTCCTCAGCTCCACCTTGGTACGCTCTTCGTGATCGGTCCACGATTTTCTGTCCTGATCGCTATGGCTTTGCTGCTCCAGCTATCTATACTTCTGAGCCCACTTCCTTTAGTGATGCTGTCACTCATCCTGAGTGGCAGTTCGCTATGGTTGAGGAGCTTGCGGCCCTAGAGCGTACCCACACTTGGGACCTTGTTCCTCTTCCTTCTTCTGTGACACCCATCACCTGCAAGTGGGTCTACAAGATCAAGACTCGCTCTGATGGTTCTCTTGCGCACTACAAGGATCGTCTTGTTGCTCGCGGTTTTCAGCAGGAGCCTGGTGTGGACTTTGGTGAGACTTTTGCCCCTGTTGCTCACCGGACCATTGTTCACACTCTTGTGGCCGTTGCATCAGTCCGCCAGTGGACCATATCCCAGCTTGACGCGCAGAATGCCTTTCTTCACGGTCAGCTGCGTGAGCAGTTGTCAATTAATAAGAACAAATAAGTGTCTCTTAGTTCTCCTCGTTGCTAGATTCTAATTATGCGATCTTGCAAGTTTGAGATAATTTACTTGCATGGATTAAACCATTTAGGCCAAACCCAATAACATACTATGTGTTATAAATTATTGATTTTTATTGGTTGTGACATCATTATCATATTTTGAGCCTTTTATGTTACCAAGATCTTTCTTTTCTACTTGAATGGATTAAACCTGTTTAGACCAAACCCAACAACATACTATAAGTGTTATCAATTTTTGATGTTTATTGGTTGTGGCTTTATTATTGTATTTAAGCCTTTTATTTGACCAAGATCTTTCTTTTCTTGTCATTTATTTTCCCCTCATAACACTTTTGGATTGTACTTGGTGAGTTGCATTTGTATGTTACTCTAGTAAACAGCAGCACATGTGCACATGAGACTAGTTGTGTTCAGTAAACAGCAGCACATGTGCACATGAGATTCTAGTTGTATTCAGTAAACAGTAGCACATGTGCACTCTAGTTGTATCCAGTGTGCGCTTGTGTACTGCTGAAAACTATTCGATATGTTCCAATGGAAAATTCTTGATTTGAATTTCTTTCTGTTGTAAATTACATTATTTGTTTGATGTCTTTAGTTTTTAAATTTCTTCAGAAGATGCCATTCATGATTTCATTCTTTATTAAAATATCAGAGTGCCCTTTGCGCTTTCATCTGCATTTTTTCCTTCCTTCCCTTGTCATCCTTCTGTAAGTATATAGGCAGCCCCCATTTGCCAGCTATTCATCCATGTCTTAGCTTCTCCAGATGCTTGTCCCAGCATCAGCTGTTTGCACTCTGCAGCCTGCCAATTAGGAGCAAGAGCTTTGTTATCAACATGGAACTCATTCCGTCATGCGTACCTCGTTGATCTGTTGGTTGCATCCTCCTCATGCATCCAGAATGGTAATAACTTGCATGCTTGCATGAAGCAAGATGTTTTCAAATTCCTGGAATATTTCCAGCAGACTTTTGTTAGAATGAACCAAGAAAATGGTCATTCTTGTTTTAGCATAAGGGCTGTGCGGAGCATATCTACAAGTACCTGAACTCGATGTCCTCTCCCATCCTTGGCGGTGCAGCACTGTCATGTGCTGTCAGTGACACACCGGGGCCACACTCCTTCAGTTCAACATTGCTTAGTGCTGCTGCCACTACCCTCTCCTCTGTGGCTGCCATGACCATGCGCCCAACTAATCTTTTGCCCCTTCACCCATTCATGCAAACCCTGGTACCACTCTTGGTGCTTCACAAATCACAACCTGCCAGTAGTGTCCTTGCCTGGCGATGCCGGTGCACTCAAGCTTTCATTGAAATGCTCAAGCCGCAGGAACATTCGCAGTGATGTTTGATGGTCTGAACAAAAACTTTGCCATAGCCCATAGGATTCTAAAATGGTCATTTGGTCTAGGAGCTATGAGCTCTTACAGTTTTTTCAGGGATTTTTTTTTTATTTCAGTGGCATGAGGCAAATAATTGGAAAAGGCGGCAAAATCCAAAAGGGTTCTGCAACCTATCACATGGATTGAAAAACACTATAAAGTTTTCTCTGTTCCTTGTGTGCTTTTCATAGTTTAATTAAAATCCCTACAAATCACTGTGAGTGAAGTTTGTGAAGGCTTAAAGAAATTTCTGCTTTGATAAGTGTTTGAATTATGCATGTTGATATGCAGGCTGTCATTATCGGAGGAGCCAGCGTTGATGATGGCTTTTTCAATGGCACGTCGTGCAGCTGCAGTCCCACTTCTATTAGTTAATGGTACCTATAGGTCAACAGTCCGTTCATACCTTGATTCTGCTATTCTTCAACATCAATTACAGAAGTTAAGTGAGCACAATTCACTTAAGGGTATGTCTTCTCTTTTGCATTTCTGTGATACGGGTTTAAGGTTGTCATGTCCTGAAGAATATCATACAGTTGTTTAGGTAATTATGGTGGTTAAAGTAGTTTGATTTCAGAAGAGAGGGTATGTATTACTTATTGTTTTGTTTTCCATTCTTGTGCATGCACGTCAGCGCATGTTTAGTGTGCCGTTGAGTTGGTCACGTATTGCCTAGGAAATTTGCATCAAAATGGTTGTAGGTGTCATTCTGCATGATGAACCACATGGCATATATGATATAATTTGTGGAGACGTGGACAATACTGTGGATAAAAAATATTCTGTAAGGTCCATGTGGGGTTTGATTGAATTGATTCTGAGACTGAGTCAGTTCATGGATGAGATGGCCAATATATTTTTGCAATACTACCTCTATCTATTTTACTTGCCGCTTTGGGTGTCAGCATGATCTCGAATACAGACCTTTGACAATAACAATTTTGTAGCTTGTGGTCAAACCACAATGACACCATTTCCATGTGACAATTGAGTTCTTTTATGTAATTTAGTGGGTAAAGTTTTACGGCACTGATGGCACACCTGTTGACACCTTTTTGAGAATGAAGGTAGGGTCATCAATTATGTGTTATTGTAGAAGTAATGGGGCAAGTATTTGCTATGCTGTAATGCATCCATCTTAGTTGTTAGTTTGTTACTGCATTGTTGCACAGCATGATGAATTACTGTAAACTTGACTTCCTTTCTACATCCAGGAGGACATTCAAATCACAGGTCAACCTTAGAGATTCCGATATTCTGGTTCATACATAGTGAACCCCTATTACTGGACAAACATTATCAAGCCAAGGCTCTTTCAAACATGGTTGTAGTAGTTCAATCAGATGTTGATTCTTGGGAAAGCCACTTGCAGTGCAATGGGAGATCAATCTTATGGGACTTGAGGTATTTCTCTGTTAATATTATACATCAATACATGTAATTTCATGTAATGTAAACAACGATGCTAACACCTCATCAAGCATTGTTGAGTTTGGATGCTTGGTATAGTTGGTGTTAGAAGTACGTTGTATATGGTGTTTTCTGCTATTTGCTCTTGCCTTTTTTGACCCATTTGACCCATGTAATAGATTAGAGTACATACCATACATCGTATCAGAAACCCTTAACCTAGCTGCTCACAGGCCACAATGGCTGCAGCACCCCAAGCTTTACCGTGATAGATTCATGCTGCCCCAATTTCCTGCATGCCCTGTGCTGCCCCAAACTCCACTAAATCAGATCATTGCTGTCTGTTGCCGCCCTAAGCTCTACTATGCCCTGTGCTAGATCTCTAACTGCAGACATCGCCTTCTTGAGACTGCCTACTCTCTGATGCTGATCTCTTTAGCTCCACCTCACTTCTAGATTGAGTCTAGTTCTACCTCTGCGTACCTATCAACCTACGGACCTCAATGATCTTCAGGGTTCATTGTGTCTTGTTAGTACAACCACCTTTACCACTTTTAGGCGTGTTTTATTTGTTCTTCCTCCACAGGAGCGCGTGAACTGACTGCTCTCCAGTTGAGTGTGTTCTTCTGGCTACAGAGTGCAAGGGTTACCAATACTATTACCATGTTGGTCAGTGCATGCACATTTTGTGTGATGTCACCTTTGCTGAATCCTAGCGTTCCTATCATTGTGACAGCACTTCTAGTCTAGCCTCTCTGGCTGGGTTGATCTTTCTACTTTCGCTTGATCCTCAATGCTTCACTCCGTTGGTATCACATCTGTCTCCACCATCTCCGCCTGTTTCACCTTTGGCTTCTTCCCCTCTGGCTCTCCTTGCTTCTCCATGGAAGGAACCCACCAGCTACCCTTTTCATCATTTGTTATATTCTGGACCTTTTCATGAATCAAATCTTGACTGATCTAATAGTTAGTAAAAATAGCAGGTCAAATCATGGGTTAATTTACAGTTGAAATTAAATTTGTTGTTCACTAAGTTCATTCATTGGAAAAATGGATCTATTTGTACTTATCAATTCAAACTGTTGCCTCATATGGGGCGTGCTTGGTTTAGGACATTAGTGGCTGCTCTTGCAGTTAATGAAAATTGTGCGCCAACTTTGGCTACTGTTTGTTTGAGGGCCTAAGTTAGGACTACCATAAAACTTGGGCAACACAATTACAGGTTAGTGCCACAAAAGTTTAAGCAATTGTTAGGCTTGTTCTAACTTCTAAGTTCCAAGGCATGTTTGGTTCATAATCACAAGTCAACTTTACACACTCAAATTCATGGCCTTTGTGGTGGCAAGATCAAACACGCCCAACTTGCCACTAGGGTTCACAAAACCGCCACAGCTCTCCAAGCTGGCAATGGCACGGAGCCGGATAACCGCGGTTAATTGGCAGTTTCGTACGGTTTTGGCCCTAATGGGTTTAGCAAAATTTTGTGACGGTTGGCCTGGTTAGCCACGGTTCCTACTAGCTAACCGTGGTTTGGCCAAAAACTAGGCCAAACTCTTCTCTTGATATGCAGCTTATTTCAGCTGGCCAACTTATTGATCACCATTGTCGTGTTATGCTTGGTTCTGATCATTGTTCTATTCGGGATTGCACTACGGGGACTCTTCTTGGCACTGGCTGTTGGCTCCACGACTCCCTGCATCTTTGGAAGCTCGATTGGCTTCACCTGCCCCCGCTTCCGCCTCTACCGTCTTCAGCAGCCAGTCGTCTACTTCCACTGATGCCATTGCCTTCACCACCGTTGCCTCCACCAGTTTGGCTTGGTGGCATCATCGGTTAGGGCACATGTGTGTGTCCCATCTTTCTTTAGTTTTGGTATCCTTGGGAAGGTCTCTGGTGCCTGTATCGGTTGTAAGCTTGGCAAGCAGATATAGTTTCCATATCCTACTAGTGACTCTAGACCTGATCATCTGTGCGGTTCGGGCGGGTTTGGGTCGGTTTTCCAAAACCCGACCAAAAATTAGCCGACCCGAACCCGACCCGACCCGGTGCGCCGGGTCACAAATCCAGGCCTGAACCTGACCCGAAACCCGAAAACTCGACCCAAAACCCGAAAACCCGAACCCGCACGGCTGATTTTGCAATTTTGTTGGCTCGAACCTGACTTGACCCGACCCGACGGTTGGGCTTTAAATCGAGGCCCGACCCGACATCGGGTCGGGTACGTCTGGTTGGGCTACCCATGACCGGTCTAAATGACTCTGTCTTCTCCACGATGTCATGTCCCACCACCTTTGCCGACACCGCTTTCTTCACCCCCACTACCACCACCACCTTCCTCCTGCCCACCATCGCCTCCACTTTTTCTCATCCATATGTTCGTGTCCATTACTCTCGTCGTCCACCTCTTCTAGCTCTCCCTCCATTCTAGGACCAGCTCCACCTTCGGTTCTCGAGTCTACTCCTGACACTTCTAATCCTTTGCCTTCGCCAGCCTTTTCTTCCGAGGATTCTCCTCTCTGTTTTGGAGTCTCCCCAAGCTCCACCTCGGTACGCTCTTCGTGATTGACGCACGATTCCCCATCCTGATCAATATGGCTTTGCTGCTCTAGTTACCTCTACTTCTGATCCCACTTCCTTTCGTGATGCTATCGATCATCCTAAGTGGCAGTTCGCTATGTTGAGGAGCTTGCGGCCCTAGAGCATACCCACACTTGGGACCTTGTTCCCCTTCTTTTGTGACACCCATCACCTACAAGTGGGTCTACAAGATCAAGACTCGCTTTGATAGTTCTATTGCGCGCTACAAGGCTCGTCTTGTTGCCCATGGTTTTCAACAGGAGCTTGGTGTTGACTTTGGGGAGGCTTTTGCCCCTGTTGCCGGTCGGATCACTGTGCCACACTTGTGGTTGTTGCTTCAGTGCGTTAGTGGGCCTTCTCCCAGCTTGACATGCAAAACACCTTTCTTCACGGTGAGCTGTGTCAGGTCTACAAACACCCACCTTCTGGCTACTCTGTTCATAACAGTCACGTCTGTTGTCTTCGTCGCTCTCTTTACGTGTTGGAGTATGCCCCCCGTGTTTGGTATGAGCGCTTCACCTCTATTGTTACCGCTGCTGGCTTTGTTGCGAGTGAGCATGACCCTGCTCTCTTTGTTCACTAGTTTCCTCGTGGTTGAACACTTCTTTATGTGGATGAGCAGTTTCAGATGTCCGATCTGTTCTCTTTGGTACTTTCATGGGATAGAGGTCAGTTACACTCCTGAGGGCTATTCTCTCTCCCAACGGAAATACAATCACGACCTCTTTGATCGTGCATGTCTCATTGATCAGCGCATGGTTGACACTCCCATGGAGCTTCGCCTTCAGCTTCGTCCCACAGATGGTGACCCTCTTGCAAATCCTACTCGCTATTGCCACGTAGTTGGGAGTCTTGTTTATCTTGGTATTACTCGTCCCAACATCTCTCATGCTGTTCACATTCTGAGTCAGTTCATGTCTGCTCCCACCCAGATACACAACAGTCACCTTTTATGTATCCTGCGGTACCTTTGTTGTACTATTGATCGCCGCCTGTTCTTCTCTCGCTCCATCCTATTGCAACTTCAGTCTTACTCTGATGCTTCCTGGGCTAGTAATTCCTCTGATCGCAAGTTCATCTCTGCCTATTGTGTCTTCCTTCGCTTTTTCTTGATTGTTTGGAAGACCAAGAAGCAGCAGGCTGTTTCCCGCTTTAAAACTGAGGTTGAGTTGCGGCGTTGGCTTCTGTTACGGCTGAGGTGACATGGGTGAGGTGGCTTTTGGCAGATTTTGGGGTCACTATCTCCTCCCCTACGACAGTGCACTCTGACAGCATCGGCGCCATCAGTATTGCTCGTGATCCAGTGAAGCATGAGCTTACGAAGCATATGGTGTCGATGCATCATATGTTCGGTCATAGGTGCAACAGCAGGTGGTTATTCTTGGGTTTGTGCCTTCAGATTTCTTCACCAAAGCACAAACTAGAGCTATGCATGATTTCCATCTCTCCAAACTCAATGTAGTGGGTGCACCATGAGTTTCAGAGGGGTTGTTAATTGTATATTGTATAGGGTCTTATTTGCTTGTACCTTGTATATTTTGGCCCAATGGCCCATTGCAATAGATGTTGCCCATTTCATAATCCCAACTTTGTCGTACGAACCATTTATTTGCTTGCCAGCATGCATACAAAATGTCATATTGGTCAGGCTGTTCACTTTGGTACAGTTACCTTAGTGGTTCGGCTGCTCCTGGGGGTAAGATGCTAGGGGTAAGCTGCAGGAGGGTAAGCTTCTGGGAGGTAAGCTGGGTAAGCTGCTGAGGGGTAAGCTATAGGAGAGGAAGGGGATAAGCTCCTGGGGGGTAAGGTACAACGTGAACTGGATATCCATATGGCTCCTGTGGCTGAGTGGCATCACTGGTTGAGCTAGAGCAGTACTCATATGGGTCATGACCATGCATTTTTCCCTTGCCTTTATCTTAACTTGACCTAAGGGCATCCTCTGTGAGCTTGCACCACGTGCATGCAATTCATGATCAACCTGTCTAAACTGAGCAGGAGAGGCAACAACAGGTTGGGATGAGGCTCTCTGAAAGTTGCCGTCTCCAGCATTAGCGCCGTCACCACCATCATCATCGTCATCACTATGGAGCTCTTCTTCGTGCTGCCCTTGCCCCTTAAATTTCTTTGGGTCACGTTGTTTTTGTTGATTTTTCTGCTTCCTCTTACCCACATGTGTTTCTCCAACATGTTTGGCCACCCACCCTCCCAATTGTTGAAGCCCGATCAGTCACGACACGATTAGGGCCGGGGGCCTTAGTATCACTTAAGTCCTCATCCAATTCTGGATCAGCATTAGACCTGCAGGTGCACGTAGGGCAAACACTAATGACTTAAGTATTATGATAACAAAGAACAGTTGCATTATCTCGAATTGTCGACTAGGTGTATTACCTTTCTGTTCGCATCCACTAGACGATTTGGTTCGTGTCATCAGTGATTGGAAGCTCCGTGAACAAAGTGGATGCATGTCTTGTGGTTCACCTTTTAGTCCTTGTCTTTCTGGTCTTAGGCGGAGGTTGTAGTGGACGTACACAAGGTCTTGGAGCTTTTGGTACAATAACCTGTTGCATATATTTAAGTAACTAACCTAACCTAAGTACCTAACCGTAACTAAGTAACTAACCTAACCCACTGCGTCTAACTAACTTAACCTAACCCTAATTAACTAAATAAGTAACTAACTGGTCTACCCTAATCGTCCCTAACCCTCCATAAAACCCCTAACCGAATCTAACCACCGACGAACCAAAGTAATTACGCGGCTAACCGCCATACCGGACCGGCTAGCCTCCCTAAAGAAACGGCTAACCTGGTGCCTAGCGGCTGCTGGCGACACTGGCGCACCCCGACGCCGCACTTCTCAGCCAAAAGCAGCTAACCGAAGCAAAACGGCGGCTAACAACTATAAAAATCTAGCTAGCCGCCCCAAAATCTCGGCTAACATGGCTCCTTGCGACACTGCCCCCTTCCCCGCCTCTTGCTGGCAATCGGCTAGCCGCAGCTAATCGCAAAAACTGTGCGGTTAGCCTTTGCAAAGTTGCGAAACATACCTTCGGACGGCCGGCTTCTGATGATTCCGGCGCGGACGGCAGAGGATCTGGAGGGCGACGGGGCCGGAGGAGGATTGAGCACAGGGGGTCACGGGAGATTTTTTGCTATAACAGAAGTCGTAGGTGTAGTTGGATACTCCTCACTCCTCTGCAACTATAAGTGTCCGAAATGGGCGTTAATGGCCATCACCAGTTGGGTCGAGCCCCCCAAAGCTCCAGCCAACCACACAACATATTTTCCATTTTTGTACTTTTTTAGTACAAAATCACATAAAATAATGAGAAATCTTTTCAATTTATAACTTTATAAATTTTGTTTAAGCCAAAGTGCTTGGAATAATTAATACTAATTTTACAATTTATTTTTACATGTTTTCACTTCAAGTTTGAATTTGATTAAATTCAACTGGTTTGCCCTCGCGGTTTGGCGAGCCGGCCGCTAGCGTACGGTGGTTGACCGCGGTTAACCACCGGTTTTGTGAACCCTGCTTGCCACATCGTTTCCTAACCAATATTTGGATTTTGTAAAAAGTCTATATACACCCTGAACTATGACCCTTCGTCTACATACTCCCCTGAATTACAAAACCAGGTATTCCGCCCCCTAAAACCATAAAAAAGATGCAAATAACACCCCGCAACGGTTTTGAAGGTGGTTTTTCCCACGTGGCAGGTGAGGTGGCAATTTAGTCAGAAAAATAAATATAAAAAATTTAAAATGGTGGGACCCGGCTGTCATCCCCTATCTCCCTCTTCTCTCCTGTCCTCTCCCTCTCCCTTGTCTTTCTCTCTCCTGCTCTCCCTTGTCTCTCCTGCCTCAATCTACCCTCCCGTATCTCCATGGGCTCGTGCCGCCCTGGCCTCCACGCCGCCCCTCGGCCTCCCTACGCCTCCCCTACACCGCCATCGCAGCCTGCTCTCTCTCTCTTTCCCAAACTTTGTCCTCTATTCCAACCGCCACCATGCGCCGTCGCCGCCGGGTGAGCCTCACCCCTAAACCGTGCTGTCGCCGCCGAGTGAGCCTCGCCCCTAAACCGCACCACCTCTAGCTCTCCTCACCATCCCGGTGCCGTCCTGAGCTCCTCCGCTGCCCCTTCCTTCACTGGATTGCGCCGCCGCTGTGTTTCCCTCTGTCCCGAGCCACCTTCGCGCCGCTGCGCCGGCACAACCCTCGGTTCGAACTCGCACCGCCATCACCTTCCCCTCGCCTTCCCAGAGCTTGCCCGCCGTCGCTGGAGTTCTCGCGACCAAGTCACTGTTCTTGCCACCGAGAGATGGGGAGGGAGAGAACAGGAGATGAGGGATGACAGGCGGGACCCACCCTTGTTTTAATTTTATTTTTAATATGTTCTGCCACATCAGCGTCCACGTTGGCAAAACCACCGTCAAACCGCTATCAGGGGGTTATTTGCGCCGGTGTCGTGGTTTTTAGGGGGGCAGAATACCTGGTTTCGTAGTTCAGCGGGGTATGTAGATGAAGGGTCATAGTTCAAGGTGTATTATAGATTTTTTCCTTGAATTTTTTACTAACAAGTCCTACTCTCCCCTGACCAGACAATTTGTTTTTTTTTTCAAATTTTGAGTTTGATTTAATTGCATCATTGCTTATAATAACTTTGTCAAACAGGAGACCAGTTAAAGCTGCCGTCACTGCATCAGCTGAGTATGTTTCTGGTTTACTACCTTCACACCTGGTTTATAGCCCAGCTCATGAATCTACATTTGAGGTTTGTTGCCCCTTTATACCTACAGTTCTTATCCAATACATAACAGAGATCACTGCTGCAAAACTGAACAAATTGCCAATATTTTGCATCGATTACTTGCTTCCTTTGCCTTTTGAGCACCATGTGGTTATTGGAATGTAGTAGTTGAATCTGTTACTTATCACCTTGTTTTTCTTTCTAGGACTGGACTTGGTCTGTGGGTTGTAATCCATTATCAATTACGTCTAAAGGCTGGCAACTTTCAGAGTTTCAGAAAGATGTCATTGCTCGTAACTTTATTATTACTTCAGTGGAGGAATCCATACAAGTAATCAATTCAGCAATTCAACAATTGATAACAGAGAGGACAAGTATCCTTGTAATTAATTGTCTATACATTTTCATTCCTAGTTCTGTAGATTTTGCTGTGAACAGTCTTACTTTAAAAATACACTAGGAACCAGGATCAATAATGCAAAGTGACTATAAAAGTAGCATGGAGTTCACTCCCTGGTTTTAGGTGGTCCTTTGTTATAGGCCAAGACATTCATGAGCAGTTGCTTGTAGAAATGAGTTGAGCAGAATCACTGACCTAGGTGTTTGTGTAATTAAAATTCCAATAGTGCAGGTATTAAATCATAAGTGATGTTTGTACAATTAAAAACTTACTATTCAAGGACATTAGGTAGTTTCTTTGCAGGAAGATAATAAAAAACTTTCTATGCTAACCGGTTGGTAGCCTAGCTGGTATTTGTGGTGGAGTTTGTGGGTTAAAACACAATCAAGTTGATTTATAAGGGCTTCTTCAGAAACTGTGGTTATCCCCTTGAATGAAAAGGAGGAAAGGCCTTTTACATATATTTGCGTTGTGCATTCAAAATCTTCTTGAGGGACCTTAATAAATTTTAGCCGAACAAGGCTTTAAACTTTTCAAGGCCCAGGAGAGAGTTATGGTTGAAAAGTACAATTCTGTCGTTAGCTTGTGGAGAAGAGTAAGTTGCTGTCAGATATATGCTATTTCCTTTTAGTTTTGCAGCACTGTTGGTTTATGTTTGGTCTGTATTTAGGTCTCATCTATGTCCAAAGGGCTGCGATATGGTGATGTGGTAAAGCTTATGTCGATGCTTGAGGATGCTTCCCATGGGTTTGTATTCTTATATTTCGTACTTCACATTCATTCCGTAATAACTTCGTATAGCATACATTATACGAAGTTATACGAGCTCCTGTGGCTGGATACATATTTTGAATGGAGTTATAGCCTTTAAAATATTTGCTTGCATAATTATCTATAGGTTAATTACATGCACGGCACTGCCCCCTTCACAGATTTACCACTAAAAGGTCGAGAATTGGCATTACACAAAATAAGGCCTTGTTTGTTTTAGATTAAATTAAATTAAATTAAATGAAAATTTGTTATTTTTGTATAAGCCAAATGATGTAATGTTTTATAGTCATTCTTGTGGGGTTTTAAATAGTTCTTCTTAAAGTTTGTAAAATATTTTTTTCATAATTTTTGAACTCGTTAAAATGTATTTTGAGGGGGTCATAAATTTGCTACAGTAAAACGTAACTCAACATTAATCTGAAACAAACAAGGCTAAAGACTACTTTGTTACTCTCTCTCTCTCTCTCACCAGTGTTCAATGGCACCGTCTCCCATGATCCATGATCCAGGCGAGCTTATCTCGATGCTGGTGTAGCCTACAACATGGGGAGGAGGAAGGAGGACACTGTTGGTTCCTAGATCTCGGGCCAAAGCTCGGGGACGACAACAAAAACAATAAATGGAGCTCAAACCGGAGCTCTTCACTGTTGTCCTCTCCTACGGCGCTCACCGAGGGCACCATGGAGATCACCCCTGTTCCATCGGCTAAATGAAGAGAGAGAGGAGGTAGAAGGGAGAGTTTAGGGAGGAAGAGCATAGCTTGGGCATGGCGGAGAGTAGAGATGGGAGGAGGAGAGGGGAGGGGTTATATTAAGGGTGAATTCAATGAATAGAAAAGGGAAAAAGCATACATGCCACTGTAGAGTCTACTTTAGACATAAATGCTATCGCTAAGTCACTTTTGACATGGATGCTGTTATAAACAGTAGAAACGTGCACACATGCCATTATTTGGGCTAAGAAAGGATTTTGGACGAAATACATGGAGAAATACAGTAAGAAATACGGTCTGACACGTGGGTCCCACATGTCATTCTCTCTCATCTCCTTCCTCCATCTCTCCCCTCTCTCCCACACTCCCCGATCTCCACAGTCGATAGGTCATAGGGTACGGCAGGGGCGCGCCCCCCGGTGTGCGGCGGCGACGGCCCGGGGTGGCGAGGGGAGGTTGCCGCCGCCGCCGACGGCGTAGGGGAGGCCGTCGCTGCCTCCGTGGTGTGAGGGAAGGCTGTCGCCGCCGCCGTGGGCAGTGGGGGAGGGGAGCTCCGTCGCAGTGGGGGAAGGGAAGCAGTGATGGAGGTGGGTGGCGGCGGTAGCGCCACCGCCGGTGTGGCCAGCCGCGGGAGGGAGGGGGAGAGAGACACAAGGCAGATCGGGAGAGAAAGAGAAGAGAGAGAGACGGGGGAGGGAGGAAGAAGATGAAAAAGAAGAGGATGAAATGTGGGGTTCACATGTCAGACCGTATTTTAGACCGTATATCCATGTGTATTTCGTCCAAAATCCTCTGTCAGCCAAATAATGGCATGTGTGCACGTTTATGCGTGTCTGTGTCAAAAGTGACTTAGCGATGAAATTTCTGTTTAAAGAAGACTCTAGAGTGATATGTTTGCTTTTTACCCATAGAAAAATTATCAGGTAACAACCTATCACAAATTTTGAAACTTTGCAGTGGCCATTTTTTGACATTTTAAGGGCATATTTTGAAATGACAACTTTACAGTGGTGTATCTAATAACCTCCCAGTTGGTTATTATCTCTCTCACGTTGCTTCCTTTTTTTGTTCTCAGATTTGCCAATGCTGTGAACTCCACGATTTCTAGCCTACACCCTGTCAAATGCACCCGGGAAAGAAAAGTTGATGTGCAGCTTGATTTGACAACGATCCCAGCATTTCTTGCTGTTTTTGTGGTGCTTTGGTTTCTTCTACGACCAAGGAGACCAAAACCCAAGATCAACTGAAAATCCTAATTTCATCTTAGCTATACGATTTCTGGTGAGGATACTGTATACATGCGGGATGGCTGCTGTTGGGGTACATTATGGAATTCCAAGCTTCAAAAGCCAAGAAAATGACAAGGGCGTAAAGTGCATGTATCAAATTTCTCTCAATTGTGAGAACTGAGCTTAGTTCAGCTGGTAGCATCCCGGTTGTGGGAGCTACATGTCGGTGTTCAACCCCTTGTTATCACCCTTTTATAGGATTTTCTTAAGAATTATTAGCAGTGGGTATGCATACATTTGTGCCTTGATATTAAAGTGCAGTGCGCACGCGTGCGGTGGGTTAGAGTTTGCTTTGTCTTTTCTTGTACTCGCTTAAAAAAAATCTCCTGAATTAAAGATATATTTAGCTCATGAATTTTTTTTTTCTTTTCCCAAATTCTGAAAGTGCTGCGTCTCGTACCTGTGGCTTGCCTCCACTGGGAACGTTGAAAAGGGAAGGATTGTACGTTGACCTTAACGGGTAATTTGGGAACCATAACCGTTGAGAACCAGTAAAAATTTGGGTCAATCCTTCACAATTGAGAGGCTAGAGCTTGGTTGCGGTCTTAGGCCTTAAATACCTCCAAGAAGCCATTGGTCACCACTCTTTTATTTCCTTCTTTCTTTTAAATAAGTTTGTTGAGATTTGTCTTGATTCATCACCAACTTCAAGTTCCTTTTGAAATCTCGCTATTAACCCAAGCTTAGGTTCTGAACTAAAAATTTCTCGAACTTCAAAATGATCGACTTGCAAGTAAAGGAAAGTGTGAACATGCTCTTGGGTTTAACTCTTTAACTTCGGTTGTGCCTTATAGAAGTGTTGATTAGATAAAACACCTCGGTTTGGAAAGAAAATACTCCATTTTTGTTCCCTCAACTCAATACGTTTGTTTATTTTTGTTACTCATCTTCAAAATAGGAAATCTTTCATCCCACAACTTTTAAAAGATTAATACCGTTTAAATCTCGTCCTTCGGACCGTTTAAGAGTGGTTTCACGCATGTGGACTACCGGTTTAGTCAGTGTGGGAGGGACCCTACTGCTAACGGGCGGGGCCCACCTAACAACTAAATGCAGCAGGGGAGATGCAACCGGAGATTTCGGGTGGTGCGGCTCGCCGGAGTTTGGCGGCGTAGGGAGGTCGATGAACGGCGACGATAGCACAACTATTCTTCGAGGAACCCGCTGACGATGTTGGTGCCGTTGGAATGAAAGAATGGTGACTTTCTACGGCTGTCGAGGCCGGAGCAGTGAGTTTCCATGGTGTGGCGGTGTTCAGATGGATGGTAGCGACTACAAAGAGTGGCGATGAAAGGGGCGAGAGGGAGATGACCTCATTAGTAAGGCAGCAACTCTTTGCTCCCTTAGCGAGGGAAATATTAAAACAATGTGACCGCTAGAGAGTGGCAAGATGATGGGGAACAGTGAGGCAGGGGGAGGCATCTCGATTTGGAAGAATTGTGACGGATTGAGCGGGCGACAAAGAAGGAAAACAGGATGGGGGCAAAAGGAAGGAGGACATAGTCTTGGTGCGACAATACGAGGGTGACGTGGTTCGGGGTGCGATGATGTGGGATGGTGCACCCGAATGGCTCCGTGTCCATCGGAGCATCAACGCGCCACGGGACCCCGTTGCTCTGGCCACAACAACCGTGGAGAAGTTTCCTCCCTTCCTCTCCAACCACGTCAACTCCGTCAACGGGTTCCTTGAGGAATGGATGTGCTATCAACGCCATACATTGACCTCCTCGCGCCATCAAACTCCGGCGAGCCACAACGCTCGAAGCCTCCGGCTCCGCCTCCCCTAATCAATGCGCCTTCCAGGTAGGTCTCGCTTGTCAACCAACGGAGTGTCTCCTACACCGGAAGAGTTAGTTGTCCATGTGCACGAAACCACTATTAAAAAGTTCGAGGGATGAGATTAAAATGGTTTTAGAAGTTGTGGGATAAAAAAATTTTGCTTTTGGATTTGAGGGACACAAATTAAACAAAAGCGACAGTTGAGGGACCTAAAATACACTATTTTCATTTGGAAATCATAGAATTGTCATTATTCAACAAAATTGTATAACCACCACTACTCAATTGGATTAGTTAGGTCTATCATTTTACAAATCTTAAATCATGTTTCCAATCCAGCCTTAGACATTACTTTTTTCATAATAAATTGTCATGACCATCGTATTTCTACCAAATCAGCTATGATAAAATACTAGTCCTAGAAGATCATTGCTAGCATCTCATAGTGGACGGTTAAATTAGATATCATCACAGCCATTTGGATACAATGATAGCTAGTCATGTCTCCATCAGCCTACGAGTACACTTTTACTCATGTTTCATAAGCTAGTAATCGAGGGCCAAAAGGCACAAGTGGTTGTATTGTTTAGATCAGTCCAATTGTCACAAAATGTAAGAGCCTTAGATGAAGAGACTCCCAAACCAGCCGCAAGCCCAAAATCTATCCCTCCTAGGTCTCAATTCAACACACACCACGTTAATTTTAGTAATTAATACTAAATCAACACCATGGAGCCAAAGTTTCACAATGAATCATTAATTTATGAGTAAGACCTATCATCTACTAACCCAAAAGCATGGCTAAACATCTACTCAAGGATAGGCAAGAAAATTAATAACAAGCTATTAGTGGCAAACAATTCATGTTAATGAAGGACTAACATGATAATGAGACAGACATAGACTACGAGCCTGCGCGTTTTGGCTTAGCGTGCGGTAGCGTAGCGTGCCGCTGCGCGCGCGCTAGCCAGAAATTCAAACGGCAACGCTACGCTACGCTACCGCAATCTGAATCGCGCAACGCCTACACATACGATGATGGATTATGCATGCAAATTAATAAATGAAAATAAATAAATATTTAACAAACTAGGAATTAAATATAAATCTTGCCTTGGAACTCTGGATCTTGCCAATCTCTCCTCCTATAAAGTTTTCAACATCCCTGACTTCATGAACACCTACATCGTATACTCAAAATAAAAAATATAAAGTACACAAACAATACGTATAAGATAAGACAATAAAATTATATAAAATTCTTGTGAAGTTTTGTTATTTTAGGTTTTGGAATCATCTAGATCGGAGTTCGTAAGCTCTATAAACAATTCCAAAAAATAAGTTTTGGGTAAATAAAAAAATCCCACGAAAAGAGGTTTAATCGGTTAACCGGAGACTAATCGAGAGAAAACCTCAAGAACATTGTTGTTCTCGTGGCTTGCAGCGCGAGGGAACACAGGTGCGACACATGGGACACGCAGCGCAACGCGGTTGGCGGGCAGACGATGCTGCGCGGTTTGGGAAAGCAAGCAGACAAGTGGTGCGAGGGATTGGCAAGGTAGCGCGGCGCTGTTGGGCGGAGAGGCACATCAAATTCCTGCGCGACGCATGGCGGAGCGGGGCTGGCACGACACTTGCCAGAAGAGCGGCGGCGGTTGCTAGCATGGCGGGAAGTGGTTGGCCGGCACCGAAAGCGAGACAGCGTTGATGGCAAGGTCTCCAACGACAATGTTGGCGGCTTTGGAGGCTCCATATTCATTCGGACTTCAGCGAGCTTTTTCTCGGCCAATTCGCCGAAAAAATAGGCAAACCAACTATTCATCTGGATCGTTTGGACGAGCTCTACAACATGGTACCAAGGGTTTAGGGTTTCGGAGAAGAGCTCACCTCGAGATTAGTTTTGAGGACACTCGTCATCGGGTCGATTTCGAGGTGATGAGACCATGTTTGCATAGATATGACCAACACTGCACCTACTAGATTCTTTCTTCTACATGGCTTCATCGAACCCCAACTTTGCTGGGTCGATCAAACGATCGATCTCCTCAGTCGAATCATTGGCCTCTAGATGTGGTGTTGTCATCTCCATCACTTCGGCCACCACCATGGTTGCCTCCTCGACTTTCAATATTGTGTCATCATTTGCAGCAATTTAGCCGCCACCTTGGCCGCCTCCCATACGTGATAGCATGTTCAAGTAAGCCGTATCTCAACCTCTACCACGTCTACAACTCCTACATGCTGCGGCGGTCAAAGGAAGGCTCACAAGGGAACCCAACAAGCCCAACTTGAATTCTACTCCGGTTCGGCCATCAACACACAACCTACATTCAAACGGAGGTTGCGCGTTGATGGTTGAACCGGAGTAGAATTCGATTTGGGCTGGTTGTTGGGTTTCCTTGTGAGCCTTCCTTTAACCGACATGGCATGTAGGAGTTGTATACATGGTAGAGGTGGAGATACAACTTTCTTGAATATGCTATCACGTATGGGAGACGGCCAAAGTGGCTGTCTAATTGCTACAGGTGATGACACTATACTTGAAAGTCTAGGCGGCCACGGTGGCCAACGAAGTGATGGAGATGACGACACCACATCGGAAGGCCAAGAAGTCGGCTGAGGAGTCCGATCGTGTGATCGATCCGACGAAGGTGGGGGTCGATGAAGCCATGTACATGAAAGCATCGTAACAGGTGTAGCGTTGGTAATATCTATGTTGAACATGGTCTCATCACGAGGTGATCTCAAGATTACTTTTAGGGGGTGGTATGGGTTTCAGGGCAGCCTGGGGTCCTTTATATAGTGGGGAAAGTCCTAGAGGTGCAAAGGGTCCTAATAAAATAAGGAGAGGTGGAGAGCGAGAGAGAGAGAGAGAGAGAGAGAGTGAGTTGTAGATCCAATTAGAGTAAGAGTTGGGCATTCTAGAAGGGTCTAGGTGTTTAGCTGTCCAGGTTAGGGCATAGCTAGGGGCTAGGGTTAGGTTAGGTTAGGCTCAACCGTAGATAGAACCTTGTTAATACATAAAATATTAATATTAATTAATTAAATTATTAATTTTTAAATAAGTGACTCATAATAATTTTATTAGGATGTCGCACAAATTGTCTTGTCTTCTTCCTATCCTCTTTTGACAATGCCCCTCTCGTGTTCACAACACACTATTGCTTCCCTCTCTAGCCGCTACCCATCCATGAGCCCCATCCTTGTTTCATGTCTCAAACTTCATGGACAATTGGCTAGCACATACCGCATGTCTACCAGAGCACACAGCGGTGGTGGCATGAGGGGCCCATGCCTCCGACTCCCTCCGGCATAGACTTGACCTTGTTGACATCTGGCTCCCCCATCTCTAGATCCTAGATCCCATCGCCAGTTCTGCTGTCCCCATAGTTGTGCATCCATATGGACTCCAACCATCCTCATCTTTAGTGGGGTGTTCCTCTCAACAACAATGAGTGCATTCCTCTCGGGAAAAAGTACCAAAATGGTTCCTCAACTACACTCGTTGGACCACTTTGGTCCCTAAACTCAAATACCGGACTTGATTGACCCTTGAACTATCAAAACCGGACCAAATTGGTCCTTTGACTGGTCAGCAGGGTGGTTTTGGAGCGATTTTGCATGTGTGGCGTGGTTTCGGTGACGTGGCTGCCACTTGGTCTTCATCCTCCTCTCTTTCTTTCACTCCTGTAATCTCTCTCCTCTCCAACTTTCCTCTCTAATCCCTCCCCAATGACGACGACCACCGAGCTCACGGGCTGCCGCCAGGCCAGGCGCCACGCCCCCGCCATCTTCACGACAGCCAAGCCGGGGGCGCACCTTGGCCATCTCCGCCGCCGCTCCACGCCAGGACGACGCGCCTGGTCGTCTCCGCCTGGCGCCGCGCCCGGCCATCTCAGCCGATGCTCCAAGCCGGGGAGTTGCGCCTGGTCGTCTCCGCCGTCTCCAGCATCGGGCGCGCGCCGCCCCTCCGCCGGCTCAAGCCTCCTACCCCTCTCAAGAACTCCCATACCCGGGGAATCGGACTGGAGCTCGCCGGAGAGGATTTTTCCCCATCGTCAGTCCAACATCCCGATCCGCTTGATCTTAAAATTCGTCGAGATCGATAAGCCTTCCTTCGATTCCTTGCATCTAGAGCATCTCGGTAGCCTCCCTGATCTGTCTCCCTCATCGGATTTGCAAGAGCTTCGCCAGAGAGAGCCTGCAATGACGACCCTGTTCTTCCTCCACGCCCGGCACCGCGCGAGGGAGGAGGATGCAGCACGAGGGAGGATGACGGCAGCGGCGCAGAGCTCCCGTGCAGATGGCGGCGGCGGCGCTACCTCGCGGGCATGGCGGCTCCTCGGTGTGACGACGACGGCGGCGTGGCGTGGAGCTCCCCTACCACTGCTGCGGCGTGCGTCCAACCCGTGGAGAGGGAGGCGTCTTTAGGGGAGAGAGAGAAGTGAGAGGAGAGAGAGATTACAGGGGAGACAGGGACAAATAGGGTGTGGCAACCAAGTGGCAGCCAGGTGGTAGCCACGTCACCGAAACCATGCCACACGTGCAAAATCGCTCCAAAACCACCCTGCTGACCAGTCAAAGGACCAATTTGGTCCGGTTTTGATAGTTCAAGGGTCAATCAAGTCCGGTATTTGAGTTTAGGGACCAAAGTGGTCCAACGAGTGTAGTTGAGGGACCATTTTGGTACTTTTTCCTTCCTCTCGCCCAGGAGTAGGTCTAGTTAGTGGTCAGGGTGTCCTCTGTGTGGCCGCAACAAAAGTGACGAAGGGAGGGTTAAGGGTGGCATGGGGATGTGACGATGAGAGCACCACCTAATGCTGGAGTTTGGGTAGTGGAACAACAGTTTATCTCTAAAAGTTTTTTGGGATCCATAAAATAACATAAACCTGATTTACGCAAGTGAACGGTGGTAGTTTTACAATTTTGATTTGAATGATGGCAATTCTTTGATTGCCAAATTAAGCGGCATGTATCTAATTAACTATATAAAAAACAATAATGCTTGGGGACGAACGTCCAATTCAATTGGACGCCATCCCTAGGCCCAGCAGCACATGGACAAAAACTCTCGCACGCTCTCTCTTCTATTTAGAAATATCCACAGTTCGACACTCACTAATATCCTATCTACTTTTTCTCGCTTTCAGACAGCTCATGGCTTCCTTAAATCAATGTAACTACATGCAAAGGTGACAAATGGAGAGAGATGGAGGTCGGTGTGGCCACATCACCGATGCCGCTCCTTACCATCGGATGCGGCTCCTGATCCTTCTCCACCTCCTCTCTCCCCCCTCTAGGATCTACTCCTCTCTCTCTCTCTCCAGCACGTAGACCTCATCTCAAGTCTCAAGCTCTCTCTCTCTCTCTCACCCTTCTCTCTTCTCTCTCTGGTCTCCCTTTTCCTCCTCTCTCTCTCTCTCTCCTCTCTATCTCTTTCCATATAGATCTACCTCCCTCTCTCACTCCCAATATACCTCCTCCCCTACCTCACTATTTCTCCCTCTCCGCTCGTTATGGAACTGGTGGCTCATAGGGTATAATGTATAGTTCAATGGATGAAACAAAACATCTTATTTGTTTCTATGCAACATTTGTTTTAACACACCGCAACATTTTGGATTTAAATATTGCAACATTTCGTTCAACACTGCAATATTTGGTTTTAAATATTACAAACATTTATTTAACATGTTGTAATAATTTGGTTTCATATGCTGTAATATTTTGTTTTAGCAAATTGTAACATTTTGTTTTACACGCTGCAACAATTGTCTTATTTTATGCAATGTTGTCGAAAAATGTTGCAGTCGTACTTTTTTTGTTTCATTCATTGTCGAAAATTGTTTCAGTAGTATAATTTTTTTGTTTCACATGTTGTTGAAAAATGTTGTATATGAGGATCCAAGTTTTTGTTTCATGTGTTATTGAAAAATATCACGGTACCAATTTTTTTTGTATCACATTTTAAAGACAGCAAAATTTTCGTGTAACATACCACTACCTCCAGTTTCATAATACTTGTCGTTTTAGGTTTGTCCTAAGTCAAAGTTTTAAAACTTTATCTATAAAACATAAAAAACATACATATAGATTCGTCTTGAAAAATACTTTTGCAATATCATGTTTTTACAGATTTTATAAATAAATTTTATTAGTAATTGATGGTCAAAATTGCATTTAGAAAACCGTGTCAATGTTCATAACGACAAGTATTATGTAACTGTAGGGAGTATAACATTTATCCGATTTGGTGAAACAATTTGGTTACAACAATGTTCTAGCCATTCCGGTGCAACTTTTGGTTTTAAATATACAACATTTTGGTTTATATATATTTAAAATTTGTTTTACCTAACTGGGACTCCCAATTTGTAGCAAGGTCTACAAAAGTGCTCCCCCAGATATAAAAAAAGACCACCGGTAGACTGGTTGCTTGGTAGGTTGTATCAAAAGGAAAAAGTACCAATTTGGTCCCTCAACTATAGCCGCTGGACCACTTTGGCCTCTGAAGCTCAATACCGGACTTAGGAGGTCCCTCAACTAACAAAACCAAACTTAAATAGTCCTTTCACCTGGTCAGCAAGTGGTTTTAGGGATCTCCCAAGTCCGGTTTTGTTAGTAGTCCGGTTTTGTTAGTTGAGGGACCTCCCAAGTCCGGTTTTGAAGCTCAATACCGGGCCAAAGGACTATTTAAGTCCGGTTTTGTTAGTTGAGGGATCTTCCAAGTCCAGTATTGAGCTTCAGGGATCAGAGTGGTCCAGCGGCTATAGTTGAGGAACCAAATTGGTACTTTTTCCGTATCAAAATTGGATAGGCATGCTGAAGGACCTTTTTTTTTTTGAGAAATGCTGAAGGACCTTTCTTGTTGAGAGGCGTCTTCCAGAAAGGGTAAAAAAAAAGAGAAAAAAAAAGGAAACTTTGGTTTTGAATGTGGAAACCAAATTGGGCCTCCAATTTGAGCATTTCGGCCTACTCATACTAGCCGACTTGGTCCGGGAATTTGCCGAGGCCCCATCCACGGGAGAGTCAGAGAGCCAAGAGAGCGCTCTTGTTACTCGTTCACTCATCGCGCTCATTAACGACTGCTTGTTAAATAGTCTCTGACATGTACGGACCGAAGCAACACTACCTCACCTGTCAGAGACAGAAACTGAAGTACGAGAGTAGATTTGTAGCGACGTCGTCTAATTTAGTCGTTTAGAGCACGTCGGCGCTTTACTTTTAACGCCGAAAGGGACGACCTGTGTGCTCAGGGGAGTTTTCTCAACGACGTCCTCCAGCGATTGCATAATCGCATGAAGGTCCCAGTGGGCTGTGGTTGGTAGGTTGGCTGGTTGACTCGTCGTTGGACTCCCCAAGGTTTCAGTGAAGCTAACGTTTTTTTTATATATAGTTTATTTATTTTATTATTTATGTTTTTAAAATGCAAACCAGTTTGGTTTTTAAGTTTAGTTTTTTATTAATATGAAAGGCACATCTTAAGCATCTAAAAAAGGTCAGATTAATTGGACCCGACTGTCGAGGCCACCTCAAAAGGCCGGCAAAGTGCCTCACTATAAATAAACTAGCAAGCGTGTGCACGTGCAAAGCACGTTGTATTAACATATCCGAGAAGGGCTTTTTGAGTATTGATGCTTTACACTCAAATTGCTATGTTTTTAAACAGTTTGACGTCTTAAAGAATGAAAAAATCCATTAGATTAACACAGCATAGATGATATCACTTTCTTAAACATTCGTCAAATTTAATTGCATAGAATATTTGTTTGCTAGCATTAATTTAATTTTGGGTTAATTTTACTGGTGCCATTTTTCGATGTCCTGAAATCACGGTTGCCATTTTTCGATGCCCTCACTCAGCAATGCCATTGTAATTGTTTTCCTCTCCCAAACGTGCCATTACGCGGCATTACAGGGAAGAATACAGGGAAATACGCAAGAAATACGGGTATGACAGGTGGGTCCCACCTGTCGGTCTCTCCCAACTGCTTCTTCCTCGCCTCTCTCTCTCTCTCTGTGGCCAAGGACGTGAGCTCCCTTCGGCGAGCTCCTCCCCCAAACCGGTGGCACGGAAGCCGCGAGCTCCCTCCGGCGAGCTCCTCCCCCAAATCGGTGGCGCGGCAGCTAGCGCCTCCTCCCCCAACTCCGGCCCCAAATCGGTGGCACGGCAGCCTCCCTCCGGCGACCTCCCTCCGGCGAGCTCCTCCCCCAAATCGGCGGCTCGGGCCACTGAGCCCCGAGATCCCGCCGCCACCGGTGCCCTCCGTCGCTGAGATCCGCGGCGACGAGCTCCCACCTCCGCCCCCGTCCGCCCTGCCGCTGAGCCCCGCCCCCGTCTGCCCCGTCGCGGTGCTGGTGGAGTAGGACGGCATGAGTGGCGGCCCGGCGTTGGACGGGGTTGCAGGCTGGATGAGGAAACTCGCCGGCGGCCAGCAGTGAGAGCGACAGGGGAGAGAGAGAGGGGATGAAGAGGATGGAGGAGGAAGAAGTGTAGAGTATGACATGTGGAACCCACCCGTCAGATGTATTTCCTCTTGTATTTTGACCTGTAATGCTCCATAATGGCATGTTTGAGAGGAAAAACTCATTGAAATGGCATATGTGGTTGAGGCGATTTAGAAATGGCAAGCGCGGTTTCGAGGTGTTTGAAAATGGCATCGGTGAAATTAACCCTTTAATTTACATGGTAAAAATATAAAAAAAGTTAGCTCCCCACTGGACCCAATCCCTTCTGAACAGCCCCCATGACGAAGGTAGTATGAATCGATGCAAGCAAGAAGCAAAGTTAGTTGTACGATTGCATTGCAACAATGTATAGATGAAAGACTTTAAAAGATAATTGAATTATACCTGAATAAGGAGGTGACTTGTTCTTTATTTCCGGCGACTCATATTGAAAAGGTAGGCAAATTATTGGTTAATTATTTCTAGCAAGATGGCCCACACGTGTTTGCGTGGTTAGATTTGTGTCAGCATATAAAGTTTATCTTTAACTCATATTTTTTTTTAATAATCTTCAACTCATAATCTATCTCTAATATATTAGATCAGATTTAAAGTTTATCTCTAATATATATCTCCAACTCATAATCTATATCTAATATATCAGCTCAGATTTATAGCTTTATCTCTAATATATTAGATTTGCTTTAATAGTTATCTTTTTTATCTAGTTCAACTTATAATCCTCTAATATATCAGATCAGATTTAGAGCTTATCTATTACATTAGATCAGCTTTAGTTGTTATTTTTTTATCTGATTTGGTACATATTGATTGGCGTATTGGATGATGATCGGATGGTGGAGAAGTGTCCCACGCATTTGCGCGGCTAGATTTGTGTTAATATTTAGAGTAAAATGCACCGGAGGTCCATTAACTTGTAGCGTGGTGTCATTTAGGTCCATCAACTTCCAAACTGCAGTTTTGGATCCATTAACTCTTTAAGTTCTTTACTGTAGGCCCGTACCCTTCGTTTTGTGTTTAAATCCGACGTGGCATGGACACCACGCTTTAAGTTGTTTACTGCAGGTCCATTAACTCTTTAAGTTGTTTACTGCAGGTCCATTAACTCTTTAAGTTGTCCATGCCACGTCGAATCTAAACACAAAATGAAGAGGTATGGGCCTGCAGTAAACAATTTAAAGAGTTAATGGACCCAAAACTGCAGTTTGGAAGTTGATGGACCTAAATGACACCACGCTACGAGTTAATGGACCTCCAGTGCATTTTACTCTAATATTTAATCTTCCATGAAGTATTATTATTTATTATTCATTATTCCATTGTTTTAGTCTTTTTTGTTTTCTTATGGTAGCTTATATAAACACTTCCTTTTTAATATGACAATGACTACCTTTTCTATTATTTATGCTTTTATATTTTTTGTTGTAGTCTTTTAAATCTAACTTGGATTTTTATTTCTATTATTTTGTTATTCCAAGTTTCTATTTTTTCTTGCAAATGTTATGAATTCTTTCTTTCAATCTGGCCCGTAATAACTTGGTCCTGTTAAAATCGACAACATAGATTTTTTTTCTCCAATTAAGATAGGAATTTCTAATACTTTTTATTAACATATGAATTTCTACTCAAACTCATGAATGATGCCATAATAAGTCGTGTATGATCATATAATTCTGGTTGTGCCCACCCTACCTACCCTCGAGAATCTATCTTCTCAACTTGTTGCATCCATATCTTGAAACTTAATTAACCAAGCACGTGTGCTGCTATGTTTCAAAAATAAAAGTGTTATTTTAGGAAAACGAACTCAAAAATGAATAAATCCACACCGAAAGAGAGAGATGAGTTAAGCAGCTTGATGACAAAATTGATAAGAGTTTCGAAATTTAGAGCTTGAGAGAGACGAGTTAAGCAGTTTGATGACAAAATTGATAAGAGTTTCGCAATTTAGAGCTTGAGAGATAGGTAATCTGTAGTTTAGTGCGCGTGCAGTACAGATGGCATTGCTTAGCAGATGGGTCTTCTTGACTCCGCGTCTCAATGTGGCCGGTACCCTGTTGAAGTGTTGAACCTCCTTCCTGCTGCTGTGCACAACGACCTCGATCGGGTCGAGATCCTCGCTGGCCAAGATCACGTTGGACACGTTGTTGGGCATGACCGTCTTCGAGACCGAGATGTTTGCTATCTGAGCTTTTATACCACGTACGATTCTTTGATCGCCTATCGTAGATGGAATTCTCCTCCTTGCGTGCGAGCCCATCCAAAAAAAGGTTTGTTATGGAAGATGATTCGTGATGCACTCGTACCGTGGACGAAAATGTGTATTAGTTTGCATGAGGAAAGATATAAGTGTAATCCTTTTGTCGCTAGTCCATCAAGGTCACAGTGTCTAATACAGGCATGACTTTACATCTGTAAAACATCCGTTATCTTGACCGACTCGATCGGCACTTTTACTAATATACTAACCGAATATTTTTTTAATATCCACTAAATCTACAACCCATAATCAATCTAATTACTAACAGATTCGATATGGAGTGGTAAAGATGGGTAATTTTAGCGAAGTTTAAGTGATCCTCTACAACTCATAATCTACCTAATCCCTAACAGATTTGATATGGAGTGGCAAAGGTGGGTAATTTAAGTGAAGTTTAAATGATCCAACTCGTACAATTATAGCTGTTGGATGAAGGGGATGGACGGATGAGCTCTGAAGTTGGATTTAGGCCAACAGCTCAATTATAAAGTAGTTTACATAAGTAGATAAGACATGATAATTAAATTTATATTAACACATAACTTTGTATTTACATACTAAAATTTACTTTAAAAAAATTAAAATTTTATTGGCGTGTATAAGAATTAGAACATTTCAAAGACACGCCAAACCTGCTATGGATTGTTTATTTTGGTTGATTTTTCCAATTTCCCGCCATTAGATAGTAGGTATAAATCTCACAATGTTTCTACAAAGATCTGTTCTTTTCACCTTAATGGCTTATCTACGTTTTGAAAAGAAATATGTTTTGGGTTTTTTGAATCTGTTTTTTTCTGTTTCAAATGTGGGTCCTAACTTTTTAAAAAGCAAGTCAAACAAAATGGATCCGAATCTCGAGACTACCACGAGAAGTTCTCAAAATTAAGTCATTTTAGTCGTTCAACCGTTCAGGTCAACTAAAAAGAATAGAACATTAAATTGAACAATCCATGTTGACACCCTTACACTAAAGGGTGTAAATACATAGTATGCTCTTATATAAAAGTGGGTTGAAAGGCTTGTATCCATAATCTATGTAGGGTAGGTGCTCTTTTCAATAGTGTAGAAACTCCTTGCATAACTTTTTGAAGTATTACCCATAGAGAAAAGATTTAGTGCTATCTCTAGTGGTAATCCACATTGATGTGCTGAAAGCGAAGTACTTGTAATAACGACGAAACGTCCAGAGTAATTGGCCTATCTCAAACAGAGTCTTTCAAAACATTCCCTGTTTACTTTCGATTAAATTTAAAAGTAATTTGTATACGTTATCTTGGCTATCCTTTTCTTTGTCCACAAAACCCGATATAAAGAAATGTATCCACAAACTTCTTGTACCAATTTTTTCGAACACATTACTAAATCTATTAACTAACTCACTTCTTTTTAATAGGATAAAATTGCATTGTGGCCCCTTGGACTGCATCGCACATAACCCCGAAATTGCGCTTACTTTTGCACCCCCCTAAACTTGTTACCATTTGCATAGGAGGTCCAAAAAAATTAAGCCAACCATTTAGCGATGACATGGTAGCCCATGTGGCCACTAAATGCTTATTTGGCTAATAAATGTCCATGTGTCCCTCCACCTCAGCATCTCCGTTATTCTCTCTCCCAATATCTCTAATTAATTTAAAAAATTGAATATTGAGGATTTTAAATTTTAAAAATAAACTTTTAGGTACCATAATTGAATTTTAAAGATTTCCTTATGCAAAAATAATTTCCAGTAATTTAAAAATTTAAAAATCTATTTCATAATTTGAATTACGAAACAAATTTTAAAACTATTTTTAGGGTTTTTTGCATTTTTGGATTTCTGATATTAGAATTATTATTTTAGAATTTATCAAATTCAACTTTAAAATTTTAGATTTTTCGTTTTTATTATTCTAGAATTTATTAAATTCATATGAATTTCCAAATTCCAAATTTTGTTATCCCTATCCCCGAAATTTAAAAGTTCAAAGTTTTCTTATGCTTGAAATTCAATTTTTAGAATATTACAATTTTTGAAATTTAATTTCTAAAATTTTAAATCATTGTAATTCACTTTTGAATTTTAAAATCACCAATTGTTTTTTAATTTTTTAGATAACGGTGGAGTGAGATGATGCTGCGGATCCATATGTGGATGTAGCTTAGTTGCCGCCTGTTTTCATCCCTCATGTATTCAGTTTCTCGACTTTGGCGGTCACGTTGCTACGTGCCAGTGCCGACCACTGGCACCCGCCGCTGCTCCACGCTCTCCTCCACCCTCTTGTGCACCATTATCCCATTTTTTTCCTCTCTCTATTTCATATCTCTTCTCTGCGCTCTCTCTTGTTTTGGTGACGACAGTGAGCGAGTTTGGAAAGTTTGACGATCGGATCAATCTATTATGATGTGGGAGCTCGCCGTATCAAGAGAAAAGTTGGATAGGAGAAGGTCCATCCCCTATTTTTGTCATGGAACATCAGTCATGTATGTACGGAGCTTTAGGTTTGACTTGGAAAATGTTATGGTTTTCTTCTAACACTTCTTATTTGTGTGGAGTAAATTTTTTTTTAATAGCAATGGAACATGAGGTTTAATAAGTTTTTTCCATGTTTTATCACGTCCTATGTCATGTTTCATCTTGTCTTTTGCCATATTTCATCGGATATACTTCATCCATGTTTCATACAGGTCTAGATACACGTGCAGGTCACGCATCAACCTGAACCAACTTGGTATGCATTGTGGATCCCATTTCTTCACTCCGAGCTGGACCTGACGCAACTCGTCGGTGCCCTGTCTTGCCCCAAACCCGAGTGGAGACACTGACCGCAGTGAACCTGCCGGGATAAAATCACGGCCCATTGCCATGGCCCACTCCCTGACGGCCCAGACAAACAGCCTCCTAGGGCCTGACTCCCTAGAAGGTTCTATCAGGCCCATGTGCATCCTGCCGAACAGCTTCTTGGCTGGCACGGTGCGCAATGGCCTGAGATTCATGTTCGAGTCTGACTCGAGCAAGAGTTCTGCACGGCTACGTGAAGACCCGGACGTGGTTTCCCGGATTGGAGCAGACGTCGTGATCCTCAAGAATTGAGTATACCTTATCTACCTCGGGATGTATTTGGCATGTATACGAGTTCGTGACGTACTCGTGGTCAGCCTGGCCCGATTGTCCCCCGGTAGATCGGTTGTTCAACACTATATAAACCGAGCCCCTACGGCGTGTAGAGGGGCCAGATTAGCACGACTTGAAGCTTAGATCGCATAATACTTCCTGTACACCCAGGATCTCGTCGAGATCTGTTCATCTCGCCGAATTCCTCCTTGTGATCCCTTTTTCATATAAAGAAGTGCTGGACGTAGGGTTATTATCTCTCCAGAGAGGCCCGAACCAGGATACAAACCCTGTGTCTGCTCGCTGCTCGTTGATTGCTGTTTGTCCTGCTCGGCAGTGTCTTCTATCTCCCCTTCTCAAGAACCTTAGTTGACTTGGGATCGATATCCCAACCGTCGACAGTTGGCGCCGTCCGTGGGGACTTAGTAGATCAAGTCTGTTCGAGCATGTCGAACTCTCTCAGCGATCAGAAAATTCTTCCTGAGGGCTATGACTCAGAAGGGCAGGATGTCACATCCTCTGTCAGATCGGATCGATTTGTTCGGTCTCGGTCGCTTTCCATATCTGGGACGGAAGTCTCTGGCTATGCTCCGGAGATGGTTTCAGATCACACTCCCGTCATTGACGATGATTACGAAACCGACGATCTTTACGCTGGTTTAGATCTCTCGGATTCCAAGGCCATGTCGGTCGATTTCTCCTATGGCGACACAGTGATGACGCCGTCTAGTGCAACACAGCATGGCCAGTATTAACATGGCCGGCACAGAAACCTCAGGGGATCATGCACGGGCCACAGCAGCCGAAGAGATCGAGCACGTCAATTCTGCTCGGCAGCAAGATGGGGCTACATCGGCTGCTCACGAACAAGAATTTGTTCACCACAGTCTGGACGCCTCAATCAACCAAACTTTGGCGCAGATTCGTGATCAGCGCAAGCGATAACGACGCGACCCGCCTCGCGCACCTACGCCAAGTCCCCCGGCAGAAGTTCAACCTGCTCGGGGCGAATCCCCGCGTAACCAGACCCCGGTCGGGCAAAACGAGGATGCCTCAGGGATCCCAGGACCCCTTGAGCAGAGTCGAGAACGACTTCAAGCCTTGGTAACGGTTGTCAGATCCACGAACCAGGCTAACATCGCCCTCATGGGCGACGCCGTTGCTTCTCACCTAGAGCGACTAGCCGAAGGCCTTAAGTCCATATGTGAAGTTAACATCTCCTCCGGGCAACGCAGTCAACCTGCCCGGAAGGACTCGGACAGTGAGCGTTCCAATCAATCGCGTGACCGTCGTCACCGTCAAAGGGTGACTCGCTACGAGCAAGATACCCGTGGTTGACAATGCTCACCAAGTCCCGTGGTCACCGCGACCACAGAGGCAAGCGGGCGCGCAGCGACCACAGACGATCTCCTCGGGACGAGCACATCGTGGCAACCACAAGGAAGGAGCGCGGAGGACTATCTCGGAGGGAATATCTCCAGGTAGAATATTTCCGTTCAACTAGAGTTCCTCCGGGCAACAGGATCAACGTTTTTTCAAGACTAGGTTCTACAGGAGAAGGTGGTCGGGCATACACCTTGGGCTGCAAGGCTTTATCTGACGAGCTCCGCGCTGTCAGGTGGCCTTTCAAATTCAAACCTGACCACATGGAGAGGTACAATGGGACCCAGAACCCAGAAGAGTTCCTTTCCATCTACGCTACCGCCATCATGGCAGCCAGGGGTGACGAGCTAGTCATGACTAATTACCTTTCGACTGTCCTTGAGGGCGCTGCTCGGACGTGGATGTTCAACCAGCAGGAAGGTTCCATCCGCTCATGGGACCAACTTTGTGACGCTCTGATCACCAATTTCCAGAGCTGTTACGTGCGTCTGGGCAAGGAGAATGATCTGCATCAGATGATCCAGATGAACGGGGAGACCCTCCGTAACTTCGTGAAGCGTTTCATTAAGATCCGCAACACGATCCCGAACATCTCGGATGAATCAGTTGTTCGCGTCTTTAAAAACGGTGTCCGCGAGGAGCGGCTCACCCAGGATCTCGAGATCAACGAGACCTGGATCGCCAATGATCTTTTCAAGGCGGCTGATCGCTATGCCAACGCAGCAGAGCGTGTTCAGTATAAGAAGGCGTTCGACAAGGGCAAGCTTCCCGCCCAGCCTGGTGTAGATGAGAAGAAGAAGAATAACAACAATTCTGGTGACAAGAAGTCCCAGAAGAAAAGAACAAAGGTGCGTCGGACAATACCGTTGCGGGTATAGATCGCACACCTCCTCCCAAGAACGGGTAGAAGAAGCCCGCTAATAATTACAAGGGCAAGAAGCCTGCTCAGGGAGGCGACCAAGGCAAGAAAGGTCCGAGTGACCGATATTGTCAGTTCCACCAGAACTACGGCCACGATATACGCCATTGCAGGACCTAGGCTGCAAAGCTCGAAGAGTTCTACAACGGTAAAGGCCCCATGCCCACCCTGCCCGAAAAAGGTGATGCCGGCAAGGCCAAGCGCTAAACCGATGATGGTGATCGGGACGATGAGGATGACTATTTAGAACCCGTGAACCATATAGCCGTTATCTTTGGCGGCTCCTCGGCTTATCCCTTTCGGCGCAGCCTCAAGGAAGCTGCTCGGGAGGTCCACAACGTCGAGAAGGGCAAACCACAGCCCGAGTCGATGAAGTGGACCGAGGTCTCCATCTCCTTCTCTAAGGAGGATTGCCCCACTGGGATGACCAAGCCTCAGCAGCTCCCACTGGTGGTCGCTCCGACCATCAGCAACGCTAGAGTTAGGCGTGTCCTGATCGGTGGCGGGAGTGCGATGGACTTACTTTCCGCAAAAGTCTTGGACGAGATGCAGATTCCTCATTCAAAGCTTAAAGAGGTCGCGATGCCCTTCTATGGGATTGTACCGGGAGAAGCTATTCGGCCGCTGGAGCAGATTGTTCTGCTCGTTACCTTCGGCAGGCCAAGCAACTTCCGGACAGAGTTGATCACGTTTGACGTGGTCGACTTTCCATCTGCCTACAACGTGATCTTGGGCCGGCCATCTCTAGGAAAGTTCATGGCCGTATCCCACCATGCATACCACTGCGTGAAGATTCTGGGCCCTAGCGGCGTTATCACGGTCAAGGGCAACTACAAGGCTGCTCTAGATTGCGACGAGCAGTCCCTTGCCCTGGTCGACCAACTTCCCCCGCGTGGTCTCGAAGTGGCGCAGACCAAGTCTGTCCGTCCCAAGGTTTCTTTCCAGCCGGGGGAGAGACCAAGGAAGTTCCGCTGTCTCTTGACGATCCATCCAATACAGTTCATTTGGGGGCCAATCTAGACCCCAAATAGGAAATCGAGCTCATTGCCTTCCTCCGAGCTAATGCAGACGTGTTTGCCTGGGAGCCGTCTAACATGCCCGGGGTCCCAAGGGAGGTTATCGAGCACAAACTGGCAGTCCGGCCAGACAAAAAGCCTGTTCACCAGAAGCTTCATCGCTTTTCGGATTTCAAGCAGGGGATCATCAAGGATCAACTTGGAAAGCTGCTCGCTGCTGGGTTCATCCGCGAGGTTGATCACACCGAGTAGCTGGCCAACCCTGTGATCGTAAAGAAGAAAGGTGGCAAGTGGAGGATGTGTGTCGACCACACGCACTTAAACGCGGCTTGTCCTAAGGACAATTTTCCGCTGCCTCGCATAGACCAGCTGGTCGACGCGACTGCGGATGCCCAGCTTTTGAGTTTTTTGGATGCTTACTCCTGTTATCACCAAATAAGCTTCTTCCCCGATGATGAAGAGATATTTGCCTTCACCACCCCCCCTTCGGCACTTTCTGCTATACGACCATGTCCTTTGTTCTGCGCAATGCTGGTGCCACCTTCCAACGCTTAATGGAGAAGACTTTCCCAGAACAGCGTGGAAGGAACCTGGAGGTCTATGTTGACGACATAGTTGTAAAGAGCAAGTATGCGCCGGATCATGTAAAAGACCTAGCCGAGACATTCCATAATCTCACCGGGCACAGAATTAAATTAAATCCAGAGAAGTGTACCTTTAGTGTTCGATCTGGCATGCTGCTCGGCTATGTTATAGGTTCGCAAGGAATTTCTGCTAACCCTGAAAAAATCGAAGCCATTGAAAACATCATGGCTCCGACCACCGTTAAGGAGGTCCAGAGCCTCACAGGGCGGATGGCTGCTTTAAGCAGGTTTATTTCCCGTCAAGGCGAATGTGGGCTGCCCTTCTTTAAGGCCCTACGCAAGCACAATGGCTTCGAATGGACAGAGGAGGCTGATAGATCTTTTCAAGATCTAAAACAATACATGTCCAACCCACCTATCTTGACTACCCCGCGACATGGCGAACAGCTTTTGGTCTATCTTGGCTGTACGCCACAAGCGGTGAGCGCAGTCTTGACGGTGGAAAGGGAAGGCATCCAGTGACCAATCTATTACGTGAGCGAGGTACTTCATGAATCAAAGTAGCGTTACCCTGAGGTCCAAAAGTTGCTTTACGCCTTGCTCATGTCCTCCAGAAAGCTTCGGCACTATTTCCAGACACACCAAATACTGGTCCCGACCAAGTTCCCTCTGGGAGAAATCCTACGGAACAAGGAAGCTGGCGGACGTATAGCTAAGTGGGCAATGGAACTAGCAGAGTTTGACATTCTGTTTGCTGTTCGAACAGCTATCAAATCCCAGGTCTTGCCTGACTTTGTCGCTGAATGGACCTGTCCGTACAAATCCCATGAAGCTCCCGAGCAACCTGAAGAAACTCCCTGGACCATGTTTTTTGACGGCTCGCGCACTGGAAACTCGGATGCTGGTTTTGTTCTTACCTCCCCTCAAGGAGAGCAACTCCAGTATTCCATCCAACTACACTTTGCGGCAACTAACAACGCCGCAGAGTACGAGGCCCTCCTCACGGGACTAAGGGCGTGCAAGTTGCTCGGCGTCCGACGGTTAACTGTGAAGGGAGATTCACAGCTGGTCATCAATCTGGTAAATAAGGAGTATAAGTGCTGCGATGACTCAATGGCGCGATACCTCATTGAAGTGAGAAAGTTGGAGCGGCACTTTCGATTCTTCGAGGTGCTCTTCGTGCCCAGGAAGGGCAATTTCTTGGCCGACCAGCTGTCCAAGTTTGGATCCTCACGTGAACCTGCTCCGGCAGGGGTGCTCGTCGAGCACCTTTACAAGCCATCTATCACGTCTCCGGACGAGGCAACAGAGACAGGTGGTGCTGTCTCCGTCATCGAGCAGGCAGCGGACTGGACAGCGCCATTTGTCCGGTACCTTGCAAATGGGACCCTACCCGGCGACGAAGCCGAGCGTTCCCGGCTTATAAGGCGTGCTAGTCCATACAAGCTTGTGGACGAAATCCTTTACCGGCAAGGTGCTTTGGGAGTACTCTCCAAATGCATCTCGCAACATGAGGGTGTGTTCCTTCCTAGGGACGTACACGAGGGTGCCTGCGGCAACCACGCCTTCTTCAGGACTCTAGTCGGCAAAGCGTTTCGCATGGATTATTACTGGCCCACAGCGCTACAGGATGCCCGAGACGTGGTAACTAAGTGCAAGGCATGCCAATTTCACACCCGGAAGGCTCATAAGGCCGCCCAAGAGCTCCAAACGATCCCCCATCATGGCCTTTCTTCACATGGGGTCTGGATCTGCTCGGCCCGTTCCCCAAGGGGTTCAAGGGCTGCACGCACTTGCTCGTCGCCATCGACACCTTTACAAAGTGGATTGAGGTAGAGCCTGTGTCATCTCTTCACGCCAAAACGGCTGTGCGCTTCTTCAAAAGCAATGTGATCACGCGCTTCGGGATTCCCTACAAGCAGATCACCGATAATGGTCCCTAGTTCAGAAGAGAGCTATTCCAAGAATACTGCGAACAGCTGGGCACCAATGTCTGCTTCGCCTCTGTGGCACATCCATAGAGCAATGGAGCAGTCGAGCGAGCTAACGGAGATAGTCCAGGGTATCAAACGACGCCTGTTCGCGTCACTCAGCGAGCACAACAAAGCCTGGGTCGACGAAGTTCCTTCCGTCCTCTGGGCCGTTCGCACCACAGCTAGCCGGACAACCGAGGAAACACCTTTCCAACTGGTCTACGGTTCAGAAGCCATCTTACCCGCCGAAGTGGTACTTGGCTCGCTTGCTCGAACTCGATCTCCTCGAAGGCACACGCGACCGAGCACAAGTTAGAATGGCGCGCTACCAGCAAGATCTTTGCCGGCACGCTGCCAAATCTGTTCGACCAAGGGCTTTGAAGGTGGGCGACTTCGTTCTGCGCCGCGTCCAGAACCTGTCCAATGCCAACAAGTTAACTCCCCGATGGGAGGACCCGTACACGGTCGTTTCTACTGCTCGCCCGGGGTCTGTTCGCCTAGCAATGGAGGACGGGAGAGAGCTGACAAACACTTGGTACGTCGACCAGCTTTGTAAGTTCTTTGTGTAGGTCTTTCGTTTGTTTTCCTAGCTCTGCGCTTTTTCTCAAACTTCGCGCCTTTGTTTGTCCAAGCCTCTCGGGCTGCCATGTAAAGTTCAATGCAATAAATAGTGAATGTTCGCGGCCCCCTGCGGCTCTTTTTCACGTCTTGTCTTCTCAGACTACTTTCTCTCTGGTAACACTTCTTGACTGCCCGGTCTTGCGAACTCTTGGCTCCGCGATTTTAAGGTTTTCCCTGCCCGCATCTAGCTTCAGCAAGTTCCTAAACTCAGGGTTGCGTAATACGACTTTTCGCCTAACGGCTAAGTCTGCTCTCGTAAGCCCCCCGTGGCAGAGGCACTTACCCCGCTCGGCAGAACCACTCGGCAAAGCCTGCTCTCGTAAGCCCCCCGCGGCAGAGGCACTTTTTCCATATCATATCTCTGAGTAAAAATTCCTCGCTGCTAGACTCGAGGAATATCATCCCTTTCTCTCTTCACTCGTACAGTCGTACTCACTCTCTCTTGCCTCCACGTCTCTGTCGTCGTCGCCCGCTACCACCTCCAACTCCTTCCGCCTTTGCCTCTGCCCTGCTCCACCTACTATATCTTTAATCAACCTGCCACCACCACCTCTGGTCGACTCTAGTCCCCACCATGGCAGTGGCAGTCGTAGCGACGCTGGATCCACGATGAGACGGATAAGGATGAGGCAACTTCAGGATGAGGTGACAACAAGAAATCCCGACAAGCTAGGCAGAGGAGGACGACGAGCTAATGGGCTTCGAGGCACAATACTAGACCCAAATAGAGGCGACACCCAATCCCTCATGAGGCAGTGACAGGCCTGGTGTGGCTGCACGTCCCGAAGGCTGTTTTTTCTAGAGAGAAGTGAATGAGAGAGAGAGAGAGCGCTCATGGCTACGCTTTTAGGAAAGCTTACCATCCTATTGTCACTATCGTCATGCCCTGAATCTCCTACGCGTTGTTGGTGTCGACACAGGAACCATGGCGTTATCGGGAGTAAGGCGAAGTCGCGAATGGGAGTGCACCTTTTATGAAAATTTAAAACAAATTGTGTATTTGAGCTCAAAATAATTTTATAACCATAATTTTATAACCATACTCAAATTTGCTCACTTTTAATGCAACGTTTTTTAAAAAACTTGTACTATTCTAAAGAAAAGTGCTAAAAACAGCTGAATTTTTAGAAAGTTATGTGTTTTTTATATTAAGCAATAGCAAGTAACTTAAATATGTAGTTTAATCTAGATTTTATTAAATATATTTATCTAAAAATACATGTAAACTTTGGTCAGGCCATCTTTGACCGATCAAGACCACTATTGACTCAGTCAAATGACTAATGAAGGACAGTTTTGACAGTTGAGGTACTACTTTTGCATGATATTATAGTCTAGGGATCGAACTTTTTTTTTTGATAAATGGGGATCAAATTTGTCGACAGCTATAGTTGATCGACAAAAGTACAGATTATTTTCGGTTTTTTATTTTTTGTATTTATTTTTATTCGTTTATGCAAAATTATATGTCGGATCGAAAATTAGACACAAATAGACGCCGGTTGCACCTTGAATTAACGACAGGGTACCTGTCGCACTTTGGGCGCACGATAGGTTGGTGAGAAGACGGGCGCAGGAGAGCCAGGCAGCGATCGCACCTTCAATTCGCGGATTGAGATATTACCATCCATTAAAATTTTCAACTAGGGGTGGGAATTTTTACACCGAACCGGAAAAACCGAACCGAACCGATCAAACCGAAAAATTCGGTTTTTTCGGTATTTCGGTTCGGTTTACGGATTGAGAAAACCGAACAAATTCGGTTCGGTTTCGGTTTCAACCCGTGAACAACCGAACTCCTGAACAAACTGGCGGCCCATTTTGGTTCCACCCCATGGCCCAGTAGCCTCCCGGCCTCCCCCACCTCCCCATGACCCCATGCGGGCCATGCCTTCGGGCTTCGGCCTTCCTCCCCCCCACGGCCCACGCAGACGCGCAACCAGCCAGCCACGCCCTCAAGCTTTCCTCACTCGGTCACTCCTCAGTTCCTCCCCACCTCAAGCCTTGCTCACTCCTCAGATCTGAAGCTAGCGGCGCCGCCATTCTCAGCTAGCCTCGGCTCCCCTCCCTCATGCGCTCGCCGCGGCCTAGCCTCGGCTCTCCTCCCTCCTACGCACTCATGGAGGCAGGCGGTGCCCTCCTGCTCGCGCCATGACTGCAGCGGCCAACGGCGGTAGGTGGCGCGACGGCGCCCTCCTGCGCGCCGCGACGGGGCTCGGTGGCTCCTCTCCTTCCCCTCCGCGGCGGCTCTTCTTCTTCCCCTACGCTGCAGCAGCGCCTCAACAGTCGACAGGTGTTGTGCTTCCTTTCTCCTTCATCCAAGCCTCACGAAGTCACGATGCTCGTAAAGGGAAGCAGGAAGCTGCTAGCTAGCTTATTTGGTAGTACCGAATATACCGAACTACCGAACCGAATTAGTTCGGTTTCGGTTTTGATTTTTTTCAGAAAAACTTTGGTAGCTAGTTTTGGAGAACCAAACTTTTCAAATACCGAAGAAACCGAACCGAAGAAACCGAATGCCCACCCCTAGTTGTCGCGAATTGAAGGTGCAATCGCTGCCTGGCTCTCCTGCGCTCGTCTTCTCACCAACCTATCGTGCGCACAAAGTGCGACAGGTACCCTGTCGTTAATTCAAGGTGCAACCGGCGTCTATTTGTGTCTAATTTTCGATCCGACATATAATTTTGCATAAACGAATAAAAATAAATACAAAAAAAAAATTCGATTATTTTCCTTCTATGAAGGCCTTTCGCAGTCTAGTATTACCATCCACTTGGGCCTCTCCTTTCAGCCCAAACTGCTGACCTTCGAATCCTCAATGCACCCAGGCTTTCATCTTTTCTTGGGTCTGTTTTGGGCCTTTTGGCAAAGGAGTGAGCTTTGCTTAACGCCAGCGATGTGAAAGCAGATTTGCACATATAAAACCTATCACAAGAAATACCAATCGTTTTCTTTTTTATGCACGGACAGCATGGTTGTTGCTCTGTTACCATGCATACCATGGAGATGGAGTTTTACATCTCAGAAGGAAGCAGCCTATCATAACGGCGAAATCATGAACATTATACTTACTGATTGGAAAGCTTGGCTTTTAGACCTCAAGAGTGAGCTGGACGTTATTCTGCCTATCCTGTGCAATGCAATGCTGGCAATTGGCAACGTCCACTCATCCTTGCATTAAGCCCTCGTTGGATTATTAGGCAGCATGGTCGCGCTTAGATTTGCATTAGCTAATTAATTAACTAATTGGCACTGTTTGATCATAACCCGTGGCAATCAGTGAGGTAATCTATGTATTCAAGAGCACTTTCCACTGCATTTTCATTTCATTTCCCCTTCTTTTGAGGTACATAAACTATCAAAAAACCGGGAAAGGGTGGCAAGCAGCTCCCGCAGGCCGCAATGATTCCCTTTAGCAACTTATCTAATGGAAGATGCTCTTCGCATTAACATTACAGCATTCATGCATGATCATTAGTTTATCTTGAAATATTTACATGAATGGAAAAATAAAGTTTTTTTATAAATAACATGGAAAGGGAGAAACTTTAGCAGTCAATCATTTGCACTTTCCGAATACATCAAATGACCTGGTAGATTTTTAGTATCTTTCGCTTAGCGAGGAAGAACGCATGCAATTATTCAAGCGCAGTCACGTACGGTTCTGTAATGGAATACGTTAAGGGATCCATCCAAAATGCTGTGGTCGGTCTATTGCATTCTTTGATCAAGTGGCGAACGGCTGAGAATTGGGATGGCATTGCATAATTGCATGCATTCATCCGTGTACAAGCAAGATCAGTAACAGTGTCGGCAGAGCCATTTTGGTATCATGTTGTCTGTGTGCTCACTCCTCGGTACCTCACAAAGCTTATGCACGACAGATAAAAGAGTACTTGGCTGCTACAATTTTCCATATATTAATTAGTAGTAACATCTTTCTCGGTGACACAACACATTAGCTGCATCTCTGGAGCCGCTTTTCTGCCGCGAACTGAGTTGTCCGGCTCATTTGGATAATCGTGCCATGCTGCCACCGTCGGCTTCTCCTTTACGGTGGTGAGAGGTGAGACATAACATGTCATAGCAGGTTCTCTAAAACACTATTATTATTATATTTAGTCTCCATATACCGTTCAGCAGAGTTTTTAAACCAGTTTATAAATTTTAGAAGTTCTTTTTCTTAGTCTTTATGTTAAAAATCTCTTTATATGATTTCTATATCTTTTTTTAAAAATAGACTTTGCAAAAGAGAATAAAAAACTAGAAAACAAACAGTGATTTGAAGAAGTAATACAGAGAACGAAATATGAAGATCGAGGCCTACCTGGCCGTCTTGATTGCGGCACAGAACTGACAGAAGTATTCCATGGGTCAAGCTCAAGGCAGCGGCGGACTCCTCTCCTCGCCGGAGTGGATGGAGAGAGAAGCGAGGAAAGATATTGGCATATGTCTCTTTTGAGTGCTGTTTGAGCCCAGTGGCATGTGCTTCTCAGAGGCAGCCAGCTCCACTCGCAGAGAAAAGGAGCCAGCTTTGGACCATCTTTCTTCTTCTCTTTCCATTTTCTCCTCTCCCCATTTCTTCATGAAAATGGGAATTCGTTTGGTGAATCATGATCTAGTGCCAACCTAGAAGCAGCTGAGATTTCCATGGAGTTTACCCAGATTAACCAGTGGACGACAAAACTAAATGCTGATGTATGTTTCCTACAAGGCTGCAACCAAGTAAAAATCATGCATGCATGCGAGCTTGGAAACTGAACTACAGCCGGTTCTTAGAAATCATACATTGTGTGGTGGAATTGATGCCGGAAAAATCCACTGATTTGACAGGACCATCACTTTCTTTAGCACGGCAGATCACAGCATCCTATTTGCTCTCCAACTCCAAGTTGGCCTACAGGCAAAGAAACGGGTAGAGTTAAAGATGGCTTGGCTAGGGAGTGCATCAACAGTGGACATTTCTATTCTGGACCGTTGCTAAGCAAACATGGTTCATTATTAAGTACGATTAAAGCGAGTATGATGATTATATTTCCTCGAGTACAGGCATGCAGGGCCAGTCACTGTGAATAAAAGCAGAGAAATGGATACAAGAAACTGATACAGGGAGTAGAGAGACAAAGCAAGAGGCTGTCGTGGCAAGTTATGCACCATCAACTAGCCATACTCATACATGAGTATAGCCATATTTTATAGGAATAAGTCCATTTTAGGTACCTCAATTATTATGAAAGCCCAAAAAACCCCCTAAACTATGATTTGGTCTGTTTTACATATATGAACTTTTAATACCAGTTCAAAAACCATCACAACCCTGTTTTGTTCGGTGGTTTTGCTGACGTGGCGCCATGTGGTAGTGGTTTTTGTTGACTTGCCTGACACGTGGCGCCACTACATCGCGCCACATCAGCAAAACACCTAAAAAACCAGCTTGTGATGGGTTTTGAGCTGGATTTAAAAGTTCAGGTATGTAAAACAGACCAAATCATAGTTTAGGGGTTATTTTGGACTTTCTCGATAGTTGAGGTACCTAAAATGGACTTTTTCCTATTTTATATTTAAGAAGCCATTTTTTTAAGAAAAAACATTCATGCAGGCATGTCTAAGCAGATGCTCCATAGCTAGTCTCACCTTGTTGCATATACATGCATGATTCTCCCTTGGCCGATACAAGGTTCACAAAACCATTTTTGAAAGGACTTTTTACATCAATACTATTATTAAATTATAAAATTGTATGACACATACAAAATATGCCATTTATATTTTGTTCAATGGTATGGATGCAATTAATCTTTTTTAAAAACCACTCTGCTTTTCAGAGCAGTCCTCGAATAACCAACTCAAAAGCCAATAAAAAATTTATTATGAAGATTTGATCATTTTCCACTTTCAAAGATGTGCGATTTGATTACTTGCTACTTATGTGTCATTGACACGTGGCTCCAAGGTCCGCATGTCATTGACACGAGAAGTGACAAATAAACCATGGCCATTTTTTGGAGTGGCAAATCATTAATTATTCCTTTTTGGCAACTAGGTCACTAGAAAGGACATGTATGCTAGTGTCCACTGTGGCAAATTGACATTCACATATTCTGTGTTGGAGAAACATTGGGAACTGGTATATGCCCTCTAGCTTGCTAACTTGCGAGGCTTCCTTCATTTTTCTTCTTCTTTGTCGATTGACCCTATCCCGCCACATGCCTTCCTTCTCAGATCCTTCTTTCGTCACCATAAGCCTTCACAATCCGCTGATGCCACCATTGTCCTACACTGTCATGGTGGGGCAATGTGACATCCTAATAAAATTTATCAGGTGTCCCAAGTTTTTCAAATAAAGCAAAGGTAATATTACTAAATTATTCATCTCCTTTAAGCCTTTAGCTGCCCTGTGGGCCACTTCTCTGTCATTTCATGCCCATATTAACCCGTAAATCACTTCCGGTCCGTTTAGAGGTAAACCAACAGCCCCCCTGCACCCCCACCCTCATATAAACCCCTCTTAGCACTGTGTACCGACACCCCACCCCCTCTTTCTCCAAACCCCAAACCGACGACACTTGTATCTCACTCCCCGAGCCTTGTTTTGAGATAAATCTTTTTCTCCGGCGTTCAATTCATAGTGTAGGTTGCACCACTATGTAGATCTCGTCAAGACGATCAATTTGCATATGCGCTGTCGCCGCCTCCAACCACGCCGTCGATGCCGCCCTTTTGATCGCGACGCGTGTCCCGTGGGATCCGCCACTGTCCCTCGGCGCCGTGCCGCTCACCCTGCGCCGTCTCTACTCACCGCCACTGACATGCGGGCCCGGCCAAGCCATGGGCCCGCACGTCAGGCGAAGCCAAACTGCACGCCACCCCGCGCGCGACGCGTGGCGACACGTGCCACGCGCACATGCGGTGATTGCACCGTAGTCACTGACCCATGGGACCCACGAGCCACATCAGCGTCGCGTCAGCCAAGTCGCCACGTGGCATCACACATGTTAAGCCACGTCATCACCCACACCGTGTCCACTGCCACGTGGCATGCCACGTCAGCTGCCACGTATCATGCCACGTCATCACCCGAGACCCACCCTGCCACGTGTCGTGCCACGTCATGCCACGTCACCGCCGCGTGTCGCCATGTCACCCCGTTGCGTCAGCACTACGGCTGTCTCCTTCGTCCTGTGGCTCCCGCTTGTCGGTCTCCGAGCGACGCCGACTAGTGGGTCCCACCTGTCAGCCGTAGCAGCGCCGCGCCGGATTAGGCCATTTGGGCTGCTGGGCCTGGGCCGGGGGGGAGAGAGGAGGTGGCCAGGATCGTCCGTTCGGCCCATTTAGGATTAAATTGGATTTTCTTTTTTGGGGAATTTTCTATTTAACCCGAAACATCTCCGAATTGTTTAGTGAGCTCCGTAACACCAAATTAGATGATTGCAGAGCCTAAAAATTATGTTTTAATCCTAGAATTTTGCTGTATATTTATTCATTATTTTCTCTTACTGATCTTGCTGTTGTGCCATGAATTGTTTTTCCGCATAGACGGTGGGTGCGATTGCTGTGTGAACTGTTTCCAAGAGCAGGTGTTGGACTCCTAGAGCCCGGAATTTTTTGAAGGCAAGCATAGATACATATTCCTCTCCTAGTTTTACAATTAAAATTATTTATTTCCTGTTTGAACTGGTTGCATGCATATAAACTAGTGTGCGAATTTCTAGACATATTAATATTCTGTTAATGTGCCCTAGCCGCTTTTGTGAACCCGTTATTATGTTCTCTAGCCTATTCTTGACTAGATGTGTAGGACTGTATTGGGATTTACTATGAAATGTGCCTTGTGAGGCGTATGCTTTGCAATTGTGTTTTTGGTTAAAATCTAAGCAAACTAAAACAATCGTAGATTGCTTAGGGGAGACCCGGCAATGTTGGTTCCGGGACTGTGGTGGAGATTCGAGGGTCTCCTCTAATAAGGACTCAAACTTGTCTCCTACGAAACCTACTAACCAATTGCTCGTAGGCTGTCCGGTTACGTTTCGTCACTATTGCCCTAGGGTGAGGCTCGCGACCTTACCTGAGGGGTAGGTGCGTCCCTGAGACTAAATGGCTTAATTGGGGAACGACTCCGGGTGGTGCCCAAAAGTACAAGGCGCCCTATCGCGGTGGGCACCGGCGGGGCCGGGAAAACCAAAAGAGGGGGCAGGCGAAGTGGTGGGCGTAGTAGGTTGGAAAAGCCTTGTACCGTATCTCCTAGTAGATGAGACAGGGCTTATCGGGGAATTTGTATACACTCTACAGAGTTAAAACTATCATGATAGCCGTGTCCACGGTCATGGACAGGGCGAGAGGTTTACACATGTAGATCCACCTCTTTTTTTGCAATTGAACTTGACTAGAATAGACTGGGATTGGCCTGGTATGAGACGCACCTTCCGTTGATAATTCTTGATACTATTGGTGATCATGCATTCACTTAATAAAATTGGTCAACTAAAATTTGACTAGAAATAGGTTTTGGGTAAAATAACCTACACCCTGCTATTGTCCTTGCATACATACTTAAGGATTGCTTGCTGGGTACGTAGTTGCGTACTCAAAATTTCTCGTGGACATATTTGTATTCAGATTTCGATCAGGACCAGGAGGGCCCTGATGGGGGTGAGCAGGACTAGAGAAGGTGTCCGGGTCGACTCTTTGGGATTTATCGCAGTTGTTTATTTCCGCTACTCCGATGTTCTTATTATGCAATGTTATTTAATCTTGATGGACTATTTAAACTGGAATGTTAGTTCCTCTTGTAATAAATGATACTTCATTTTATCTGTTTTCACTTTAATTAAATGCACTGCAATGATTCCACCGTATTGTCCATCATGAAATACTAGCCTGGGACTAGCTAGTATCGTCTCGTGGTATTGGATTCCCTGTACAAGTACCGGGGTCACGACAGGCAATGGTGCCGCTGACACAGAGGAGGACAGTGGGTAGGGTGGACAGGGGATCGACACTAACAGCAATAGTTAGGGCGGATAGGGATGACACGACGATGGAAGGATTGAGGACGAGCAGCGAGGTTGCTAGGGTGTTGCCGGATGTGGGCGGTGGTCAGAGGCATTAGGAGTGCTAGATGAGGCACTCAAAGCTTGCTGGAGAGGGAGAAAGGAGTGGAGGAGGGAGAGGGTGGATCCCCTACACAAAGGAATGAAAATGTGCAAGGTGTGGACAAAGGCAGAGGTACGGTGCACGGAGCTACGTGGAGGAAGACAGAGGACGAAGCTATTACAATATATGGGATTGACCCAACGTATTTGAGAATGTTCCAAATAAATCCCAAAAGCCTATGTGTGAATTTTGTGGAGGTGGATGTGAAACTTACTAGTTGTGGGTGGACTACCTTCTCTTAATCCCTAGTAGCAGGTATGCCCCAACGACGGAAGAGAAAAGGCCTAGCCCCAAAGTAAAGGTTGTGCCTATTTCTAAGTTGTCTCTCTTTCTCTGTGCTGCCACATATAGGTTGCTCCGTCCCATTGCGCTGATGTGTATTGGTGATCGGGAGAGCAGGTCTCCAGAACCACATCACCGTTGAGATCCTTCACCAAGAGACGATGAATAAGGTTTTTTGGGAAGTGCTAGACACAATTGTTTGTGATCTATTTCCGTTATGACATTGTCGCGACGGGTTGACTTCGTTTGTTCCCATTTTTACTTTCACGGAAGATCAGAACATAATGTTTTTTGTCCAGTCTTTTAATTCGTTATTTCCGTGCATAAGTATATTTCTGAGAAATATATGTGCATTTATTTTGTATACATGTCTAGATTATACTTGTGTTGTTGAGTATTTTGTTTATTCAATTTGTCGTATTAAATTAAACTTAACAGTGATGATTATTCCAGCAGAAATTACGCAGAGGGGCACATTTTTTTTTGAGGAAAGACGCCAAGTTTTTGTCATTTCGCTGTACCATTAGATTGGTCCTCGACAGTGCTTTGTAGTCGCTCCCTTGTGTTACCTGTGAAAGAATTACAACATGTATGTCGAAATGTTTTCAAAATAGACACAACAGCGAATTATAGTTACATTTCCACAACAAAATCGTGCTGTGATGTTATAGAAGAATGTCGTCGGGTTGTAGACTTGTAGCCTGCTTTTGCTCCTCTCTTTGTTTGACGCTCTCATGCATGAGTAGCAAGTGATTCAATCTATTCCAGACGTAGTGTTCTCTTCCTTTCCTTTTGTTTTTTGGCGAGGGCCATACGAAGTTGCAAGCAAGTGCTACAACGCATTTCCTTGTGCAGCGTCGTTCCCTGTTTCACATATCAATTAACCAGTTGTTGTTGATGGCAAGCAAGGTAAGACGGCATGATAACATGGAACCACCGATCGCCTCATCTGACCTAACAAATTAACAACCTTCCCATCTGTATTCTTGGCACGAGATCACTTCCTCGCCAAGCTTTGATCCATCCGCATATGCATCGCCGGCTCGCCGCTGAGCTTTAAGTAGAATGGAGAAATTTGGGAGGGAATGGCTTTGCTTTAACTATAAGTTGGTGCTTGTTTCCTTGCTTTCTTGCGCAAAGCTTGGCACTTGAACTACTGCGGCACGAAGTGTGTTCAGCAACGGCCGAGGCGTATATATGGAGATTAGCACCGGCCCGAACGTCCATAGCGCTTCGTGTGGTTGTTCCATATCATGATTTGATCTAAGCGAAGGAGCACGCAACTGGGGGCGTGACCGCGCGAGCATTATGTTTTGAGGACGATTTCGCTGTCGTGGCTACCAGATAAATGATATTGTCACTAGACTCCCTTGACGTACTTTTAAGATGTGCATACCTTATTTTCTAGGCAAACAGTTAAGCGTCTACACCATTATGGTCGAGGAGGTAAAATAGACTTTTTTTAGACAAAACCCGACCTCAAAGACCTGAAGGCTGACCAAAAAGTCCAAAACATAAAGCCTGGAGCCTGGATATACACAAGTATTTCAGTTTTTTCCCTCACGAGCCTGACTATTTTTGTGTCGAGCCCAAAACTTAAACCTAATCCGATGGCCAAGCTCGATCTAACCCAATCGGGATTTTTTGGTTGGGTTCAAGTTGTGTCATAAGAGCATCCCTATCTGCATCATCAAATTAGCCTGTACTTTAAAAAAATTTGTATGCAGCAGGAGGGAATCAGCAGACCAGAGAAGCAGAGCGCACTGGGCGTTAAAAAACCGGATTACTGTAGCGACGCAGGACAGTTTGATGCTCCTGCTGGGGATGCTCTAAGATCAGATTGTCTATGATCAGGTCTAGCTATGGTCTCGAAGCTGGATAGAGAAATATTTCTTTGCAGGAATCAAAATACATAATAGAAATCGATCGATGGACCAGGGCAATGAGTGATCACTGTTGGACCAGTGCTGAATTTTTCAGTCGAGGAAAGAGAACTATACAATGCAAAAAGTTATGATTCGATCGAGCATGTATACCTTTAGCAGACAGTCACTAGCTATTATATACAAAAGCACATATATAATTCTATCATACAATTAATCACTATCAGATCAAGTTTTCCTTAGATTTTGTCGATGCGTTTTATCTGTATCAACTACTAACCCATGCTACGGCTCACTTCCAAATGCTGCGGCCATGCATGCATGCATTGGCGCACTGCGATGTAATGTAAGCAAGAAATTGGTGGACAGAATGTAAATAAATCATTCTGTTTATTTTGGACCAACTATATCGGCTAGACGTATATGGCCGTATAACATTTTTTTAATCCTTGTTCCGTAGCTATTAAACTATCTTAATATTTTTGGTGTGACCATAGCAAACAAAATGGGTTTGGTGAAGCACATATCATGGAATGGTGCCATCTTGTGCCCGTGATACGTACCACCCTTTGCCTCACATTAAATCCGTTTCCTGATAGCAACTTATTATGGGGTGTGTCCTAGACTGGTGGTACGGCTCCGGGTTCCGTAGGACACGCTCCCAAGTCTCGGACTGTTTGGCCCACCCATAATTTCGATCGAACTCCGGAATATTAGAGGGAAATAAGGACGGCGACCAAATGCATTCGCTTTTATGGTGTTTTTGCTTAGCAAATGATTCATCTGAGGCATGCAACATTTATGGTTATAGCCTTTTAGCTCGTACCACACTGTCGGTAAGTTGTGGGATGTGAATGTGATGGGATTCCCGGTTCGCGTGGCAACGTGGCAGAGAGTCGACGTTAATAGCTCACGAAAATCTCAAAAATTGATAGAAAAAATAAAAGTAAGATTATCTGAGAGAAGATATGCTAAAAAATAGTTTTGAGATTTTTAGAAGAACAAATAAAATCCCTCATAAAAATGACTACAAAGTGTTACTCCTATAACATATGGCTTATAAAAATGATAAATTTTTAAGCTGTGGATTTTAATCTAGTTTAAACTGAAAAAAGAGGGCAAAAGGCTTGGAATTAACATCATGTGCGTGCGGCTATGCAAACTGCAAATGAGGTATGTATATTCTATGCCGTAGAGTCCTAATCTTGTCCTTTTCGGTTGAAATTAACGGTAAAATATAATATAAAAAAGTTGTGTCTTCTTGATAGGGGACTAATTGAAAATTGGTTTTAGAAGTTTTACAAAAAAACTATTCGAGGCCTCATGAAATGGCCAAAAAGTGTTATAACAATTGGTTGTAAAAAAATAATAAATTTCTAACTGTAATTTTAAATTTTAATTTATGGTGAAAAGAGCAAGGCTTGGAACTTGTTATGTGTAGCCTTACCGTATGATTCTTCATGAAATTGCCAAATTAATTACCAAAAATTCATGTTCGGAGTGGTTTAGGCCATGTTCTTTTGAGCTGATCTTAATGGCTGAATAGCTGAATGGCTGAAATGACTGAATTATAAACGCTTTTTGAGGTAGTCTCGAGATTCGGATCCATTTCATTTGACTTGCTTTTTAAAGCATTAGGACCCACCTTCAAAACTGCGAAAAAACGAACTCAAAAAATCAAAGCATATGTCTTTTTAAAACGTAAATAAGTCGTTAAGCTGTTAAGCCGTTAAGCTGTTAAGCTGAAAAGAACCGTGCCTTAAGCTTAATTGAGAAGAAAAATATTTTGCCTTTTTTTATTTTCTATTATCATGAAGCCACCTACAAAAGCTCTTAAAAAAATAAATAGGATGTACGTCGTGCCAGTTTCGATAAGCATATACAAGAACCTTTCAAATTTTAGTTTAACGCTCGGCTCACTTCAACTCAGTCACCCTCAACATGCACTACAGGAAAAGGATATAGTTTCGAGCGCCCAAATGTCATTCGACGGCCATAAATTCACCGTCGACGCAGTACTAGTTGTCTCGACGGCCGAAACTAGACCGTCGATAAAGAGGAGCATGGCAGACTAGTGTCGACGGCTACGAAAAAAACCGTCGAGTCAGTAAACCAAGACGTCAAGGCAGCCAAACGGCGTCAAGACAAAACTTTATTATAGGTCCGAGGATTACATGTCCGCTGTGCGAGCTGGGCACACACAGGCCGAGAGTCGACGCGCCTTCGAGTCCAGACTCCGGAGGGAGAGGGAGGAGGAGCGAGAAGAGAACATGCAGATGATGCAGGCGATGCGAGAGAGCCTAAGGACAGTGGAGGAGGCGCGAAAGAGGCAAGAGGAGGAGATGACTCGACAGCGTGCGGAGTTCGAGGCAAGGTTCGCCTATTTGGAGAACCTATCTCAACTAGCTGGGGTATGTATTTAAACTCTAAATATTCCGTCAGATAGATCTTACCATCCGATTAACACGTCTTATGCCAAATGTGTGTTAGGCTGGCCCAAGCGGGACTAGTGGCGGTCCAGGGTTCTACGGTGGTCCACCACCGTATCGTGGTGGATTCGGGGCACCACCTCCCTACCAGAGCTACTACGGGGGCCCGCCACCTCCTCATCACCAAGCTCTGTACAGCGGCCCACCCCCTCCAGCGGGTGACTACGTGGGCCCAGCTCGCCCACATGGTGGTTACCCGTACATTTCTAAGACGGTAAGTCATTCGACCTCAAAATGTGTTATTACTTCATTTCAACACATACCATTAACTAATAAGTCTATATTTGTTTTAAGGGTTCGAGTTCTGCTGCCCCAGCAGCAGCTCATGCGCACGAGGGAGGGGACACATCGGGCAGCCAGGAGGCCGACTTCATCAACAACCTGTTCGATGGCGCTCCCCCGTTGTTTACCCAGCTGTCCCTACCCCCCTCAGGCGATCCTCCTTCTAGCGAGCACTAGGTGACTAGCTAGTCGACGATATATACGTTTTGGTTATCGTACGATTGTGATTGTTATATTGTATATATGTGTATGTCGTGTGGCCTGTTTGGATGGTTTGATGTCTAATAGATGTGAACTGTGTGCCTTTTAATTATTTGAGTGTATTTGAGCCTGTCAATTGTGATCTTCTCGCATATGTGCGACGAATGGGATATATGCATTGTGTGGGCTTTTGGGTTTGCTGTTGCTGGGAGCAGCAGCTGCTGTAGTTTTTTGGATTTTTTTACAAAAATAAAACAATTTTTTTTACTGCACAATTATACTCTCGACGGCTGCCATCAAGGCCGTCGAGACTACAAAGCACCTGGACAGCCGATTGTCGACGGCCGTCAGGTAGCCGTCGAAACTACAAAGCACCTGGACAGCCTAGTGTTGACGGCCGTAACATAGCCGTCGAGACTACAGGAGTTCGGAGGGCTCGGTTTGTGGGCCCCGCTGTTGCCTTGTCTCGACTGCTCACCCGCGGCCGTCGAGAGAAGCCCGTGACGTGGTAACGGCGTCTGGGGTACTTAACTCGACGGTTTATATTATAGCCGTCGAGAGAACTTCACTCGACGGCCAAGCCGTCGAGACAATGATCCTCTCTCGACGGAGTTATCTCGACGGCTAGCCGTCGAGACAATGTTATCCCGACAGCTTATGCACTTTGTTCGACGGTTTTGGCACTCGAAACTGTTGACGTTTCCTGTAGTGATGCCCAATCTAAAGATATTCAAGAAAGCAACCTATATTTCATTTATCTTGTAGCTAAAAGAGCTTTAAAAAATGATTTTGAGAGACCAAAGCGCACGGTGATATAGACCAATAAGCCACAAGTCTAGACCAAAAACAAACCTAATAAATAATAATGTTCAGTTTGTGCATTGTGATAACTCCATACCACACCTTTGGTCTATTCTACATCCGAACTAAAACCGATTATTTATATACCCTATCTATCAAAATCAGATTATTTAACGTCCAATGTCGGTTAAGAAAGGTGGTTTAGCAACCTGGTAGCCGATTTTGTCTATAATGCAAGACAGAAAGTATAAGCATCAACATATTTACATTATTGGTAGTTCATTAAGAAGGCATTCTTGCTATAAATGGTGGAAGATTGTATAATTCTGAAGATAATTATGCTCAAAATCTTGAACTTATTTTACAATTCAACATGATAAACCAAACATCCAACTGTTCTTTTAAGCAAGAACAAACAATTGCATCTACATTGTTCCTAAGAAATTTAATTATAGGAAGCGTCATGTATAGTGTTCATTTAAACCACGTCGTGCAAGAAGCCACGAAGCACTCCGCTAGGAAAGTAAGGAATGTTAATAGAAGGGTAGGATGTATTTTTCTTTTAATTGTTTGCTAAAATTTGACCAAAAGTTTAAAAACGGACACAATTGCATTTGGCTCAAGGACTTAGGGCGGTAATTAAGAGAGCAAATTCAAAGTACCTTTGGGGTATAAGAGCAGTTTTCAATGTACTTTCGAGTATATGATAACAAATTTCTCGATGAAAGACAATCGGAGGGAGTATGTTTTTGACAGCAGCACATCACTTTTGGTACTATCCACGTAAACATGCAACATGCCATTACTGACAACATGCACTAACATGGTTTTCTCGGTGTTTCTGCAGTTCCCATTTTATCCAAAAAGAGGTGCCATACCCTACCATGGCCGAGTTGGGTGGATCAAAAACTCAAAGGCAGGTCAAACATGGTGAGGTGTTGATCCCGATAATTGTACTGCAAAGTTAGTTAGTAGCGATGACCACGGAGGTACGGCTGAATGGAACATTTCACCTCTCGATTCTTTCAATCTTTCCCCATCCTATTTCGGTGATGTATCTTGATCATAAAACTTGCCAAAACTTCACTGTTTGCATATATATTCCTTGTCCAGTCATGCTCCCTTGTCCTTAAGAGAGAGTGTAGCTGCTTAAAAGGAAGGACCATAAAGAAACAAAATGCTTATGGTCGCAAGAACAATTAGCGTTCCAATTGGCAAAACCGCACGTACTGCATGTGTTGTTTAGGCATAATATTTGCCCCCCTTGTTTTTTTCAAATCGATTGACCATATGATGCCGATTACAGAATATTGCAACGGTGAAGTCAGGTCGAGCGCATACAAGAAAAAAATGGCAACACCAGCAATGCTACCGGCTTATGGTAAATTGAGATTATAATAACTTTTTATGGCACAAATGCTTTAGCATTTTGTGATCATTTTTAGATTCTAGCGGTTCTTTTTAAAACTTTCAAAACTTTTTTTTTTTTACCTCTAAGGCCTAAGGCATCTCTAGCAGATGCATGATGCCTTATTTGTCCCTGCACTACCTTGATCTATTCCATGTAAATGGGGCTACCCCATTACTATTCACATCTCCAATAGCTGCTCCATCACCATTTCCACTCTTTGTGTTCCATTTCTTGTCCTATCACTATTTGCAACATGGGGCACCACAAATAGGGTATATTGCTGGAGATGCCCTATCAAGAGTCTACAACCTTCCAGCTAACAAGAAACTACAAGCATCTTAACACATGTACAATGTATGGCTTTTATGCTCGAAACAACATACTTCTAGTAGCCCTCTAAATAATAAAAAATATATTATATAATTAAAATTTAAAAATACTAAAAAATATTTAGAAAGAGAAATGCCTCTATCTCACTTTTGTAAAAAATTAATCTATCCATTTTATCAACTATAAGTTGTTATTCAAAATTTGTTTTGAGCACTAAAATAGCAAATGTTTTTATTTGACATGCTATAAATATTAAATAGAGAGTTGGTTATTTCAAAAATACGTATATGGGCTATAGAAATTTGGGGATGTTATAGAACTACACCAAAATTAGAAATTCAGAATAAAAAATAATAGAAATAAATGTCCATGATAGATTTTAAAAAGAGTTTGTATTAGCTACAACAAAACAATATAAAAATTTAGAATAAAAAATATTAGAAATAAGAGTCCATCTTAGATTAAAAAAAGATTTCATACACGCTAAAAACAAAAATTGCATAAATTTAGAATATAAAATAATAGATATATGAGTTCATGTCAAATTAAATGATTAAGATAAATCTAGTTCCGCAAACGTGCGTGGCATCAATGCTCGTTTTAAAATAAAATTAAACGATCGTACTTCTTAGAACCACTATTCAGAACTTTTTTTTTTGAAAGAGGGGTAGGAGAACTGTCGTCCTATTTCATTGAATAGCAGGAGAAAATAAAATAAAAACCCGTGCAAACACATGTCTTCCAAACTGGCACAATAGTTACGGTGGCATAAGTAGGGTTAATTTCGCCACGTCAGTGTGGCCTCCGTCTTACGGGCTAAAAAATTAAAAATATTAAAAATATTGAGGAAGACAAATGCCTCTATCTCACTTTTGTAAAAAATTAATCTATCCATTTTATCAACTATAAGTTTTTATCAAAATTTGTTTTGAGTTACTAAAATAGCAAATGTTTGGCAAATGTTTTTATTTGACATGCTATAAATAGAGAGTTGGTTATTCAAAAATACGTATATGAGCTATAGAAATTTGGGGATGTTATAGAACTACACCAAAATTAGAAATTCAAATAAAAAATAATAGAAAGAAATGTCCATGACAGATTTTAAAAAGAGTTTGTATTAGCTATAATAAAACAATATACAATATAATAAAAAAAAGTAGAATAAGAGTACATCTTAGATTAAAAGAAAGAGTTCATAGTTTATACATGCTAAAAACAAAAAATAGCATAAATTTAGAATATACAATAATAGATATATGAGTTCATGTCAAATGATAAATCTAACCCCGCAAACACGCGTGACATCATGCTCGTTTTAAAATAAAATGAAACGATCGTACTTCTTAAAACCACTATTCAGAACTTTCGAAACCCAACCATGAAGCCACATGTCGTCCAAACTGGCACAATAGTTTCGGTGGCATAAGTAGGGTTAATTTCGCCACGTCAGTGTGGCCTTCGTCTTATGGGCTATGTGCCTATGTCCTTGCGCATGATGTTTGTTACTACCTCTCAACCATTCACATTACAAGGTAAAGAAGTTTTTGAACAAAACAAGGTAAAGAAGTTAATTTAAACGGTATATAGACCAACAACAACAATCCACAAACAAATACCAACGCTAACTGAAAAGTTCATCTTACTACACAGGAAACGATGTTTATCCCCCACTTGTTCATGTACGTCTGGTTTGTTTATGTGACCTGGCTCCAACAATATAATATCCCCCTATATGCTACCCAAATTTAAACCATCCGTTGTTTTGCCTAAGATACAACGATAAAAAAGGAGAGAAAAAACCAACTTATTCAGTGACTGTCTACCGGACTAGTGATTAGCAGTAACAAGAACAGTTTGGAAAGTAGGCATGGCTGGCTGGAGCAGAGTGCGCTTTACTCAAAACAAAGAAAGAAAAGGAGGAGGAGGAGATGAAAGGGAGGAAATGAAACCGCACTTCACTAACCACAATTTTTAAGCCGAAAGAAGGCACAGCGATCGCAGCGAGCGACCCACCGAGCTCCCACCTCTCCGGCTGCTCCCCTCCATTATAACCACCCCTCCCACAAAACCACCACGCATCGCCCCATTAATGGACTCCGCATCCGTTTAATTCCACCGCCCATTTCAAACCAAAAGAACCCGAGCCCGAGCACGCGCCTGCTCGGGGATGGCCGAGGCGGCGGCAGCGGCGGCGCTGTTCTCGCTCTCGGCGGCGGCGCTGGTGGAGGACGTGCTGCGGCAGCACGGGTGCCGCCTCAGCGACCGCGACCTCGCGTCGCGCCGGGCGGAGGAGGCCGGTGCGGCGCTCGACCCTGCTCTGCTGCTCCTCGATCGCCTGCTTGGGCTTGCCTGTTTCTGGCTCTCGCCGCTCCGGCGATCTCTGAACTTTTGCTCCGTGCTGGTGGTGGTGCAGCGGCGAGGCGGAACGAGGCGGCGGGGTGGCTGCGGCGCGCGGTGGGGGCCGTCGCCGCGCGGGACCTGCCGGAGGAGCCGTCCGAGGAGGAGTTCCGCCTTGGCCTCCGCAACGGCCAGATCCTCTGCGGCGCGCTCAACCGGGTCCACCCGGGCGCCGTTCCCAAGGCAAGCACTCCGCACTCTGCCCTCGGCACTCTGCGCGCGTCGTGTTCGTTAAAATTCTCCTTCTCTCCCGCCCCCTCTGCTGTGGCGTGACGGCGCTGTGGTGCTTCGCGCGCGCAGGTGGTGGTGAACACGGCGGCGGATTCCGTGCTGCAGCCGGACGGCGCAGCGCTGTCGGCGTTCCAGTACTTCGAGAACGTGCGCAACTTCCTCGTGGCGGCGCAGGAGATCGGCCTGCCGTGCTTCGAGGCCTCCGATTTGGAGCAGGTTCGTGTCGCGCTGCCCCCACACCACGCGGCCTTGCTTGCTTGCGGCTGCAGCAATCCCGCATTACCGCCTTACCGGCTTACCGCATCCGTTGTTGCTTCAAACTTACTCTCTCGTGGAGCCTGCGACCATACGCCCTTTTGCCTTTCCGGGTGCAGGGAGGGAAGAGCGCCAGGGTGGTGAACTGCGTACTTGCATTGAAGTCGTACGGTGACTGGAAGCAATGCGGCGGCACCGGGCCGTGGAAATATGGCGGGAATCTGAAGCCGTCGGCCTCCGGCAAGTTCTTCCTGAGGAAGAACTCCGAGCCGTTTCGGAGGTCCCAATCGATGAACGAGGGCGACGTGCCCTTCGACGAGGCCGGATTCAACGGCGATGCTCATCTTGATTACGGTGACATGGTTAGCCTCGTTCTCTGCTCCTGCCTAGTGTTTTCTTGGTATTCTAGATGCAATTTGGTTAAATAGCTAGTGCTTAATGTGCCATTGTTCTGGAAACAGTCGACGTCACGCCCGCTGAAAATGTTGGTTAGTGCAGTCTTGTCCGACAAGAGGCCCGATGAAGTTCCACAGGTAGGCCAATCTCCTTCCATGTTTTTCCCGAGCTGTTTACAAGTTCAATGGAATATAAGCCAATTGGATTCTCGATCTTTATCGTGAGATTACTGGCTCCATGAAGTTTCTATGTTGTTGTTTGTATGCAGCTCTTAGAGTCCATGCTGAGTAAACTTGTCGAGGAATTTGAGAGTCGCTTGAACTGCCAAAATGAATTGGTAAGTTTGGTACCATAGTTCTAACCTTTTGTTTTTGGAATTATCCCTCCATAGTGACATTTGGCAACATATAGAGCATGAAATAGGTACTATACTAATCAAAATTCAACCCATTGGAACAGGTCAAAGCGGCTCTAAAAAATTGTACAGATAACACCAAATCCTTTTCAAAATCAAAGGTTCTGGTTGACGGCACTCCTAACTCCAGTGAGAAAAAGGTAAGCTCTGAATTGCTCCTGTTTATGCTTCAACTTTGTTTTTTTCTTTTACTCAAAAACTTCTGCTGTTATCACAAAGATTGTTAGGATTACTGTGTTACTGTTTTTAGCTTTCGTCCAACATTTTTTCTTTTGGCCCTCTGTAGATGGACACAGCAGAGGTGTACTCCAAACATAAGCAAACCAAAAAAGAAGCAACAGGAGAAGTAACACTTAAGCAGCACTCAATTCTCCAAAAACAGTCCAAGCATGTTGAGGTAGCGTTTTAGTGTTCAGTTGTTCATTCTTGTTCTTTAATTTCTAGATAGTGGTTACATTGATGTTTTATGTCTAGGAACTTAAAGCTGATCTTGAAACAACAAAAGCGGGTTTCGAGTTTATACAAATGAAGTACTCTGGGGATCTCAACATATTAGGTAATATGTATGTGCTTTATTGCTTCACTAAACTATGTTACAGTGTTTCCAAAAAAAAGTACACATTTGCAAATATTATTTCAGGAAGGCATCTGTTTAGCCTTGCACATGCCGCCTCAGGCTATCACAAAGTTCTTGAAGAAAATAGAAAGCTATACAATCAGGTGCAAGATCTTAAAGGTATGCTCGCTTCGTTGGTACCATGATTATATACAGTAAATTTTTGACCCTAACAAAATAAGATCTGGCACACTCAAAAGAGTAGTAAATGATTAGCTTTAATTTGTTTTTTTTTGGCTCCTTGTCTGTAGGGAGTATCAGGGTATATTGTAGGGTACGGCCCTTTTTACCTGGACAGATAAGTTCTTCCACTGTGGGTTGCATTGATGAGGGAAATATAACCATAGTCACTCCTTCAAAGTCGGGAAAGGAAGGCCGGAAAAATTTTAGCTTCAATAAGTTTTTTGGCCCATCTGCAACACAAGGTTTTCTGCCTTGTCCATATTCCCGGATGTTTCTTTTGTATATCTTACAAGGAAGAAAAACTTATATAGTTTCTTATCATGCAGATGAGGTGTTCTTAGATACCCAGCCCCTTATTCGCTCGGTTCTTGATGGTTACAATGTTTGTATCTTTGCATATGGCCAAACTGGATCAGGCAAGACATACACAATGGTGAGGACAATGCATATAATTTATCCAATATGTGTGAATAATATTGACATCTATTAAGATAACTCTAAAATGATACTACTATGGAGGTCTTATGTACATCTTAACATTGTTGTTGATTTTATGTAGAGCGGACCCAAGAATATGACTGAGCAAACCCAAGGTGTAAATTATCGGGCACTTAGTGACCTATTTAAGCTTGCTGAACAACGAAAAGGAACCTTCATTTATGATATTGCTGTGCAAATGATCGAGATTTACAACGAACAAGTGAGGGATCTTCTCGTTAATGATGGTCTGAACAAAAGATATCCTTGCTGAAGTCATACGTATGTCAAATTGTGCCAGTTTCTTTTAGTTATTTTTTACTTTCACATGGAAATTCTTATACTGTCATGGCAAGTGATTTTCCTTGACAAATATATACATTGGAGATACGGAATAATTCTCAAAATGGACTTAATGTGCCGGATGCAAGCCTTGTTCGTGTGGCGTCAACAATGGATGTAATGGAATTGATGAATATTGGGCAGAAGAATCGTGCTGTGGGTGCCACTGCACTAAATGACCGGAGTAGTCGTTCCCACAGGTAACATTACAACCTTTTTTGTGTTAATAATTAATTCAAAATATTTTTAAAAAAATAATGGAATATTCTTGCAATCTTGCAGTTGCTTAACTGTTCATGTTCAAGGAAAAGATTTGACATCAGGAACAATTCTTCATGGTTGCATGCATTTAGTTGATCTTGCAGGCAGCGAACGGGTTGATAAGTCAGAGGTCACTGGAGAAAGGTTAAAAGAAGCACAACATATAAACAAATCATTGTCAGCTTTAGGGGATGTAATTGCTTCACTTGCACAAAAAAATGCGCATGTACCTTACAGAAATAGTAAATTAACACAACTCCTACAAGATTCTCTTGGTACGAAGCCTTTTTTGCAATTTATTTGTACATTGGTGGTACTGAATATTGAGAATAATTTGCATTATTTTTGTTGAACTATATCAATGTATAAACAGGTGGTCAGGCCAAAACCCTGATGTTTGTCCATATAAGCCCAGAGAGTGATGCTATAGGAGAAACCATAAGCACCTTGAAGTTTGCTGAGCGTGTTTCCACTGTTGAACTTGGTGCGGCTCGACTAAATAAAGAATCTGGAGACATCAGAGAGCTTAAGGAGCAGGTTTGTTTTGGGTATATGCTGTTTCATACTGTTCTTTGTTATTCAAGATATTTACAGCCGCTATCTCTATTCAGATATCTCGACTCAAAACAGCATTAGCAATGAAAGATTCAGGATCAGAGCAAAACATCACTCGTGATTCTGAGGCATTCAACATGAAGATGCCTTCACCTGGTTTTTCAAATAGGCGACAGGGTAGTTGCGATTTGCTGTTAAGCCAAACTAACTTCAGACAACCAATGGAGGATGTCGGAAACATAGAGGTAATGATGCTGTGAACGTCTGCTTTAGATGTTACATTTACCTTTATACGATCCACATCAACCAAAAGATTCACAATTAATCTAAGTGAATTGATTACACACTTAGTGTCATTTCAGCTGCCATCTTATTCTTCAGTATTGTTATACGATTAGGTACTATTTAATTTTTATACAGGTTAAAGCAAATCCTACACTGAAACAAAAGAAACCAAGTTTTGACCTCCAGGATTTATTAGCATCAAATGATTCTCCTTCGTGGCCAGATAGCAATTCGAGAGTAAATTTTCAGATGGGAGAAGAAAGGGAAACAGTTGGCGGGGAATGGATAGATAAGGTTGTGGTAAACAACAATCACTCGATGGGTGATTGGGAAGGAGATAGCACAGTTTTACCTGACTTCTTTTACCAAAGATACCATTCAGGTATGAGGGATAAACAATACCAGAGAAATAACACAAGAAAAAAAGACGACCATGACTTTGATCAGCAAAGGCCTCGATTTTATTCTACAAATACCGATGATTCTGATGACATTGACATGGCAACAAGTGATTCCTCAGAATCGGATGCATTATGGCAATTCAATGTTCAAACCATGAATAACTCGATTATTGAGAGTGGTTCAACAAAGATCATGAAACCACAAATGAAGATACGGCAGAGCTCAGATACGAGGTAATTAATTTCTACATTACAGTCTTCTCCATTGCAGAAAAATAATCCTGTATATTAACTTTTTTGATAATGGAAACAAAAATTTCGACCCCTATGTGCGAGACGTATACAACCAAATAACTTTATCTCAGCATGGAAAACAAAACAAATATAATCGGTCACGGTAGTACAATTCAGCTAATTTAATGTACAGTTGAGCTATTTCTATTCACAGAATATTATAAATTATGCCTTAGCATTGCATGGACAACACAATACTTTTATTTTAGTGACTGGAAGATATAATTTGGTTCAAGCTTCATTTGAATTCAAGATGAACAACATTCCATACATGAATGTGAACCACAAAAAATTGTAAGAAAGTTATTTGCGAAGGTTAATAGCAGATTTTCTGTACTCACTGAAATTTAATTGGTATGGATATGTACCAGTAAAAACTGTTTTAGCTAAACATCTTTTATTCTTTCAATTTAGCTTTATTTTGAAGTGCTTTTGAGGAAGGAAACGATTGAGCAAATTATAACGTATCATACTGTTTGCATAAGATTCATCGAAATTTCCACCTGAAAGACTAATTCATTTGTTGCATTTATTTACACATCAGGACACCAAGTCATTCTCAAATACCATCAGCATCGAGAAAAACCTCAAATGGATCAAACAGATCTGTTAGGCAACCTTTAAGTGTTGGTGAAAGCAGAAGGCTTTCGTCAAACGGGAGACACGCCGGTACGAAGTAGGGACTGCTAGAATGATTGTGTGCATTTTTTCTTGGCTTTCTTTCAGTGTTTGTCATGAGAGATTGCGAGGTTGTTCTCAAGTACAGCAATGAGTGACAATAAACCCAATTGATTGTGTCAGTATGGTGAGTTGTGATCTCAACAACTGGTGTGTGAGGCCATTAACTTTTTTTTATTGGCCTATCAGGCTATGTTGAGTTCTTGTTGATTCTTTGTACCCTGTTCATAATATATAATGAAAAAAAAGGAAATTGATTGATGAAAAGCTGGTGTCTAATTTATCTCTCTGAACTCTTATCTTTTGATAAAGCCTCTTTGCAACGTGCTTTGTTTCTTGCTCTCAAGTTTCATAAAGATAAATGAGCATCTCTTTAGCTTTGGTTGGAATTCTTTGCTGTAACATATGATACCAAATGGACCACTCCATCAATTTCATAATAGTGTCGTGTGATATTGGTTCATTTCAGCTAATGCGATATACAGCTAATCCATAGTCCGTACCCCCTCCTCTGTAAGGTATTGAGCCCGAACAGGTCAGCTTAAATTCCAGTTTATCTGTTCGAGAAGAACAGATCATTTTTTGTTGGGTCCTACTAAATAACCAAGAATGTCGCATTTTTTTTTTAAAAAAGGAGAGATTATGTTGCATATCTCATGCATTGCTGTAAGGAATTAATCAGTCTTATGCATTGCATGCACAACCTCTTGTGTTCAGCAAGGCAACAACAATGAATGCCAGAATGTGCAGCAGAAAAAACTGGCTTGTTTTCATGTCAGTTTGGTTTAAGCATAGCAGGTTTTGCAAAGGTAAACAGACACAATCACTGCTATCAAGACACTGCTAATGATCGCTCGAAGATAAAACCAAAAAAAATTGTGAAATAAATAAATTTATTTAGCTGAAGAAAATTAATTTTATAACGTGCATAACGTAAAGGAAACATCAAAACCGACTAGTCATAGGACTGAATTCCAGTTAGTAAAAAGATGGGCCAACTCGCCATGAAGAGTGGTGCTGTGATATGTTGAGGTTCTGTTATGCATGGGCTCACCGCCCATGGCTCATAAACTTGCCCATTAAGCTTTGTGCTCAGAGATAAATCAAGTTTCCATGGTTAACATGGCCCAAAATTGATAACCGGAGCTCACTTCAGGTCCATCGCCACTAATTTCTATTTTCTGGAAAGGTTGTAGTGCTGTACATGGCACACCCTTAATTCAAATCATGGCTATATTATCTCACTATTTTTTCTATATATATCCTAGGGCACAAAACCTCGGTTGTATTTCACTGTTGCACACTTGGCGATGGATAATATCTTCAGCATGTTCAGAGAGATTATTTAATAGGTGCATCCAGATCAACAATTCAGAGGGAAAGAAGGAATATTAAAAAACTGTTGTCGTTAGGCACACCGATGATGTACCTTTTTAACAAAGTCTACTATAAATGCCAGAAAATGAAAAAATAAGCCAAAAGATGGTTGAATATAAGTGGTAGCGACCAACCACTGTGATAAGCAGGGGTGAAATTTGAAAATGATTGGATACTGCATATACCATATTTGTTTTCATTTTCTTTTGTGAACGAGTATCAAATACAAATACAAAGAGAATACGAATTAAATTGTAATACGACGTCGCTGTGGCTGCGTTTGTGTCCTCGCCTACATGGCTACATGTTGAGATGGTTCCGATTAAGGCTAATGGTGATGACCACAGACTGGTCTACGCTCAACCTCATTGTACCGTGGACGAGGCTTTGGTCTAGTGTTAGAGGCTGCAATGGCAGCGCTATCCAGAGTTTTAACCCCATGTTTGGCTCAGTGTGTCGCATTTTTTAATGATTTTTCTAAAGTCGTAAGGATATGCACACACGTGTGCATTGATGCCTAATTGTTTCCCTTAGGGTAGTCGCGCTTTCTAGCGTGTATTAGTGCGCATGTGTGTTAGTTTAGAGGTTATGAGTTAGGAAGTCAGTTATGTGCTTCTTTGTACCCTCTCAAAAAAAACCTCATTATACCTAGCTAATTAATCAACGGTGGCGATAAGTCGAAGTTGTATTATGATTGTGATATATCTATCCAACAGTGGATTCGGACATGACCGATCCAACCGTGGTCCGTGGAGGATCTAGCTCTCAGTAGTAATGTTGGAATCCTTCTCCATGCCCCACCAAAGAAAAGGCGAGGCCTCAACATTGCCATATCCAATGTTTCGACCCCTATCAAGGCTAGATTCGAGATACTCTCAACTGCCATGGTCGTCCTCGTCAACTCGTGTACCTCTTGACTAGGAGCAACAAACCATCGTCCCTTCTCTAAATCCACTATCGTAGATAGCACAAGAAAGCCACACGGTGAAAAGGTAAAAGGTCTAGACGATGGTGTATGGTGGATTTGAGCATGCTAGCCATGGAGGTTAGCTCTTAACAAGATCAACAAATTTCTCCTCCACTACGTTGACAATAGACAAGAACTCAATGATGCTAGATCTAACCCATCTTCAACCTCCATAGTTATCATTATGCTCCTGACTAGCCCACATCTAGATCCACTCATGGGTCATTGTCTACCTTGGAGTAAAGACCTCTTGATGGTGGAGACAACGGTATCGAAGCAAAGCAATGTTTTTTTTAATAAAAAATGCATTAGATCATTGATCAAAGGTTTATGATTATATAAAAATAATTACAATACAACGACACCTGCTAAAAGCGTTATTAAGATCAACCTGGATCCTTCTTGGTCGAACCAAGCATTTGTAGCATGTGTGATACAATGGTTGCAATAATAATGTCATATCAGGAATTTTATGTACATTATAAAGTCATGTTTTTTTCCTTATCGGAGATTATGCCTAACATCCCAATCCAACTCAGCCTCTATTCTTCTCTGATCTGGCTCCGTTGCTTGCATTTGCAGATAGACAAAAGCATCTGATGTCGTAATGGAGAGGAATCCTGCATAGCAACCCGATACAAACTCCAACCAGATGAAAAAAAAAATCCGAACACCCATGAATATATTAAGGACCATGAGCACCAACCCTACTAAACATGTAATTAGGTTGGGACATGAGAAAGATATCAAACTCTAACCCTAGAAAAGTAGATCGGTTAAAAACCTAAAACTTCATGTCCAGAAGAGGGTCTCATCACCTCCCGTACTTCGACAAGGTCTTCGAGGAGGCTTTGTGTCGTCGATCACGCCTCCTCGTCTCTTCTTTTCCTATTTATGCGATTGAAGATATGTCTTTTGTAATTTTTGAATTTTGATATAGGCAACATGCCCTGTATTGCTGTGTACACAGGCTTTACGTATACACAACGTGTAAACTAACTAATGAAAGTCGTGAAAAGTTCTGAAAAATATAAATATATTCATTGGATACTCTATCTATGTGTAAAGTATCAGACCAAAATCATTCTATGTTAAGATTTATAAAAAAAGAGAAAATTCTAAAAATTTGAATGGCCTAAAATTGATAAAAATTTTTCTCTTTTTTGTCATTCAAAATGAATTTGAATTTGAATTTATAGTTTGATACATAGCTAGAGTAAATCCATGACTATATCTATAATTATTTTAAAATTCTTTTTTAAGGCTTTTGTTAGCCGGCGGATACATTACCTTCATATAGGGATTGTGGAGATAGCAAAGACGGTGATATAAAGAGTTAGGGGCGAGGGGATGGTCTGGCTGCCGTTGAGTCGCCCTGGTCTCTTTTCTGTTCCTAATAACGTAATTGAATGTACGGCTCTTGAAAACTTTGATATGGGCGTGCCAGAGATAGCAAAACAATGATACCGAGAGTTCTTAACCGCCTTCCTACGAAAAATGTCATCACTTTATACCCTACAACCTGGAGAGTGGAGATATGTTTTCGTCACTAAAAATTGTGCAACAATGAAAGGTGGCCACCACATCACACGACACGGCACGGCACAACTGGAAAGGAAGAGTAGCCTTCGAAAAAAGCATTGCCGTTCCCCTCATTTCCTCTCTCCTTGTCCCCCCTCCCCCCGGTCCAACCACTCAGCTTTTTCTTTCGTTCTTTTTTAGCTTTACCAAGGAATCCTTTTTTTAAAACCAATCTCGGTCGTGCCTTTCTCCAGTAGTGTTATATCCCTATATTCCAGGCTAACGATCTTGCCCATACATTAAAAAAAAACAATTTTGTCCATCGGTTATTATCGCATCGGACGCCATAGTCAAGAGGTTTGTTGTTTCATCTAGCAAGTCATCGTTACAAAAAGGTAACGTAACATTAGATCATGTTTAGCATGTATTCTATAACACTATTATGAATAATTTCAATCTATATAACCTATTCAACTGGGTCTCTATGTCAGTCTCTAAATTTAGAAACTCTCCTCAGTCCTTATATTTAGAGTCTCTAAACGATCTCTATATTTTTTTTGGGATAGAGACTTTACTTGAGAGTATCAAAATATAGGGACTAGATAGTGTTATGGAGATGGAATATAGAGATTGAAATTTAGGGAATTATCGGTGATACTTTCTGTCACCATATTTAGAGACTCTTTGTCCGATCTTTACATCTTTTAAAGGATAGAGAATCTACTAGAGAGTATGGAAATATATAGATTAAATAGTGTTTTGAAGATGGGATATAGAGATCAAAATTCTAGCGAACCTAATGGTAATGCTTTTAGTGCTGAATAGGCATTTGTGGATGCATCATGCATGTGAGCCCTAAAATTAGGGGACGATACTATATTTATTCTTTGTCTATCACTTGGATAGGTTTATTTGACATTATTTCCACGTTGCCTTAGGTTTGGAACTCCCTAGAAATTTGTCTCATGATTGTGAATTGGATCTCTGGGTTGGGGTCAAACATAAAAAGATTTTTGTGGGCACAACAACTACTTTATGGGCTATTTGGCTATTGGGGGTGATATGGTCTTTAATAAGTGAAATGATCTCTTTTTTACGAGTTATCTTTAGAACAACTCATTGATTATGTCATTGGGTATGGGTATGCTGCAAAGGGAGGATGAGCAAGAGGGAATCGCTCCGGTGTGCTGCCCTCTGCAGGTTATAGCCATGGAATTCTTCTTCAACCATGGTTGTTGAGTGAATAATAGAATTGTTGCCTAGGGCATTTTATATTCTTGTGCTTAGAAATTAGGACAATCATTGTTTAGTCAAAACATTTGAACTTGTATTGTCGTATATGTCCTAGATGTAGAGGTCAGAACTATTCCTTTATCTATTGCTTTGTATGGATTTATCATTCCTTACGTCGATAGCACGTAGAATGTCGATCTTTGTAGTACTAGACTATAAATTAATTCATTTTTTTCATAGTCACACTATCTACGTTTATCTATATCATGATAAAAAAAACATTTAGTTAAAAAATACCCAAAAACTTCCAACAATGAATTTGATACAATTTTAATGTGACATTTCATACACAAGATGGTATCATGCCTGTTTCCATGTCATCGTAGAGTGGAATTTGTCTCTCTCTCACTTAAGTAAGCTAAATTAGATTTTGCACGAGCTTATGTTGTATGTGGACATGCTGACTTCAAGCAATTGCACATGGGTCCATAACACCTGACACCAGAACCATTAATGGTCAAGACTATATACATTTTAGCGGGCAATTATATGCTAACTAAAAAATGGAAAGAACTAACACGACAGCAATGAGACGGCAAACATCACAATTTAGACATATGTTTTTGTTAATCCAAAATATTGTAAACGCCACCATTGACCTGCTAATTAGCACAGCTAGCTGCAAGCCTGCAACCTGCATCCCAGCGGCGTGGGAGAAAATTGGTGAGAAGTCACAATCGTCGTTGGGCTTCACAAAAATGCCATCCCGCTAGTGGGATTCTTTAAAATGCCACCCCCATCGTCGCGCCGTCAATTTCCATGCCATTTCTTCGATTCTGGCTCGTTTTACCGCGCGAAAAGACACAAATGCCCCTGTCGCTAGCTGCGCCCTTCGGCTTATGTCCTCGGTAATTCGCTATTTTTATAAATTCATATATTGCTCAAATGAAAAACTTGTCTACATGAAAAAGATGCGTATAGAAATTATCTACAACTTTTGTGTTCAACCCAAATTCATCCGAGCAACATAAGACCTCGAAAATGGAAAATTACCGAGGACGGTGCCGTCGGCCGGAAAGCAGGCAGCGATAAAAATATTTTTTATAAATTTATACATTGCTCAAATGAAAAACTTGTCTACATAACTTTCGTGTTCAACACAAATTCATCCGAGCGATATAAGACCTCGAAAATGGCGAATTACCGAGGACATAAGGAGGCATTTGTGTCTTTTCGCGCGGTAAAACGAGCTGAAATCGAAGAAATAGTATGAAAATTGGCGGCGCGACGATGGGGATGGCATTTTAAAGAATCCCACGAGCGGGATGGCATTTTTGCGAAGCGCAACAACGTTTCACCAATTTTCTCGCGGCGTGGCCGCCCCATTACTAGCGTTTTTAGCCTGCAGATTTTGCACTAAACCCCTTCATCGTCACTGAATCACGATACTCCCCTCTCCTCCTCCTCACTCCCGTCAGCTGAATAAAATCATCTCCCCTCCCGTCTCCCTTCGCTTCTCTCCTCTCATCAAATTCCCCAAATCCCAGCTCATCGCCGTCCGCATTGCATCGACATTGCCTCCAAATCCGAAGCCGCATCACGTAATCCCAGATCCATCTCGGAGCCTTCCCCACCGTGGTCACCGATCGGAGCTTTTCCGCTCAAGAAATGGTGCCATTTCGGTGGGTTCTTGGGGAGACGTTTCTTGGGTAGGGCTGCGGCGGGAGGCTTTCATGGAAAGCACCGCCATGGAGGCGAAGCCTCCCCCGGCGCTGCCTCTGGCCACGTTGATCGGCCGCGAGCTCCGCGGGGGCGGCTCCGAGCGCCCCGTCGTGCGTTACGGCCACTCTGGCTTCGCCAAGCGCGGCGAGGATTACTTCCTCGTCAAGACCGACTGCCTCCGCGTCCCCGGGGATCCTTCCTCCGCCTTCTCCGTCTTCGCCGTACGAGCACGTTATTCTTCTTTGTCTTGCCTTTTGGTTTCTTCCGGGTTCGGTGATGCGAGGGCATGTTGGTTTCTTGGATCTACTGCCTGTAGGTGTTCGACGGGCACAATGGCGTGTCGGCGGCGGTGTTCAGCAAGGAACACTTGCTAGAGCACGTAATGAGCGCTGTGCCGCAGGGCATCAGCCGAGACAACTGGCTGCAAGCGTTGCCGCGGGCGCTCGTCGCCGGCTTCGTCAAGACAGACATCGACTTCCAGCGCAAGGGTGAGGCTGAGATATCCTTCCTATGCCATTGGAACCTGGGCCAGCCTTGCTGCAAAGATGTTAGCTTTGGGAAATGGTGCAGGGGAGGTGTCAGGGACTACGGCTACTCTGGTTGTCATCGATGGGTTCACTGTCACGGTGGCGTCAGTTGGGGACTCCAGGTGCATCCTGGATACTCAGGGCGGTGTGGTCTCGCTGCTAACTGTAGACCACCGGCTGGAGGAGAATGCTGAGGAGCGTGAGCGTGTCACAGCGAGCGGAGGGGAGGTCAGCCGGCTCAACCTCTGTGGTGGACAGGAGGTAATTCTCTAGTGGGAAAAGGACCCAAGGAAGCATTTTTTGATACGTAGTTTTGGTGTGAATTGGGCATCATGTTGTTTAGGTGGGTCCTCTCCGATGCTGGCCTGGTGGATTGTGCCTTTCAAGATCAATCGGAGATACTGACGTTGGGGAGTTTATCGTGCCAATTCCACATGTGAAGCAAGTGAAGGTGAATTTTGGAGTTTTGGTCAAATGCAATGAGTGTGGCTCATTGTGTTTATCTTGGCTAAGGTGTACTTATATGTTTTCGGTAATTTTAGCTCTCAAATACTGGAGGAAGGCTAATAATTGCGTCAGATGGAATATGGGATGCACTTCCCTCAGAGACTGCAGCTCAGGCATGCCGAGGATTGCCTGCAGAATTGGCTGCAAAGCTCGTTGTTAAGGTGATTATGCCAATGCAGTTGTTATATTATCCCACATAGCTAAGATATGGTTTAATTGTGTCAATTGTCTAATTGAGATCCATTTTGTTTGTGCAGCAAGCTCTCAAGACAAGTGGACTGAAAGATGACACCACATGTGTAGTTGTTGATATCATCCCATCTGATCATTGTTCAACACCACCACCATTATCTCCAAAGAAAAATCAGAACAAATTGAGATCTCTTCTTTTTGGCAAGAGGTCACATAGTTCTGTTGGAAAGCATGGAGGCAAGTCTGCTTCATTTAGCTCTGTGGAGGAATTATTTGAAGAGGGCTCTGCAATGTTGGAAGAAAGGCATGTTCTTATTTTCTCTAGCTGTTCATATTGTTTTACATTCTTTACTTACTAGAAAAGTAAGATCTTGTTAGTCACTGTTTGGCATATGTAAAATTTTGTGTTATCATTAAATCAGTTTCTGATGCTTCACTTGCCACATTGCCCTAGGTTTAGTTTATAAAATACGCTAATAGTTTTTCAGGATGGTGGTGCCCATTATCCACTGAACAATTTTTTCTTTATGATGCATTAGTTGTCTTTTTTAATCACTAGTTCAATTTCATTCTAGCTGTTTAAATTTCATGAAAATGAAAATGTAGTGAAGAACAATTGACCAAGTCATTCACGAATTATCATTATGTGGCTTGTTTCAGGTCCTGGTCACACCTTTGAATCGTTCATAATATTGAGAATTTCAGTCAGGGCAGTGCAAATTTACTGTGTCATTTTCTCTTGGTTAGGCCACACATGTGGTGTAGTTAGCAATTTCATGATACATACTCGCACTGACACCACTCTGTTCTTTGATGACGTTGATCATTTTTTATGTTCCTTTGTAGAATGTCCAGCACAGTATAATCCCTGAGGAATTGTTTTCTGAATTTTATTTTTTTTTTGCATTTTTGCATCACTTAAATGTATAGGCCTTTCTAGTGACAAATTGAAAGTTAACCAGGGTCAAAATCTAAATAATATGGTTGATGTGAATTTTGAGATTACTTTATTTGGATGCAGCAATTCTGTATCATTTCCTTGCACTTTGCTGCTTCCATTTGAGGAACTTTTGTAATATAAAATAATATCTCTTTTGTCAATTTGCATCTGTGTTGCATTTATTCATGGTCTAGGAGATTGGGCTGTATGCCACTAGAGCCTTTAAATGTACTTTTCTTGTTGTCGTATCAGGAGAATATAGTTAGTACTGTAACAAAAAAAAACAGCAGCGTTTCTGGGACTATTCCATATGGTTTGTGGTGTAATAAATTAATGTCCTCAGTTATCACATGCTTCTCTTATCACTTTGCTTGTTCAGCTGTCTGATATTTGATGTTTCGTTATGAGAAATACCACCCTGGTGTTACTTCACTGTCTGCTCATTTTGGGATGTTGCACCCTAACATTCTGCCCTCACTTTTCGCAGGCTCGGTAGAGATTTTCCATTGAAAGCAAATTTGCCCCCATTTCGTTGTGCGATCTGCCAAGTGGACCAAGCGCCATTTGAAGATTTAATGGCAGATAATGGAGGTAGTTGCTGTTCTGCTCCATCAACACCATGGGGTGGTCCTTATCTTTGTTCGGACTGTAGGAAAAAGAAGGATGCAATGGAAGGTAAAAGATCTAGCCGCCCAACTGTATGCAGGTGAATATAACCGATATCCAGGACTGACTGGTCCTTGTCCATCCACATTAGTGTTTCAGTTTGGTTTCCTGCTCCATGTAAAAAGAGGAGAATAATTTGATTTTGCTGGATCCAAGTATTAGTTGGTGAAACAAACAACTGTACTCTAGCCTGAAGTCCTGAACTGAACAAATTGGGTTTCTAACGAGCTTGGTGTCTATTGACAGCGCTGATGAAATTTCCATTTGCCCTGAGAAGATAGCTCATAGAATTTCAAGCCAGGAGTTTTGTGTATCTTAGTATGTAAAGTGTATTGACCAGCTGAATGATGTTTTTGAGCGATAGCATGGCTCATCGTTGCTACTTCGGAATGTATTTTGTAGGGAGCTGAACAGACTAATGTCTGATGCTACGCTATCCAAATCAGCGCTAGCAGTCCATGTCTACTGGATTGGTTTTCATTGTATTTTTCTTATAATCTCTCTTTTTAATCTTTCCTGCAAGCATACAATGACGCAAGTCGTCTGGCAGCAATCATGTCTTGATACTTTTTTCATAGTTCCTGTGGTTCATAGCACATTGATTATGGTTGGACCACCAAATTGATGTATTGGCTTAATGGGCCTCTAGATTGATATGTGGGCTTCACAGGTCTCATTATGTTGTGATGAGGGAGTATGTCGTTTCTTTTTATTGTGGTGAGGGAGTATGTCTAGACATAGAATCGAAGGTGCAGAGTTATAGAGTGAAATAGAACAAAAAGGAAGACTTGCAAGCATGATGGTTTACGATTTCCAAAGCAGATAATTCTTTTTCATGCTATGGAAGCATAGAGAGAATCCAATAACCATAAAGAGATGACCTGTCCACCAGGGAAGATTTGTTTCCAAAGCAAACATACCTGTTTCAACCCTAAACAAAGTTTCAAACCATCAAACATGTGTATGGTTATAATATACGATGTACTATATAATTGACGGTGTGGATTTTTCAATTAATGTGGAATTTTTTACTGTTTAGAGTAAATTTGGTGTTTTCATCAAAAAGTTTCTACCAAGCCTACAAAAAAGTGAGGATAGAATGGTAAGGCAGTTCCAGTGCATAGTTTGTTCATTTGATTTCTACTGCACAAGTTAGCAAGAAAAGGTGAATGAAACTCTTCACCTGTTGCACGGTATTTAAAGTAGGCTATTTCCATTTCCAAAAACTATATAGCGCGTAGCGCTAGGAGCCTTCCGGCCGAGCCACGTCTCCCGGAATTTCCCCGCCGTCCGTTCATGCCCGCGCGGCCGCACTCCCTGCCGCACGATCCGTCCTGAGGAGTTTGCACAAAACACCCCGGCGTTTACGTATTCCTGTTCCGGTCCCTATCCATTTGCCAGGATGCCCCTACGCAGTGTTTCAGTTTTCCCTGCAGGACATTGGAGTTCTCCGTCGCTCGCAAATCGGTCCTTTTCGCCTTCGTAGATACACCCGAAGTTCGCAGGTAATTACCCGCTTTGCCACTAGATATAATGGCCAGCGCCCCTTCATCCCGGCCCCCACGCTGCCTCACTTCTTCGTCCGCTTCCACCCCGCCCCAGCCCCTGCCTCCTGCGGTCTCTTCTCCTCCCCGTCTCCCGTCTCTCCCCTCCGCCGCACCTGCTCCCGCCTCCGCACTGGAGCACCGCCGTCCCCCCTCATCTTCGCCGCAAGCGTCTGGGGCCGGCGCCGTTCCTCCTTCCGCCGTCGCCTTCGTTGTCCACCGCCGGCGCCTCCCCTGGCGTTCAACGGATCTGGCCGCTCCCGGCCCGCCGATGCCTCCCCCTCCCTCTCCGGCGCCGCCGCGCGCTGCCATGTCTCCGCCCGCCTCCGTTGGCTCTCCGCCTCGGCGCACTGCTGCTCCTCTCTCTCTCTCTCTCTCTCTCTCTCTCTCTCTCTCTCGCCGGTGCCACCCCTGCCTTCGGCTCCTGCCAGTCGGCGCCAGCCACCGCGTAACCTCCTCTGCGCCGGCGTTGCGCTCCCGGCCGCCGACCCCCGCATACCCCTTTCTTTTCTGGGCAGATCTGGGGAGGAGCCGCCGCCGCATCTCCCTCAACTGATCCAGCCACGCTGGCTCCAAGATGAATGGATCCGGCCACGACGGTCCCCGTATCGGCCCTTCTCCTTCCATCCACACCGGCCCTCGTAGCCTCCCCAAATCTGCCATGGTTTCGTGCATGTCTTCCATTATGACAATGCGTGTTTGATTACAGGTTTGGTTGCATTTGCTTTCTGAGATTCATGGTGTTCGATCAGGATTTTATTCATGGTGTTCGATCAGGATTTTATTCATGGTGTTCGATCAGGATTTTGCCCTTTTGCCTGTGTTTGCTTCCTACAATCATGGGTGTTTTCCATGTGAAGTCGCATAGGTTGTTGCAGATGGTTAATTCCTCTTGCTATCAGTTTTCATAGGTAATCACACCGCAGCGGGTATTAGTGTATAATTTTTTTTTATTTATAGGCCCTGAGTTAATTTGTCGTTGCTATTTGTGATAAACGATTTATTCCTATGCGCCGCTTCATCGAAAGCATTTGATTTCCTGGACCATGGTGCTGCCGTCACTGTTGGTTGAAACTAATTGGCAAAACAGGAGGTTTTGAGAGATCAAATTACATGGTGTCTTAGTAAATCACATTTTGATGTCCAGTATTACCTAATGACCAAAAGCTTTGGTGCTGAAATAGTACTGACATATGTGTGTGTGTTTTGTATTTACATATATATGATATATGAACATAGTAATGCCAGGTCTGCATATCATTTCTTATTTGAATTTTCTGAAGATTTATCTGCAGCTGTACTGCGTATGAAAAAAGGCTCTTTTGTGTGTAAGTGAAGCCTGAAGATTCTTTTACCTGTTATTTAGGATGCGCTCAGATTAAATAAATAAGTTTTATTGTAGCTCTCTGTATAGATATTTGCATCTCTCTGTTCAGACGTCGTTAGTTCAAAATTCTAAAATTACAACTTCCAATTTTCGTTAGTTCAAAGTTCTAAAATTACAACTTCCAATTTATGTATGGAACTAATGAACAACAGAAGCAGTTGTTGATGGTGAATTTGTTTTTTTGCAGTTAGCAAGGATATGTCATTTCAAAGCACGAAAAATGTCCATGCTATTTGGTCAACGGTTTAGGGTTTAGGGTCCATTGTCCAGAATGAAAATATTATTTGTTCCTCAAAGATTAGAACTGAGCAAATAGATGCATTGATCTTATTTGTTGCTGCAGGTGTTAGGAATCCCCTACTTTCAGCCACAGCTTGCTCATGTAGTCAAAGGACTGATGTTTGTGTGGTTTATACTGTTTGTCAGTTATTGGAGAAATAAGCACAGTTAGACTCTACCTATTAATGTCATGTTTCATCTGTGCATTGCAAATGTCAGGCTGCCACCTAATTGTCATTATGACATTATAATTGCATTAAACTCTGCAAGAGCACATTGATCTAAAACATCTCGGTTTCTTTTCTTTTTGTTTGAAGGAACCGAAGATCATCTTTGAGGGACCATGTCAATTGCATCCAGGAATTGACAACATGGCATTCAAAATGGTTCAGTTCAAGAGGTTAACTACAAATGCAGGGATCTTAGCTTATTTGCAGAGAGTTTTCTATTATGACAAATAAAATCCTAAAATTGTTGTACACGGTATCTTGATTGGTTTGATGTATCTTTTCTAAATTTTCGAGATGTTCAGATCCGTGTGTTTCCATTTTTTTGATATATGGTGTATAAATTCCAATCTTACCGATGATTATTAGTAGCAATACCTACGTTGTGCTTATTAGCAGGAGTACAGAGCTTATGCGATTGCGTTATTAGTTTGTAGTCCAAGCGCACCTGCGTGCCTCCTGTTTGGTTGCCTCAAAGCTCAAACCCAGGGTGGGTAAAGCATGTGGCTTCCTTCCCTAGGTATCGAATGTACCATCAAATCCCCTTGAGGGAATTTTGTCCCAGGGAAAATCTTCAACTTCCAAACGAGCCATCAGTGTGGCAATATTTCCCTGTCTCATTCCTCAAGTCATTGGCTTTAGAAAGTTGTCTTTGTTGTTTGTTTTAGAACTGAGAATTTTTTGTTATCAACACGTCTACTTTCGTACTCGCCTGAAACATTAGCAAATCAGCAGCTAAAATAGGCCCAGCTAAAAAAAGCACAAAAACAGACGCAGCGTAGCGCGTGAGCTCCACTAGTATAACATAATAGGGAGCCGAGGTCTTAATGGCAGCAGTAGAAAGAGCCAAAGAGACAAGAGACTCCCCGATACATGCGAGGTACATGTTTGAAACCGCTTGCCATAACACCACCGTAGAATGAACATATATTATAGCTATACCCTGAAAAGAGGTAAAAAAAAAAATAACACCAATGTAGAGAGTCACCTGCGATAGGGTCCATGTCACCCACAATGCTATGATGTCGGAATAGTAGCTCGCAAGGGAGGCCACGACGCCTGCTTTGACTTCAAAATGCCTACGACCGGTCCACCGTCTGGCAACCGGTTAATCAACAGGAGTCGCGTCTCGCTACCACACGTCCACCCGAGCACAACAGGCCGCTCGGGTAGGCCGGTTGATTTTTTTCATCGCTCATGACCAAGCAGCTTTTGGGGGTTCGCGCAAGGACCACTAATCAGCCACTAGTTCAGGCATTTGCTCCTGAAGCGGCGCAGGTTGACAAACAATTGCCCGCTACAAAAGTAGACAGACACAAAGAGGTAGGAGTTTATGAGGCGTAATCCCGGGGGAAGGCTCTTCATTGTCGCTTGTCAGCAACTCATGAAAGCGAAGGCTGACAGGAGCAGATATCTCCCAAACTCACAAGCCGTATCAAGATACCATTTTTTAAGGAACTAGAACATGATGCTAGTTGCTCACGTACACGTCGAACCTGGCCATGGCGCCGCCGTCATCGGAGGCAAAGTCGGCCGCGACCTCCAGGCGCAGCACCTCCGCCGCACCTTCGCTGGAGACGCTTCTGTACATGTGGTCGTGAGGCCGGTCCACGAGCAGCCTTGCGGTGGCGCGCAAGGTCGCCGGGAGGACGTCGGCGGTGTCCCTGAGATCGTCGGGCCGGGGGCAGACGCAGGCGTACTTGAGCACGCAGTCGACGAAGCAGAGCAGTGAGGCTGACTCACTGAGCCCGCCTTCCCCGCGGGCGCACCGGTCGTAGCACACGCAGGAGCACGAGCAGTGAAATGTGAGGGGAGGACGTCCGTCGCAAACCGTTAGGACGGACATCCGTCCTCTAATATTTCTGTTTTTTTTTTTTGTTATCAACACGTCTACTTTTATACTCGCCTGAAACATTAGCAAATCAGCAGCTAAAGCATAAAAACAGACGCAGCGCAGCGCGTGAGCTCCACTAGTACGATATTAAATGATGTAACTCTTCGATTGGCTATCTTTCATACTTGGCCCACGTGTGAAATGAATATAACCTTCAAATGTTGTTTATTCGAAACGGATAAAAATTTTGTTACTCCCTCTGTTTTTTTATAAGACGTATTTTGTTTTATTAGGACAAGACTTTGACCAACAATTACTTCATTAATATGTCATTTATGTGATACAAAATCGTACTCATATATAAGTACTTTTAAATACAAATATATCAACATCAATCTTGTGTCATAAAAGTTATGTATTAATGAAGCAATTGTTGGTCAAAGTTTTGTCCTAACGAAATAAAATACGCCTTATAAAAAGAAACAGAAGGAGTATAACACTAGGCGTATTACGAGTAAAACTAAATTAAAATTGACATGGAGTTATCCCTTGAGTTTTTTAATGGCCAAGAAACTCTACACTATAAATAGGAGAGGGACCTCATTGCAATAGATGGGCAATTAATAAATAAAGTGTCGTTGCTTAGCTTTCTCTCTATATATTTGTGTGTCAATTGTTTCCATCGTTCTTGTGATTGATTGTGTGATTGGCTTCTACCATGAATTATAACACATTATCAACACGATCTACTCTTAGGTTTGTTGTCTTAGTATACCTTTTTCGTTCCGATCTACTATTTCGATATACTAGAATTGCATGTAATTTTTGCGATGGTTTGTTGAGATCGATCACTGACCGACCCCTGGAGGGCACGATTGATCATGCCTATCCCGAAGGCATGGTAAAACTGATAGCGCCTCCGACGCTCTCCCGCACCTGCTGACCCTGGCAACGACAGGCGCGGTGGCTACATGCACAACCGTGCACGCGCCTAGACAGCTTGCACGCAAGCGGTGTGTCAAGGAGGCACAACAATGGTGGCGAATGCGTGATGTGGCGAAAGCAAGCAATGTGCCCACTCCGAAGGCAGCAACGACACCTTATATGGTCACGACACTGCAATGCGTTGGTCGTTGGTGAAGCACTTAAGGCAATAACGATGCGGCAATTGGGGTTAGTTGCTTCTCTGCCTCACTCTTCGGATGGAGCTTGTGGTGGAGCAGGGTGAAGATTTCCTGGGGTGAACTGGCACCCATTCCTCCTCCCTCCTTCCCCAAAGTAAAGTCACCGTGTAATCGGCGATGATTCTCGAGGTGTGCAGTTTGGCTACGGATGAGAGGAGGGGGGCATGTCAAGCACGATTTGGCAACATGCTTAAAGATTTGCGACTTGACAAGGAAGAAGTCGCTAAATCCGAGGACACATGAGGGGACCCTGGAATTGAAGCCGAGGTAGCCATCAAACTTGCCCTAAGGAGTGAAGACAAGACGACAACGGTGGTTGGGGTGAGTGAACATGGCGCTGCGAAGCACCCTACCCGATAGATCTAGAAACTGCATCAAGGTAGCTACAGGAAACAACAAGACATGGAACGAACGAGGTGGCATGGTGGTGTGAGGACGAAGGCTTGAGGTAGGGACAAAGCGGCATTGAAAAGTCACGCGATGGCGGGGAGGAGAGGTCAGGCGGCATGCACCAGCATAGTCACTCCTGCACACATCTCTCCAACCTGCGAGACTCGCACCCTACCTTCCATAGCAACGAGGCTTTGAGATTTGAGAATACCTCTCGTGGTTTTGAAAACCATAATATTCTTAGAAACCATTTTTTTGGTCTCGAAACTACAAAAATACATTGTTTTTAAATAGACCCTTACTGTTTAAAAAAATTTATAGGACCGTCTTGACATCAAGCGACTAAAATTTATTTTACTCAATCAATTTTTTGGTCGTAGATCAGACACCTCCATAGGTCACACAAAGATCCAACGAGAGCATCTAATTACGTGAGAAAATCGACTGAGAGTTAAATAAGTTTTAGTAAAAATGTTTAAAAAATAACGGTTTCACAATATAAATGGTTTATTTTTATCGGTCTGTTGTGACCGGGAATTTGGGCAGGCAACTGCATGCCGTGGGTAGAAGAGCTGTAAATATCCAAGTTTTTGCATGTGGATGGCTGGATGCCCGGCGCTGCCATTGAAGAGCACTGCTGTTCTTACCGATCATAGATGAAATGGCAAACGGAAATCCGGAAGCAAACGAGCATTTGACACAAAAACCTAAACAATGTCTAAGCACCATATATACAAGATTAATAAAAGAACAGTTAGATTTTGCGTCGAATATGTGTACAAATAGATTACATGGACTCTGTGTTAGAGTCGAACTCTATCCAGATCGCCACTATATAACTCTGCGTTAGAGTTGGACTCTATCCAGGTCTTCACTATACAAAGGGGCAGCCCTGATGTAACCAGATCAACGACTTCATAATAGTAGCATAGGTCTGAGAAGGTCAGCTAAAATCCAATTTTTTTTGGATTTAATGATGAAATTGTAGAAATTTTAATGGATAGATAGAAAAGGCGGCCGGCATGTGTCCATGACCTGGTCAGCCGTTGTGTTGCGATATTATGGATTGGGGAGGAACGACTATAGTCAGAGTCCCGCAGATGTAGGTGAAAACTGAACTGCGTTACCAAACATCGTGTTTTCTGTTGTCGTTCGTGATCTTGCATCGACGCATATCCTAACAAGAACACTCAAAAATCAAAATAGGCCCTTTAATTTTACACTCCGAAGGCTATTGTTTTTTCAACACTAAAAAGAACTACGGAGTACATGGTACGTACGAGCATTGCCATATTACACAACAACACAAAATCCTTTTGTGCTACCTGCTTATTGACTTCTCCGCAAGAGAAAAAAAACGAGTTGTGATTGTCAGCACTTAGCAAACGACAGTTAGATGGACCTACACCACGCTCCTCGGCTCAGCTTCAAAGTAGAAAGGTGGCGCCAATTACTCGGATTGCAGCTGGCGCATAGAAAAGATGGCTAAAAACTTATGGCAAGCTACGGTTGTGTCATGAGTAAAACGTTGGTCGAAAAAATTATGACATGTCTAGTATAAGCCGTGGTAATGTATGGTTGCAAACTAAACAGACGGGCAAACTTGCCGGCCTTTGCACCCTCTCAGTCAGAGCCTCGCGCCGGTGCTGGACAGCAGCAGGCCGCAAGGCTGGGAGCCACTGAACTGCACGTCGAAGGGGTCCCTGGCGTCGAAGCCGCCCACTCCGAACGACGACGCGATCCATGGCTCGCTGGGCTGGTGGATGGCGCCGGCCGTCTGAAGCACGTCCTCTAGGGCCTCGCTCAGCGGGTGGTGCAGCGTGTTCAGCATGCCGTCCTGCGAGCTTACCTCACCTGAAAGAAAGAGAGGGAGAAAAGAAAATGCAGCTTGTTGGTGTGAGACTAACTCGATGGACATTAACGTACGTACGCCTGATGATGGGAAGGCAATGGGCACCTTGAGGAAAGTTGAGGATCTGCGTCGCCGGCACCGGCGCCGGCGCCGTGGGTGGCGACTGGCTGACGCACTGGGACTGCACCTTGAACTCGACGATGCGGCTTGGGAGCTTGTAGGCGTCTTGCTGCAGCTTCACCACCAGCGCCTGCAGCACAGTGGTGTGGTGTGCGACATGGTTAGCTTAGGACGAGCTGGACGCGCGCCTGACATTCAGCGACATTGGCACATTGTTCTTGTGCTCCTTGTGTGCATAGTCTAGACGTTTGTTAGTGATGTGATTATTCATTTTCACCTATCCATGTTGGTGGTTGTGCCTTGCAGGCCATTTTTCGGTTGCTTACCTTCTGTGTTGGACTGAGGGCATTCAAAGTGAAGCAGTGACTCCCGACTATTACGCCGACAACTTCGTGGATGCAATTGAAGAGAAGGACGATCCCAAGCCCGCTGCAATAGGAGTAGAGCTTGTCGTCTAGGACACACTCCTGGGCGTGCTCAACAGTTGCTTCCCACATTTTGTTTGACATCCCACTGCCAAGTAACTGAAAATGGCAGCACGGTACAGGGGTGAGAATTAAATGTTCGGGTACTCAGGAGTCAGGACAGAGCAGTAGACCTAAAGCACAAGGCTATGTAGAAGAAAAATTGGTAGGTTTCTTACGCTGCGTAATCCATGTTGATCCATCACCAAGTTCCTGAGGAAGTCCTGAACAGTGTGAATTCCAAAGTCTGCAAGCTTCTTGTGGAAAACACCGTCTTTTCCGATTTTCTCCAAACGCCACACATCATCAGTTAGTGCAGGAGGATGATGCTTCTTATAAACTGACACATGGAAGCTTAGTCAGTCACTAGTGGTGTCAAAACTAACAAAAAGAGCTTTTGCTGAACTTATTTTTGTGGCAGGTTGAATGCGAATAATGACTTACCTTCACCACGGTGATCCTTCACTAAAAAAGGATTGCTCACTGCTTCCTGCACTCTTTCTTCAATGGAACTGGCCCGGGAAATCCTCGCACCAAGCCTGAACTTCCTGCTTCTTATCCAGCTGGAGTTGTCCGTGAAAGAAATGTCTCGGATAGAAGCAACACCTTTCTCAAGAACAATTATCACCTCACCGGACAAGAGCGGCCTCTTGCCTTCTCTTTCGAAGACTACGCTTTCACTGAACTCCTTCTCAGTGTACTCCAAGCGCTCATCGGCGTTGAAATCGCCATCAAGAACGAGGAGCTCAACCTTCATTGAGGATAAGGGCCCAGAGGTGATTGCCTGGTTGTTGACAGCGTCAGTGAGGACAATTCGAAGAGGCTGCTTGTTATCTCCTTCCACTCTGTTGCCTGTGAAAAGAGTCTGAGGCAGATTGCCCTGGAATTGCAGCTTGTATCTTTTACTGCTCGTTTTTATTTGAAGGGGAAGCCTGAACAATGCAAAACAGAAATTAAAGTCACTATCATGCCAACTGAAAAGCAAGAAAAATATATATTGAGCCTTGTAGCAAAGCATATTTAGCAGTCAAAAAGCGAAAGACTGCAGCATCAATTCAGTAAAAAACTAAGAAACCAATTCAGATTTTCGAGGAATTTAACGGTACTATGTGGTTCAGGTCCAGAGTATCCATTACAATATTTAAATTGTGAATCCAGCAATGCTCAACATGCACATAAAACAGCTGAAAAATCAGTAGAGTTATATCCGGTCTATGCTTTTGTCAGTTTTCAGTCCTGGTGATTCAATAGTAACTAATTGACACAGGTAACATGAGCATGTCGCTGTGCTAACGTAGCACTGGATAAAGACGCAGGATTATATTGCACGACTCCACGAGAAACAAGCAGTCTTGGCTTCAAACACTGAATGCAGCTAGCGCAAAAAGAAGCTAACCTGTTTGCTGAATCGATGTGTCGGATAAGGACATTGTGCACCTCTTCCTGCACCTGAATTCACAAGAGAGTTACAAAATACCACCATTAGAATCCGAGTTCTCTTCTGCGAAGCTAGCCAATTTGACCAGTGGCCACAAGGAGAAGCGCTTACAACTCTGCGCAGGAACGGCTCCAGCTTGGGCAGGTGCCTCTGCATGTACTGCGCGCCAATGGCCTCCTGCATCGAGCTACTGCACAAGCGCAAATTGGCAATGCAGCCATACGTGAGAAGATCCGAAGAGTTTCCAGCACACGAATGCAAGAGTATACATGATGTACGCAGAGAGGACCGACTTGAGGAACGTCCGCCGGCGCTTGGCCTCCGGGCAGGCGGCGAGGTCCTCCTCGTCGCCGTCCACCACCTCCTCCTCCACGTCCAGCACCCGCTTCAGGTCCATCCCGACCTCGCGGCAAATGGCGAGTGGCGAGGCGATGCAGTGGCACAGCGCAATTAAGCAGCAAGCCAACACCACAACGCTGAGCTCACTTCACCTGAGTCGGGCGGTCGTGGAACCCTGGGGGTGACCACGTCGGCCATAAATAGCGGGGGCAAGGAGCAGAGGAAGCAGCGTGGAAGCTTCTCCCACGGGGGATCGGTCTCGTCACGGACACGCCCCTCCGCTCCTCGCCCCCGGCCGGCAAAAGATCGTCAAGCGGCGCGCGCCTCATCAGAATCCCTAGAAATGCCAAGATTCGGACACACACGCACCCACCGGGCTTTCCCCCTCCTCTGTTTCAGTGCCGTGGCGCGAAAAGGGCGCCGGATTTTGTCAGAAAGCGGCAAAGCAGCGGGCTATCTAGGGCATGGCCATGGAGGTGGCGGTGGCGGTGGTGGTGGTGGAGGAGATGGGCAGCAGGCGCCGGCCCGGCGCATTGGGAGGCGGGCCGTACGTGGTGGCGAATGGCTGGAGCTGAGATTGGAGAAGCTTCCGGGAAGCAGGGCGGCGGTGGTGGCTATGGGCGGGTAGGCTTTGGGCTGAAAGAGCTATGGTACAAAGGCGAGCTTTCCGCGGGAAGAGCTGTTCTTGGGGTGCTCGGAGGGAGGGAGGGAAGAAAGAAGAAAGAAGAAAGAAACAAAGCTTGAAAAGTGGAGGGAAACAAAGGAAGGGATTCTTCTCTCAAGTCGCAATACGGTGCATTCGTGTGCCTGCACGTAGAGAGACGGCAATGAAATGATTTGGCCTTTCTATTATATTCGTTCAACTGTAAACGTGAGCTGAATGCGAGAATGAACATACTGGAAAAAAGAATCAATGTTTTCAGTTCAAATTCAAACGGCCGAATTAACCATTTCTTTTCTCCTGCCTGAGCTATGGAATGGCGCTGTTGGCTTAAACCGGTCATACTGACGGATGCCTTCTAGCCGCCGTTCCTTCTTTGATCTACTTATTTCCAATGTTACGGAGATATGGTGGCACAGTGAGATGCAGCAGTAGCAGGAGCAGCAGCAGGAGGAGTGTAGGACTGACAAATGGATTTCCTTCCATTGTCCCCCCAAAATTCCCGAAAAGGAATCCTAGAAAGTGCGAAATCAGGGTAGCTAGCTGCTGCGCTGCGGGCAGACTCCCGAAGATAACGAAGCAGATAGCTATCGGCAGAGGCACAGCCACTGCCACTGGTGGCTCAGCTCAGCTCAGCTCAGTGCTATCAGTCGCCTTTGCTGGCCCCCAGAAAGCAGCTTACATCATGCTCTTTTGCCACAGCTAAATGCCGCTGTCTTCAAATCTCTCGGAAAGAAGAAAGCGGCAGCGGCACATCCCCCGTCCATGTGAGGCGAAAAGCCGTCTTTAGCGAGGAGCACACGATGCTGATGCTCCCAGTCCCAGCCGCGCGCTTTGGGCGTGCGCGCGCCTTGCCCCAGTCTCTACCTAGCTCACGCAGACGCATGCGGTATCCGAGGCAGCCGCTGGTTTCTTTCTCGTGAGGTCTCACACGGGTGCGCGCCAAGTGCATTGTGGTACAGTGGTACTATGGCTACACGGGCCCGGCAGATGCTCCTATTAACCTGGATGGAGTCTCGGAGATCGTATCGTAGGTCTGTTTTTCTGTTTAAGCCTCACAAACTAATCATGTTTGGAGTCGGTGTCGGTGTTGAATATTTGCACAAATAGGGTTATAGTTGGACTTTGAATTGCAATAAGCAGATTATGCGGGCGCCCCTTCTGTAATTAGTTAATTTTGTTGTTTTGGCCCACGGAGGGAGGGGCCCTTTTCTCCCCCCATCCTGTACTTCTTTCCCGTTTTGATGAATATATGGCAGCGCTCCTGCCTTCACATCAAAAATAAGCAGATTATGCTAGATTTTGAGACAGATCTTCAAAGTTATTATTATTCGTTATACTTGTTAACACTTGTAGGTCTAATCACAAGATTACCAACTCTCCTCAAAAGACTAGCATGATAAGTGGATATTCCTAATCCTCCCATAAAAAAACTAGCCTGATAATGGATACACCCTCATCCTTATAAAATGTGTTTTGCTCCTTCCTAACAACCAATGTGGGACTACACATTGGTATCGACAATCCCTTGGTCCCACAATAAATCTTATATATTCACATATTGGTTTCTTCATCCACACATTGGTATCAATGATCCCTCGGGCTCACGATCAATCTCATTGTGTCGTCGATACCTTATGCTCACAATCAATCGAGGATTGTTTCTAACAATCTCCTCATTCGCACATTTGTGCCGATCAATCAGAGACTATTCCCAATAATCTCCTTGTTTAGACATTGGTATCGATCAATCAAAAACTATTTCCAACAATCTCATCATTCACACATCAATGTCGATGATCCCTCGGACTCATGATCAATCTCCCCATTCGCACGTCGGTGCCAATGGTCCCTTTGGATCAAGGGCAATCTCCTAATTCACACATCGGTGTCGATTTTCCCTCGGCCTCATGATCGATTGGGTCTTTAGGGCCAATCCCCCCTACTAGCTTGATAGGTGGACCCCTACTAGCTTGATAGGTGGACACCCCTCATCCTTAATAATTTTGCTTCGACCACCCTATAACCAATGTGGGACTATTCCCACCACTTCTTATTTTGTGAATTTAAGGATATTTTCAAATCCATGAGTGCTTCGCTAAATTAGTTGTAATATCCGGTTGGGCCCTCGGCCCAAGCTAACCCTAAGCCCACCTGTCTCCTCTAGATAACAAGAAAAAGAGAGATCAGGGAGATCGATCTCACCTGATCAATCCCTTCATTAGCCGCCTAGGTTCTGCTTCGTCGTCACCCCTAGCCATCGTTCTATCTCCTACAAGCCGGCGCCATCGCTCCTAGCCATCGTGCCGCCTCCTATGAGCCGGCGTCGTCACCGCCACCCCACCATCGCCGTCGACCTTGCTGCTGCAGGGCGTAGCCGGCCTGGGCAGCGAGGGTGGTGGGAAGGGACGGCCAAAGGAGGAGAAGAGGAAGGAGAAGGAAGGTGTAAGCCAAGTGTAGGAGGAAGGGAAGAAAGGGAAGAAGAGCAAGGGGAGAGCTAGGGTTTCACCCAAATCTGTGGGGAGGGTTGCAAATTGAGGTAATCTTCTATGATTTTCCCTCCAATATGATGAGTGTGGTGGGGTTTGGGATAAATTGCAAGCCCTAAGATTGGAAATTGTAGGATTGGTTGGCAATCTGTATGTGTTGTAGCTTGTGAGTTAAATTCGTGATATTTATGTCCAGAATCTGAGCACGGTCTTATGGAAAGAATTGTAGGATATGTTTCTAGCTTTCCATAGAGTCCAAGAACACGTAATTTGGATAAGTGGTTTAGGAGATATGATGTTTTTTCGTGCTGCTGTGCTGTTTTGACTGCGGCTGGAATTTCTACTGCACTAATAGAAATTAGTTTAGCTAACTATTCATCTAAATAACAATTGAGAAGATAAGTATTATACTATTATGGGAATCAAAGAGTTGAACTTAGGTGTTTTAGAAATACCTAGAGAATAATTGGTTAAGGCTTAATATTATTTGATGTTAAGTAATACATGAATTGGTAACCTAGATGAACTATGATATGGAAAGACTTAGGACTAAATGGTTAGTGTTTGACCTTTCTTGATGCTTGGTGGTGTTGCGATATGGTCATGATTGTGGTATGCTGCACGTGTAGGTTATACCTCAAGACTGGCATCGGCATATTATCCTTTCAACTCTGGTAAAAGAGACAAGTATATGTTAAACATATAGTGTATTAATGTGGATGGCTTGTGGTTGTTTCTATTAGCTATATTAGTAATTGTGATATTTATTTTTATATGATGGTGTGTGAGAGTTGTATGAGAATGGAGGCAATGCATTATTGCATCATGTTTCATGAGCTAGGTCGGTGAGAAAGTCGTATAACTAGTCCGATGAGATCGGTGAGAAAGTTATATGACTATTCCGGAGTGCTCTAAAGTCCTACTTGGTAGGCACACCACGGGAGTGGAGTAACTGGTCCCCGCCTGAATCCGGACGGGCAAGGTGTGGCATCGAGGGGTGCGCACCTAGCTATACCAGTATAAGCTCACAGTACAAACGCATGTGCATTGCATTGCATCGAATGGATGAGAAGTGATTTGTTTGGAGTATTTGGACTAACAGTTGTTTTTGTTTCCGAGTATGAAGGGTATGAATCTATGGAAGTAATCTTGTTCTTGTATTTTGTTTCCAGAGTGGTTTATACATACTTTGCTGAGTATTCTTCAATACTCATACTTACTTTTTATTTGATTTTTAGGTTACAAATGACTTCATCATGCATGGGACGTGGGAAAGTAGCATATTGATATGAGCACTCACTACCTCTCACATTGGAATTAGTGAACTTAGTCTTCCCATAAAATATACTTAGTAATTGAGCGTCATGTAAATTTTGGAAGTTACTGTTTTGTTGTATTTCTTTATATGGCTAGTGGTTGATGGAAATTGGTTATATATTCTTTTGATATAAATAATCTGTCGTGGATGTCCATATAAATAGAGGAGATGCTGCCGAAATTTTATAGCTTTCGGAGAGTTAGTAGCATTCTGGGTTCTCGAGGAACCAGGATGTTACATTAGTCATTTCACTTGTTGTTGTAATTTTTCGTCGCCATGCATTGTTGGCATTACTTCTTCCTGGTTTAGAGGTAGAGAGGTAGAAAAGATGTGAAGTGTACATGAAGGTTTTCCGGCCACTTGTATTGACAAAGCATGGCGATTCACCCTCGGATGTCAAATCTCATGGTTGTCTAGGCAGTGGACTTTCGTGCGTTGGGGCATGACTTACCGTAGAAATATGTACTGTCTGGTTTTGCTCTTTGACAACCATTTCATGTTCAGGGTAGTCCAGAGTATATACGATTCTTTCACAATATATTTGTGAAACATGTGCATTGTACATGCACACTTACTAATATACTTGAAACGTTTGTGTTTCAAATAAAGATATTTAAATATGTGTAAAAGGAACAATGATAAATATCCTTGAAACATTTGACATGTATTAGACTCCTATAAATTTCTATGCATATATTAGTGTCTATGAAAATTATTAAATGCCCGAGCTTAAACTGGATCAAATGAAATTCAACTTATGTCGTAAAGTATATGTGAACTACACAAGCAATATATAATCAATATGTGTATATTTTAATATTAAGATCCAATCTGTTTGTGGAAATGGAACAATGAGACTTGGTTATTTGAAATTTGAAATATTCTTCCTATTTCTCTCCGACTTCCTCTGTAAATGGCCTTCCTTTCAATTCAATACAAGACATACTGTGTTACAGTTAAGTTAAAAAAAAAAGGTAGCACATTCGTCTACTCATTCACAGCATATGATTCTTATCCCATTGCTTCTTCTGAAAACGCGGCGTCGGTTAATCTTTCTTATTCCCCCTACTTTTGGGACGCACTCTTCCCTTCGCCGGTTGTGTATGCTCGTAAAGCCACACCTAGCAATCAAATAAAAAAAAAACTAAACTTGAAGTATATATCTAGTAACTAGCAATATACCCGTGTGTTTGCTACGGGTTACAACATTATGGTTGAACGAACCACAAGTGCATAGCTAGAAAATGCGAACTATTGCCTAAGGCCAAATTCTTCCTTTTCATGACAGGATATTTGGAGGGTTTTCCAATACGGCAGTTGCAAACAATGCGATCAACCAAAATTCGGCACAACCTCCCGGTCTCCCACCCGCAGATTTGCAGTGAATCAGTGGCAAGGCATCAGTATATCACTAGTACACACAACAATTCAGGCTTCACAAAGGGCCCGACCCAATGTCCATAACTCGATATGATGAAAGCTTCCAAGGGGCTGATTTTCACCACAAACAGCACTTGCCGTTCCCACGGGCACTTTTGGCCCATCCCCGGACGTACGCTCTCCTGTAAGCAGTTTCTTAGGTTTATTCTCTAATTATTACTCTCATGAACTTACAATGGGTTGATTTGATGAGCTAAATGCACAATGGGGCAACCTACATAGGGCCAACTAAGCATTAAACACGAGCAGCTTACGAGAGGGTGGGAGACGGGGAAGGAAGCATGACGAGGCAACAAGGCAGTACACGCAGGACAGGAGCCGTTGAGGGGGGCCTAGTGGGTCTCGGCGACGGGCAGTGGGGGCAGGGACTGGGAGTGGCGGAAGTGGCAGCGGTGGCCGTAGGGGCAGCCGGAGGCGGCGGCGAACATCTGGCAGGCGAGGGTCTTGTAGCGCGGGTGGCGGATGACGGGGCGCAGCTCCTGCGGGCCGTGCGCGAACCGGCACCGCCCGCCGTAGGGGCACGGCAGGCCGCGCTCCCACTTGTTGCACAGCTCCGTCTTCGCCGCGCCCTGCCTGTATGCCTCCACCTCCACCTCCACCTCCAGCTCCCCATCCCCCTTCTCCCCTGCCTCCTGCACCCACGATTCCCCAATTACCAGATCAAACATATCGATATGGATTTGTGGAATTAGGACAGATCAACGCCCTGTCTCTGCGACCACCAGTGCCCAAGTGCTAGCCCACTCTGCAACCAAACTACATTACCAGAGTTCGCACGATTCCCCGTGTGTAAACTGCAGCATTTCAACATCTAATGGCAGCTTGAACCAACTATGGAAATTGCCTATTGTTGTTGGAATTTGTAGGTTCGATTTGTTGGATTAAGCCATCGCCAACCACTGTGTAATCGAAATTTTGTGCGCTTGTTGAATTAATCGATCGCCAATTCGACGCAGCAGCTACTTTCTGCGATTGCCAAATCACAAATAAACACACGATGCTACTAGAAGTCTAGAACTCGTGTGATTTTGCTAGTTTAAACTTAACCCTTTCACCACTTAGCTAATTACAGCGTAATCCAAATTGCTGCCTGATTGTTTACGATCTGCAGTAGTTTGAACTCAAAGTTCCGACGAGATAAGCATGCAAAGCTCGGGGCCGACCAAATTGCGAATTCGTTGCAGTAGGATTTCCGGGCTCACCTCCATAGCCGGAGAAGCGCGAACAAGGAGGCGCTGTGGATCGCCCTCGCCCTGCAGCTGCTTCTGCGACAGGAAGTCCTTTGATCGTATGGAGATGCTCTTCGGGGCTCCGCCTCGCGCTGCATCCTCCTCCGCCCGCTTCGGTGGCAGCGTCAGAGCCACTGCGGATGCCTGCTTCCTCTGCTCGTACTCCAGATCCTCGAGGAGGAGGGAGAGGTGCAGGTTCTCGGTGCTGAGGCGGAGGCGCTCGCGGCGGAGGTCAGCGAGCTCGGCCGTGGCGTCGCGGAGGCGGTTGAAGCAGTCGTCGTAGCGCTCGACGATCGCGCGCAGCAACCTCTCCGCCTCGCACCCCTTCTCCCCCGAGATCCCTAGAAGCGAGCTGTAGCCACCGGTGCCGCCGTCAAAGCCATTGGGGGCGCACGTTGTGGGTGGGTCGAGCAGCGTCTCCATCGGTGACTCCCATGCAGGCGATCTGAAGCCGCCGCTGCCGCGGCCACTGGGGACGCGCGATGAGGGCGAGTCGAGCAGCGCCTCCAGCTGCGACTCCCATATCGACGAGCTGAAGCCGCCGTCGTCTTCGCGGCCGTCGGAGACGCACGATGAGGGCGAGTTGGGCGACTTCTCCAGGGACGACGCCCGCGTGGGCGAGCCGAAGCCACCGCGCTCGGAGGAGACACAGGACGGCGTCGTCGGCGGCAAGAGAAAGCCGAGCTCCCCCTTCATCGCCTCCACTCAAGTGCCCAAGCTGCGATCGGAGTAGCAGAGAGATGAGGCTAGGGTTTGGATGGAGAGCGAGGCGCTGAGGTCGCGGCGGTTACCTTCGTCTTCCTGTCGCTCAGGCGGTGGGAAATTGGAGGGAAGCGGAGGTGGCTGCGATTTGAGACTCAAGCGATGGAAAAGACATGATTGCCCACCTTATATAGAGCCCTCCCAGTCCACATATCTTATCAACTACGTATCTATTACTCTCTGTTACTCCCTCTGTTCTTTTTTATTTATCGGCGTTAATTTTTGGACATGCCCTTTAATCATTCGCCTTATTAAAAAATTTATTGCAAATATGCAAAAATATAATCCATGCTTAAAGTAACTTTATTGATAAAACAAAGCATAACAAAAAAATGATGCTTAAATATTTTTTGAATAAAACGAACGATCAAAAGACATGTCTAAAGTCAACATTGACAAATAAAAAGAATGGGGGAGTATATAATTAAAACAGAAACCAACCAGCTATCACGTTAATTATAATTTTTTTCACGTAAAGTAAGAAAAATAAAAAAATCTATGACGTTGATTAATAGAAACAAGAGTGCACGCTAGATCAAAAGAAAGAGTCCATAAAAGCTTCAATTAAACGGTCTGCTCCCCCACCTCACTTGGGGGCCTCGAGGTTCTAGATCTTCACCGTTTCGCCAGGGCCCTCAGGCCGCGATGGCTCTGGATAAACAAGTCCTCTCAACCGCCAATCTGGGATGGTTGCAGTTCTGACATCGATGCAGCCCTCCTTCGGGCAGGTTGCTCCGCGATCCTGCGTAATGGCGCCTCCCTCTCCTTTTGGGAGGATAAATGGCTCTCCGGATGCGCACCAAATCAGCTAGCCCCAACGCTTTTCGCTGCAGCAACCAGCAAGCATAGATCCGTACTTGATGCCGTCACAAACAACAACTGGATATTGGACCTAAGGCGCAACCTTTCCCCGGACATGATCCCGCAGCTGATTGATCTTCTCAGACGGGTTGCCCAAACTGCCCTGTCCCCGCTTGAGGCCGATCAGCTGTCTTGGAACTTCACTGCTAATGGACAGTTCTCAGTCAAGTCGGCTTATTTACTTCAATTTGTGGGCCGGGTCGCCACACCAACTATTTCCAAGGTCTGGAAGTTTTGGGCACCTTCCAAATGCAAGTTCTTCCTCTGGTTGCTGCTACACAAACGGGTTTTCACAGCGGACGCCTTACTCCGCCGGCAACTCCCAAACAACTATTTTTGCCCCCTTTGTTCCCGCAACCTCGAAACCCCAGAGCATCTTCTCCTTCAGTGCGCCTTCAGTTCACACATTTGGGGTCGTCTGTCGGCCGTGCTACAAACGCAACAACTGAACCCCGGGGGCTGGAACTTCGCCAACGACTTCAAGCTGTGGTGGGCGAATGACATCCTGCAGGTTGGGTCCTCCAGGGGCATGCTATCAGCCGTCCTGGCAACCGTCTGGCACCTCTGGCTTGAGCGAAACAACCGGATTTTTCGCCAGATTGAGCGACCGTCAGCTATCTTCTTCGACCACCTTCTAGATGACCTGCGCCTTTGGGGGGCCGCGGGCGCCGATTGTGTAATAGATTAGCTTGTCTTAAAGGCCCCAGGGGGGAGGGGCCGTTGTCTCCCCCCGCTCTGTAAATCCTTCTTTCTTTGAATCAATGCAAGGCAGCTCTCCTGCCACTTTGCTTCAAAAAAAAAGCTTCAATTAAAACAAAACATTTATCAATTCAAAAAAATACTAAAAACAAGAGCTCATACCTAGATAAGTAGAAAGCGATCATATCTATTACAATTACAAATATAAACACATAAATTCAGAACAAAAAAATACAGATAAGATTATGAGTTCGGATTAATAAAAAGAGAGCATATCAATATCAATATCATCAATATATATCTATTGAACAAGATATCTATTAAATGTACAAGCGTGAGAACTCTCCTCCCCCGCGGGCCACGTGGGATTAATTATTATCTATTTAAATGTACAAAGCCGAGTTGCGTCGTTTTTGTCCCGCCACGTGGTACGGCTCTCCATCCGGTACAGAGCCAAGCTGCATCATTTGGTCACACCACGTGGCACAACTCTGCATTCTGCTCACCGCTCACTCATCGCGCAGCGGCCATCGACACTGTAGGTCATGGATCCCCGCTCACCTCCTCCAGTGCGCTGAGCATTTTCCGCGGAATCGACACTGTAGGTCACATTATTTACGGTTTTGCCACTTTCTCACCGTCGTCCAATCACTCTCCCTCCGTCCAGATTAAGCGGCGGAGGCACCGAGCAGAAGGCTGTGCGGTCAGAGCAGGGGCGAGGGCGACACATAGCCCTCCGCCGCTGGCCAGTTCCTTTTCCTCCTCTGTCTCTTTCTCCACGCAGCCGCACTCTCCTCCCTCCCCTGGCATTGTTTCTGCTCTCACCGGCCGGCGGCTACGGACTGCGTCGCTCCCCCGCTCCGGCCTCTCCGCCTCTTCTCTCTTGGCCCCTCTCCCCTTCTCCCGTTGTCGTCTCCTTCTCCCCCCTTTCTCCGCCGCTCGCGGGATCTGGGGACGGCGGTCCTCCCGCAGCAGTGAACCTTAGCCGGCGTGCTCTCTGCGCGGTCGGCCGCCGCCACCACCTTCCCTGGGTTCCGGCGTACCCGGATCTGGCGGACCCGCGCCTCCCCTCGGTTCCTGTCGCCCGACGTCGGCCGCCACAACGTCGCCTCCACGCCGGCGCGCCGGTTCCAAACGAGGACACTCACATTTTCTTCCTTTTTTTTGGCCACGCAGGTGAGTCCTTTTCCTCTCCTTCCACACCGCGCATCCTCTGTTTGGTCGCCTTGCTCTCTTCGTTCCTACAATCGACTTCAAGGTCTTGATGCTCTTGTGCAGATCTCAAGAAGGGGATAAGCCAGCAGCTGCTACGGCGGAGTGCTCACTCGCACGCAACCGCCACCGTGCCAGCACGCCGACGCCGCCTCATGCTCACAGCCCGCGCTGGCGTCGTCATGGACCCAACCCAATTGATTGTCACTTCTCTCCCGGCTCTTCCTCTTCCGGCATCGACCCGCAATCTGTGTCCGCCTTCGCCTCTTCCATGTTGTGCGCCACCTGGTGCCTTACCCTAGGTATGTTCCTCCAAACTCTCCTTTCGCCTTCCTTTATACTTCCCTGCCAGGTCTTGGTTGTCCCTCCTCTTCCTCCTGGCCACTGGGTTGCCGCCCGTGTGGCTACCGACGCAACACATCGCAGCAATGCCATCAACTGACATGGTGGCGCGTACTTGCTACCCATGGCTATGGGCTGCTCATCCCAGCTCTACCATTGTACATCGTCTCAAACAAAAGCCCCAAATGGGAAAACTATTAGTAAACATATATTGCTAATCAATATATGTTCTTTTGAATTGAGGACAAGTCGTGAGACATGTATACTTCCCTGCATATTGATGTCACAGTTTAACATTTGTGTTGCTATGGTTAGGCATGTTCTAATTGTAGTTTGATTATTGTTTCTCTATCCTTGCAGGTATATAACACTGCATTTGTTGATATAATTTTTACGAAGGAAGCAACATAGGTATTGTTATTTATATTCTCTAGCTTTCTTTACAATATCCTCTTTCATCAGGTTTTGCTTTAGGATAAAAAGAACTTCCATTCGAACTCTCATGCACCTTTCATTACCTATTCCAGCATACTGCTCTGTTGTTCAGCCCATCTTGCTTACGTGCTGCGTCCTCATTCGATTTCAATGTTATTTTTGTTCTATAGATTTTTTGTATGGTATACAGCCATATAGAAGAATATATCTACGATGGTGCAAATTATTGATCCAGGTTATTTTTGTTTTCACTTTTCAGTGTCTCAACCACAAGCTCTTCTATAACACGTTTTCAGTTCTATCTTCAGCCTCTTTATTTTCATGTAGATAATAAATGTTGGACCTTCCTTTAAACTAAAATGAATTTTGCTCTAGATTTTGTGGCTAAATCATGCTTCAGATTTACTACTAATAAATTGGATGCATAGCATTCATTTTCCTGGCTATTTGTTTGGTGGGTTATGTGGGTAGGCAGTGTGGGTATGCAATAGAATAGTTTTTCAGGTGTTCAGAAATTTTAGATGATTTCATTGTATGGCTGCAAAGTTTTAGTATGACTAGAGCTTTTCTAATTATTTCCATTAAATATAAAAAATCTTGATTTATAGAAACAAGATACTTTCATCATCAGTGTAGTACACTGAATATATAAAATAAAAATTAGCTCTGTATTCAGACTTCTTCCTCCCTTATATATGAAATGCTTGATTTATTTGTCTTATTTGATTTTATGATATTTTAATGTTAACTTCCTTTTCCCCATTTCTGTTTTTTTTGCTTATGTAGTTAATTGGTTGATTCCCATGTGGCATGATCTCTTTTGCATATACTGCCATGGGCTAATCCCAAGTGAGAATAGGTTTCAAGTGCTTCATTCTTGCTCATCTTTTATCTCAACAATTAAGATTGATCTTTATTTGTTAGAAGAGCTAAGGTTAATCTAACAGTCGGATTATGGGGTTTGACTAAACAGAAGGCATAGGCTTTCGTTCTTCTATCAAAATTGTTTTAGCCTCCTATGTTATAATTTGGTGTACTTTTAACATATCCTCTATATTTAGATTATTGTCCTCATCGTGTTTACTTATATCTAAATTGTTTGCTTCTAGATATATAAATGATTTTGTAATGGTCTTGAGGAATGCAAGCCAAGCATATTATTGTTTAGGCTTAACATATCTATTGCCTTTTTTAAAGTATACATGCCCTTACATTCTGTTTCACTTGAAATTGGCAGGATGGGCCTGCTCTTTACTGCCATTGTATAGCATGCACAATTCTTGGGAAGTGCATTGACGGAGACTCTATGAGTAGCTATCTATATGAATCAGCCGCTGGTTCTCTGTTTACAACGATTGCAAACTGCATCATTAGTACGAAAAAAAGGCTACACCTCATCTGTATCGATGGTTCAAATCCAGGTTGCTTCTATTATGCTTTTTTCTCATTTTTGCCTTCTCAGTTAGTGATTCAACTTCAGATTGGTGTTGTATGTGGCATCTTACAAATTTTCTTGCAAGCTGTATATGTGTCAATGTTCACTGGAGCAAATGCTTTAGGCTATATTCTCTCAGTGCCATTGATAGCATTAAATGCTATTTGCAATCAATTGTTTGTTCAATATTTGGTGATTACCCATTGACGCCATATGTGTAGCATTATCATGATTATCTTTTGCTTACATTGTCCACATCCATTACTTATATACATGGCTTCTATATTTCCTATCCTATTAACCATAAAGGTCCTTGAACAACAGGCATTGACATTGCTAAAGCAGCTCCCCCATAGGCCTATTTTACAGGCATATATATTGATGTGTCCTATTGTTCAGTTTCAATATACATTTGTTCGAATCAGCCATGAATTTATACAGGGAAAAGAATATTGTTGTGCTTGAGAAAACATTCCAGGTTAGTCATCCTGTCGCTTTGTCATAAAAATCAATCCACACTATACTTTTTTTTGTGTTATGGCTGTTTCAGCAGGAATACCTCCCACCCTATTTACATTGTCTCTTTTATCTATTATTTTTTATTGCAAACTTTATTTTCCACTTAGAACATGCTTTGCTTACCCAATAGCATATGATTTTCATAACAATATCCCTTTACTATTTTCTTTAACTGCACTGATGTTGTCCTTCTCTTTGCAGGATATCGATTTTGGTGATGTGCATAACTCAAAAATACATCCTGTTTTTCATCACCGTCATGGGTCTATTACATATAGTACCAGCTTACAAAAGTCACCTCTGTTTTTTTGCAGGTTTAGTATAACCAGTATGGTGGGTGCCCCTTTGTGAAACAAATCTCAGGCTCCAGGCCTCTCATAAGCTACTCAGGAATAACCCTTTGTTACTGCATTATTTGCATTATATATTATTATGGCAGACCACATACTAATCCGTCACCATGCATCTTTGCCTATTGGTATGCATGTCAAGCTTTTGTACTTGCCATGCTTGCGGCATATTATCCATCGCTGATGTAATTTCAACGTCCTGAATTTTCTTTTATCCTTATCTACCACTGTGTGAATTCCTTATGTGAGTTGCCTGTGGCTATTGGTATGCATGTCAAGCTCTTGTACTTGCCATGCTTGCGGCATATTATCCATCGCTGATGTAATTTCAATGTCCTGAATTTTCTTTTATCCTTATCTACCAGTGTGAATTCCTTATGTGAGTTGCCTATCCTGTACGAAAGAGACCAGGCCCTTTGTTCATGGCAAGCAGTCTACGTGCTGACCACATTAACCACTTATGTACCATAGACTGACCTTGGCGCGCCACAGGCGCGCAGTCTCATCTAGTAAAAGTACAAAGCCGAGTTGCGTCGGTTCTGCCCTCCCGGGTGGGCCACGTGGCGCGTTTCCTCCCCCGCGCTAGCCACGCCATCCTGATTTCGCTCGAGTGGTCCTGATTAAGCCGCAAATCGCGTCGCCCACTCGCCCTGCCCCTCTGCTCAACCCTTCCTCCGCCTCTCTCCTCATCGTTCTCTCGACCTAATTTGCGGCCTCAGCGACAGACCACTCGGCACGGCGCCACCCTGCGCCCACTCCTCCGGTGGCACCACCGGCGCAAGCGGGAGCCGCGGTCCCTTCTTACCCCTAGCATCAGATCCAGCCCCTCCCAGTTCCCTTCTTCCCCCGCAGCATTGGATCCAATCCCTCCCATGGCAAACGGCGGACCACCGCGCGCCGGCCTCCCCTTCTTCCACGCAGTGCATGGTGGAGCCGGTGGCGGCAACGGCCTCTAAGGCCACGAATCCGGCCCCTCCTTGGACTAACGCGTCGCCCCCACCTTCTCCGGCGTGGAGATGGTCGACGACATCACCGGCGGCGGCACGGACCTCTCCGGTGTCGCCTGCGTGCTGTCTCTGGGCGGCCTCCTCCCCGGTGGCGCGACGCAGCTCGGCCGCGCCCTCGCCGGCAGCGAGATGCATCTCGGTGGCCCCTCCCTCGATCGAGTCGTCGCCCCCACTATCCCGGGTGTGGCAATGCCCTTCACCTCCTCACGCCGCCGGTTTCCTCGCCACCGGCACTGAGGCTTCTAGGCCAGGCAAGAGTTGCCCTCTCCCTCACTCTCTCCCTCTCCCCGAGTCCAATTCTCCCCTTCTGCTACCGTATATGGTTTTGAAACACACACGGGGGAGAATTGAACTCGACTGATTTTCTTAGCGGTTTTGATTTAGACATAAGAAAATACATGCATGCATGTATGCCCATAAAAAAAGGGAAAAAACATCAGTTGATTACTACAATGTACATATAAACAGTTACGACCTTGTGTGCTTGTAGGAAGGATCCATGCATGCTCGGGTTCCATTCGAATGCTGGCGTAGCTAAGGCGAAGTGCTGGCAGAGGACTGTGTTTGGTACGTCTATCGTTTTCAGGTCGCCAACGCAAAGCCCACATATAAGCCAGTTGCTTCGCTGTTTCTGGCTAGATTCACTAGGTTCACGACAGTGACCCCATCGCGCTATTGCCTGAAGATTTTCCGCTTTATGTGCGAATGCTCCACCCCTTTGAGTACCTCTCATCGAATAAAGATAATTTCATCTTCTTATTAGGTTTGTTTATTTAACATTTTGTTGCTCAGTGGATCCTTCAAATTGTTCATTGCGAATTCGAATACTAGAGTGATCTGAAAAGAAAGAAATTTTATTCTTTACATGGACAGCCAGATGTTTTAGGAATAGCGAACTATATTCGGCCGGCCAGGATCACGGAAGCGAGAGGTGCTGATACCGGTGTCCGTGATATAGAAATCACAGACGGCAGGTTTGCTATGCTGCAACCTTCTAGACTAATCATTTTTTCACTGCATGTCCAATGTGTTGACGCTGTGTGCTTCTTTGTTGTGTACCGGATGATAGGGAAACTTTTCAGTTCACTTTATGGGGAGCTGCTGCTGATGAATTCACCAACACCATTCTTTCCGTGCTTGAACAAGACGGCCACACGCCTATTGTCGTTGTTGGCATGGTGGTCAAAACACATACCACCAGGAACCGCAGACGTTCGTTTTCTCTCCTTATAGTAGTCAAATTCAGAGTGTGTCTATTGTATAGCTTACCGATGCACTCTTATTAGAAAACAAAATTTCATGTGTTGTACCGGGTCTTTTCCAGCTTAATCTAGTCTGGTTTGGACCGATGTCTACCTGCAAAGTACAAGCTTTACAAGGCTCTACGTCGACCCTCCTGGTGCGGGAAAAAAAATTTCTTTTGGAAAGGTAAAGTTGTAATACATGGTTGCACAATATGTTACTACGCGATTTTGTTTAAACATTTTCCTTTCACCGTTGTGGTTTAGGTGTGCTTCCCTTCCACAGCAGCTGATCCGTGCCGACCAACCTCGCCTTGAACACGAATTCATGATGTGTAGTATGGCTGAGTTAGCTGCCCTTGATCCTCACGACAACATGGTCAGTATTGTTCCTCTGCTTATGCCTTTCTTTGTATTGTTGGACTATTCCGTCGTGTTTACCACTATGTTCGTATATGTAGGGAAAACAGTTCAAGGTGGTTACGACAATGAGGTTGTTCCTGGTTGCCGCTGAAATAGATTGTGGCTGCGAGCTGATGTCTTCCAAAGAAAGTGTGCCTCCTACAACGTAAGTGCTCAACTACAGTTTGTCCATTTGAAATTATTCTTTTGCTACAGACATACATAAACGCCCTTCCATGCATTTCACATGACCGAAGCCTCCGTGAGTAAAACTGTGTCGCTGCCAGTTAAGAGGAAACTATATTAGCACCCGTTCTTCTTTCCGTATAGCTGCTTGATACGTACTTGCTGCCATGCCAAGTTGCTTTTGTCTGATCAATACTACTGTTAGTTAGCCTTTATGTTATAGCGCCACCCACTATGCTGGGCACGGATGCAGGTGTTTAAGAAGAAATCCTCCTCATTTTGTTAGTACAAACTCTGCGCGGCAAGTTATTTACCAGGCCGTTGGATACACAGATAACAATGTTTATTTACTTGCATTAGCGGCTACAACGTTACAAGCCGACCGGCCCCGTTTAGCAATACATTTGTTCCGTCAAGTTTGTTAGCAGTCAGACAACACTGTTTCGCTTCATGCTGTCTGACGCATCCCCAGTTAGCGCTTCTACTCGCTGTGCTAATCAACACCGGAAGCTCCCGGCCGATAAGAAAACCGCTTGTGGCCCGCTAGGCTAACAAACACAGTGTTTCCGTTGGTGTCCACTGCGGTGCACGACACCCACATAGGCCAGCTTTGCAGACATTGCTTCCCTCGGCGCGCCACGGGCGGGCAGTCTCAGCTAGTTAGCTACAAATACTAAAAACAATTGCATAAATTCGGAATAAATCATAATAAAAATAAGAGCACATATCCGATTAATAAGAAAGAGTACATATCAACAGCATTACAAATAAAAATAAAAATAAAACCAAAAAATAGAAATAAGAGTCTATGTCTAATTTATAGAATAAGCCCATGTCAGCAAAAAAAATACATAAATTTGAAATAAAAATAATAGAAATGAGGGCCCCTGGCAAACTAAAACAAAGAGTTCATATCACCTATAATTTAAAATAAAATTATATAAAATTGGAATAAAAAATTAATTAACCCATGTTAGATCAAAAGAAAGTCAGTATGATACCTATAATTTAAACAAAAAACTATATGAATTTAGGATAAAAATTCAAAAAAATTAAAAAATGAGTCCAATAAACTACTAAATTAGAAAATAGTTCGTATATACTGCACTAAAATAGAAATTCGACATGAAACTAATAGGAAAAGTGTTCCTATTACCTATAAAACTAGAACATGAGTTCGTATGAACAAAATAAAATAAATAAATAACTAGATTTTGCAAAAAAAAATCACTAAATAGTCCGTAGCAACTAGAAGACAAGAAAAGAGTTAATATAAACTATAGTAATATAAACAACCTCTAATGGAAGATGCATTCGCACTTTTATATATCGTACTTAGGGAAGGAGACATATGGTTGCAGTTTAAAACTATATACACTTCTACACATGGTTATATCGAAAGAAAGGGAGTACATATGTAAGGGGACGGCTGCTGTGTACACAGCACCTGCTGTGTACACATGCACACAGCCATTATGAGCCACCGGATCCCCGTCCAACGGTCGCACAAATGGATTGTGGCAATTTTGCGAAAAGACGCCCGCCTCAGCATTTCAAATTGCAAAAAGTGCCTTCCACGCCGCCCGGACGGTGGCCGGCGAGCGCTGGGTTGGTCTCGAACATGCCGCGGGGCACGCGCGCGCCGCCGAGCCCGCGATCCTTCATGGTGCGGCGGGTGAGGGCCCAGACGACGCCGCCGAGGAAGGCCGCCGCGAGGGCGAGCAGAGCCAGCGCCGCCAGGAGCGCGCACAACGCGCCGCCGTGCAGGCCGCTCACGAATGAAGCCGCCGCCGCCGCCGGGCTCGAGCTGGAGGCCACGGCCGGCGATCCCGCTCCTCCCCCGCCGGCCGCGGCGGCGGCAGCGGCGGCCGGAAGATTCTCGACGGACACGGCACTCGCCGCGACCAGCCGCTGGTAGAGCTCGTACGAGAGCTTCGCCGCCGTCTCGACCAATGGCCGCAAGGATTCAACAGAGGACCAGGCGGCGGCGGCGGCGGCGGGGAGATTCTCGGCCGCCATGGTACCCCCCGCCAGTAGCCATCCGTAGAGAACTTGCAAGAGGTCGCCGGCCATTTTCAGCCATTGCTCGAAGGCTTCAGCCGCGAACCACTCCGCACTCTTCGCCGCTGCCGCCGGGAGGTTCTCGGCCGCCATGGCACTCCCCGCCGCTAGCCATCCGTAGAGGACTTTTCAAATTGCTGAGGCAGGCGTCTTTTCGCAAAATTGCCACAATCCATTTGTGCAATCGTTGGATGGGGATCCCGTGGCTCATAATGGCTGTGTGCATGTGTACACAGCAGTCGTTGCCCATATGTAAAGCTCAAGGGAGTAGATACCTATGAATTGTTAGAGATTGAATGTGTCTACACATGGTTATGATTGAAAGCCTATAAAGTAAATGGTTAGGCATCGTTGAAGATAAAAAATTTAAATGCTCTGAAGATTAGAAGTCTAAAGAGTAGACCACTCAAAGGTGGCAAGAAGCAGCCAATCATAGTGTAGGAGGCGACACTTACTCACCATTACTTTGCATCTAACCGATAAAAAGTTGGACAAAAAGGGTGGATTACAACCATGTCATTATAAAGTTTTCACTTTATAGAAATATCACTCATTTGGTCGATGCTAGGTGGGTTTATGGCCCATATGTCATAGACATGTAAAGTGACATTTCTGTAAAGAGAAAACTTTAGAATGACATGAGTGTAATTTTTCTAAAGAAAAAAATACAGACAAAAGTAATATAAAAGGTCAATCCATATTAGACCTAGACTATGACATTGTATATCGAAAATACATTTTTCTTTACTATTACATTACCATCTTTAATGAAATTCTTTAAAAATTAGATAAGCTATGATAGAAAATGAAGCATAGACAAATCATATTATTAATGTGCTTCTCTAATTGTTCAAGGCATGTTTCTTCAACATATGAACAATCCAATGTCATTTCATTCCATGTTCAGTCAAACAATAAAAGATATTCAAGATCATGATCAGAGTCATTGCTGCGTAATAATGGAATTTTTTATGTTAAAAAACCATTTCAAAATAAATAGATTTACCTTTGTTCAATTTAAAGGAACTAATTATGATGTCCAGAAGAATTGAATTAGAAAAAAGTATTTTGTTTGATAGTGACACTATCTGTATGTCTATAATCAGAGTTTATCTCTATACTAAATTATCTTCGGGAGTTTGTGTTGTTGTAGATGGAGATGTTAGAAGTTCAAATAGTAGATGACTTGGAGGTGGTGAGAAGCAATGGATAAGATCATTTAGTGAGATGTCTAAATGTGGTCAAAACACACTATAGATTAGAAGTTTCAAGATTAGACGACTTAGAAACTACGTGAGAAGTACTCAACAGGATCATAGAGAGGCTCTAACGCTGATATGACAAGGAGCACCCATTGAGAGTATAGGGAGCTATCTTTTCGGATAATAGAATATAAGAACCACAAAGGTATTTACTTATTTGTTTGTCTTCTTATTTGGTTATCTTGGTTATCTCTATTTTCAAAATAAAAATGCTTTGGGTTTTTTAGTTTTTTTTTTTGGTCTTGAAAGTATACCTCGGTCGCTAATAAATAAAGTACTACGAGCACATTCAAGCGCTTATGATAGAGATAAAACAAGGATGATTTTGAAGTCATATTTCTCAAAACAGGATACAGAAAGGTTTCCCATACATGCGTTCTCTATCTCCTTTTAGTTGCACACCTTTTCATTACATGTCGAAGATAATAAAAAAACCAAGTACGATAAAACCATTATACTCCAATTAAAAGGGACGATATTGTCATGTTAGTGGGAGAAAAATTCAAACCATAGCCTTGATTATAATTATATAGATTTTAAATATGCTTTTAGTTTAATTTAATCAATAAAATCAACACCATCAATTATGGTGTGATGTAGATTTTTTTTTGTTGGATCTAATAGATCATGTCTATATGAATACAATTTAACAAATCTAGCCATGCAAATGTGCGGGTCTTCGCGCTAGTTATTACTGTGGCTCATCTATTATAGCTTTCTTATCACAGTTAATTTCAACACTGTATTATTTTTAAAAGAAAAAGAAAAACGCATCGCAGCATCAGATAAATGGACTGGGAATAAACCATTCCATGAATTGATGGTTGAATATGTGCTTACAGAGAAGTTAAGATGAAAATTCATAGGGTGACAATGGCCTGATTACCCTTCCAAATACAGAGGGTGCTCTGCTCAATGATGGAAGGATAAACCTCCTTCCGTTACTGTTACAAAGGAGCTCTGAAGAACTGAAAGCCTGATGGTATATTGTACGGTCCTGAAATAAAAACAGCGTCCCATTTTTTCTTGGTTGCACAATCAGTCACAGCACAAAGTATATGCATTATATGCATGTAATGATTCAGATGCTGTGTAGGCCAGTAAGTATCAGTACTAATTAATATCTGTGTAACAATCAAAGATCTATTCTGTTATTTGGAACATTATAGAAACAGAGCTGGATCAGCAAATAACATCTATGCAGTACAACAACAATGAAATAATCTACAACAACAATTGTTTCGGTGAGAAGCCAGAGTCATTTTTCTGGGCGAGTCGTTGCAATATCAGACACACGGAATGACTTCTCAAGGAGCTGTGGAACAGTTAGTTTCAGCTCGAAAGTTAACTTCTGGAGTACATAACACAGAGTGGTCACATCCTGCATTGCACGGTGCGCTCTGCCGGTGAGGGGGATCTCATACCGCTCTCTCAGCTTCTCCAGAGACACGGAGCTGAGTTTTGACCCTGCGATGGAATAAGAATGAGGTTTAGCTTTTGAGTTACATCATGTACTCCAGTAGCATGCCTTCATTCTCTTGCAATAAAGTAGATACCAGAAATCAAGAATAGTGGCAAAAAAAAATTGTGGAAGTTTCTTACAGAAGCGACATAATACTGTTTTCTTTAGCCTCATTTCTATATCAGAATTATACATATAACGTCATCAGAACACTTGACCATATAATTGCAGTACAGACATTTGTAACAAGAATAATAAAAGTAGGTTACCTTGCTAGTTCGTTGTCACTACCAGGGTAAACTGTTTCTCTAGGATTGAAACAAACCATAACACTAGGCTTATGTAAGTGAACAGAACACTCAGTAAGAGAACATACCATTTGAATCAACCAATTGTCTTGCAATAGGAAGTGTATCTACAAACAACCAATCACCAGGCATCTCTATTTTACAACGCTGGAATTCAAAAAAGAGGAAGGGTACATCAAAGTTACGCCCATTATGAGCAACCCACAGAACTGGTTTATCAGCCATTTGACGACTACAAACATATTGTAGTAGAATGGGGATAACATCTCCAAATCTGCATAGCCAGAAATGAAAGAACTGCAATTACGAGCAAGAAAAACAACCAAGGTAATCAAATTTAAAAAATCTTGCACCGAAGGATTGCACTTAACCATAATTTATTAAAGTAGTGGACATCTTGCACCCAAGAAATAGCAAATAGAAAGTTGATTTCAGTTCATATTTCTTTCTTTAGTAAACTAAATTTCAAATGTAATGCAGCAATCTCATACCCTTAAGTAGTAGAGAACTACATGTAGGAAACCATGTAAGATACGTCCTTTTTAGCAGAAAACATCCACAATTTTAAAAACACTAGGTGAATGTTCGAAAAGAAACATTTATGATTTGCAGTTTTTAAAAATAAATTTATTCTTGGATCTTTGTTATCTCCTACATCCCTTCTTTTATGAAAAATGACAGTCTGCATTACTAAGAACAGGAAATAACTGGAGAATATCTGCTGGAGTAAAAAGGCATCTGTTGGAAAACAATACCTTGGGATCTCAGGTCTGCATACCATGCTGTTGCTGATACCATGAGCATATGTATTTCTTACATCTTTCTCAGGGTTTATGAGGGTCTGGAAAGTACTATTCTTCCCCCCCATAAGATCACGAACAGCAAACTCAATAATTCTGTCATAACGTCGTGAGAAGCCAGTAGTTTCAATATCAAAAACAAGGATAGTTGCAGGCCATTTGGTCTTGACTACAGAAACCTTTTCCTGAATATTGTAGCACTGAAGTGATTTAAAGTGCTGAAGGTCTGACTGCTTGTACTCTCCTATCGATGATTCAACTGATTCACCGTGCAAGTGACGGCTATTACTGAATGACTGCTTACTTCCATTTCGTGTGCTTCTTGCTAGTACTGTTGTACTAAAGGGTCTAGTTTTATGTCTTCTGTTTTGAAGTGCAGTTTCATATATTATCCTGCTGTGATACTTAAGGAATCTGATGCTACAACTGTTTCCTATTGAGTTTCTTAGTTGATGGAAGTTCTCACAGCAAATAGAATATAAGGACATTGCACAGATGGAGTAAATGGGGCATCAAAGGTATTGGTGCACCTATTTAACAGTACAAATTTGAGATGGCTGAATACTGAATGTCCCCTCTTTGTTAATCCTGAAATGATAAGCAGACAGTCATTGTTAATTGGCAGACTTAAATTAGTCAATGCAGAACAATGCAAGAACACAGCCAGCTTGAAAAAATGATGAAATTATTACATATATTGCACCACATGTCATGTTAGAAGTTCAACACAAATAAACATCGAAAACAAGATGGCAGACCAAACAGCGCCCCAATAACACTTTTCCATAAAAACTATAAGAGCACCAAGTAAATAAAAAACCACAAATCCAGCAGTGAATCATTTTTGTCATGAAACCACAAATATTACTTATTAGGCTATAATTCCACAGGAATAACTGAAATGAGTCGATCAATAAACAACTTGTATTTTGTACTTCGAGGGACTGAACAATACACAACGCATGTAGCTGCGCTTGCTTACCATTTGGTCCATGTGACCTGTCCCATAGCCAAACTGATAACAAAATGCCTTATGACGCTCATATTTTATCATTGTTATGCACCACACAAGGCTCCACATAGAAAGTCACTATATCAGTTAGTTCCACTTATGGTTAACTGTTGATATAGGATGCTAAACAGATCATATCTGCATTGCTGTAAAAAGGGATTACCAATAATCTTTACAGGAGCAGCATCCTCTTTCAAAGCAGTGAAATCGAACTCTATCCCTCATAATTATAACACGGCATAGTACCTTCGAAATTATCTTCATCCATTCATGACAGTCACCACAAGTCTGCAGATTCTTTGACACCATTATTTCTGTCCCTGGACCAGTTTTAAGGATACTATAAGCCACTGCCAGCTTCTCACTGTGGAAAATCAGGTTTTCTTCTCTTTCCTCCTCTGAGACATCTTTCATTACCAATTCAGTCAATGGAGTATAGCCTTCAACTTTGGCTCTTTTTGATAAGCCATGCAGAAGTTGGTTAATATCATCAGTATTTGGATGAGATTGATCACCAGCTTGAAACTCATGGGTTTTTCCTCCAATTTCAACCCAACTCAACCCTTTGTTCTTCCTTATTTTCTTTTTCTTCCTCTCTTTCCATACTCTCTCTGAATCATCCCATCTGTTTGCTGACGAGTAGATATTTGAAAGAAGGGTATAATCACCACTTCCCAGGCATGCCATCTGCTCGATAGTGACATCGCCAAGTTTGGTTTGCCGATGCCTGAGACAAGCACTAAGTAATGCCCTCCATATCACAGCATCAGGCTTCATATTCATAGACTTCACCAAATTATATGCTTCATCCAGCAATCCAGCTCGTGACAATGTATCCACCATTGCACCATAGTGTTCAACCTTTGGAATGATGGAATACTTTGCCATTGCTTCAAAGTACTGGCGAGCCTCTTCAACCATACCACAGTGGCTGCATGCTGTCAATAGTGCAACGAATGTAACCCCATCAGGAGTCAGGCCTTCATGTTCCATCTTGTGGAACAACATCACCACATTGGATCCAAGACCGTGTGCTGCCAGGCCACCAAACATTGCATTCCAAACGGACACATGGTTTTGCTGAACTGCATTGAATATTTCAATTGCAATACCAATTCTTCCACATTTAGCATACATATCAACAAGAGCTGAGCTTAATATATGATTCGTTTTCACTCGCAGATCAACCATCAGTTGATGAACCCATACACCATAACAGCGGGCACCAGTTCGAGCACAGGCTGACAGGACTGATGAGAATGAGAAACTGTCAGGCACAAGGCCTGAATTGACCAACCTGCTGAAAAGATTCATGGCATCTTTCAGGTGCAGGCTCCTTACTGCACCTGCAATAATTGAATTCCATGAGACCAAATCCTTGACAGGCATCCGCTTAAAAATATGGTATGCCTTATCGAGCTGTCCATCCTTCAAGAATCCCATAAGCATCAAATTACCATGGAAGGGATCACTACTCCACTCTAGAATTAGCCAAAACAGCTCATGTGCTTCCAACATGCGGTCATGATCAATATATAACTTGAAAAGTGGAGCTATTATATGTCGGTTGCTTAGCAACCCAACCTTAGTGACATGTGAATGGATTGCCATGGCAGCAAAGAAATCTGAACATTTTGAACAAGCTTTGAGAAGGAGAGAATAGGTTCTGTAATCAGGGTAGAAAGCAGTGAAACGGAGCATAGAATTATAGTCCATTAGTGACTTTTGTGGGGAACCTTTCTCCAAAGACACTCGAAGAATGGAGTTGACATATGGAAAGATGAGCCTTATGGGGTGTTTCTTCAAACAGTTTGTGTTGGACATGGTGCAAACAGGCTTCTGGAATGAGTTCCTAGAATGCACACACACAATTTATACTTTCTAAAGTTTGCAGTTCACCAGGAAGCAAATAGTTAAAGAATTTATGCAACTTAAAGTACACACTAAATCAAACAATATGACTAAGATAATCATGCAAATGAAGACTACGCCCATCAACGATCCTGAATCAAATTATAAAATGACCCTTTTTTGAAGCAACATAAAATGACCTTCTGTTCTCGACTTTTTTGTGCATGAATTTACCAATGATACCAAACATATAGTAAGTATGCCAAACATATAGTTAAACAATTTGCTAATCAATTACAAATATATCCTCTCTCTCTTAGAGCATCCCTAAAAAAATGGCTCTTGCACCCATAAGAAAGCGTCGAACTCTAGATCCACATCGTGACAGCAAAGACACAGAGAGCAAGGCGGAGATCTCGATGCTTACCCTGTTCTGGTCGACGATGAGAGGGCTCTGCCGCCGGCAAGGGGCTGCGTGCTGATGGCCGCACAGGCGCCGGCGGCAGCGCCGCACGAGGCGCCAGCGGCGGGAGGGCTCGATGGGAGCACAGGCGGCAGGCGGC